>JAUMJM010000027.1:19745000-19945000 GCA_033558235.1 Neomorphus geoffroyi | reverse complement strand
TTGCTCTGTTTGCAGATATAACAAACTAATAGGAACTTAATAGCTTAAGTAATAGTAAAAAGCATAGAATCATTGCTATTTTCAGCCTCAAACACTCTTGGGGCCATTTTAAGCACCCGTGTGAAGTAGCAGACCTATGTCTCATATGGGATTATTTATACTACTCTATCAACATAACTCATTTCAACTCAGTCAAGCTACTACAGAAATTTCCTGCAGTAACAAAAATATATCTTGGCCTTTATTTTTTGATATAACTGGTTTGTTATATTATCCAAAATCATAAATACATGCCACTGTCCTCTAGTTAATACTTATCTTTTATCTTTAACAAAATAAATTAATCTCCAAAGCAAGAATTTGCCTATACAAAGCTGTAATTTTTTTTCTTTTGTTTATGGTTCCGTTTGCATAAATTACGTGAAAACAAATACTATTTGTGATACTTCAATACAAAGTTACAAATGTGGATTCCTCTTCCCAGAATGCATACACCTGAATTTATTTTAAATAGTTCGTAATTTTGGTGAATATATGTTAAGTACTCATTTCAGTTTCTTTATTTTGTTGTGTCTTCATGTAAATTTTATTTAGTATGAACAGGTTCATTACTTCTCTACAAAACCAGTAGTAAAATAAGGGGAAAAAACTCCTGCTTATGTATGTTAAGCTAAATAATGCGATGTTTTCTAATTATTTTTTTTTTTTAGAGAAAGTTTTTAAAAATTACGTAAATCACTTATCACTTTGCTTCTTATAATTAAACAGTCAATACTATATTATACTTGGAGATTGACATACTTGTGCCTGCAAACAGAACAGATTAATGTAATGTTTTGCTACCTTTGACCTTGTATCCTTGAGTCTCTTGATTCTGTGTCGCCAAACATAGTACTGTAATAGAGTTGAGCTCTAGCTAATAGTGTGTGCTATTCTGACTGTCATGCTCCATCATTGTAACTTACTGCATGAGGTCCCCAAAGTAGCCTCAAACACAGAGAGAAGCAAAGTCACATAAACAAAACCTAAAAGTAAGCAAAAAAGACCTTAAAATGGAAATTCTTCATTCAGTTCATGCAAGACCAATCTAGCTGTGACTGCTATTCCAAAAACTCCATCTAAGGAACATTTAAATAGATGTGTTGCTAAAGTTCACCGGCAAAAGTCATTCATAAAATGGAGCCGAACTCCTGATTTTACTTATTACGTTCTTATGATTCCAGAATCAGGAGGTCAAAATGCCATTTCTTTGTTCTACTATGTGGTCTTGAAATACTGCCTGTAATGACTGGCAAAGTACTTTTGTACAAGGTATTTTCCATTACTTGGTGCTTCCCCCCTGAGGGTAAGCAGAGAGAAAGTCTCCTACAGTGACTGAAGCCTCCTTGGGCCCATTGTGGATCCTGTGGGTCTCCCACAGCACAGATGGGACGGTGGGTGTCAAACAGCGGAGCCTCTTGAGAGAATCTCCAGCATAGTGAGAAGGTAGTTTTCCAAACTAAGAAGTTGGAAATACCAAATATTTATAAACCTGACTCGAAAAGAGTCCTTGCTCCTGAGTGAGGCAGCTCAGTGATTCTTTCAAAGCCTCTCTGCCCACTGCAAACAAAAGCTACTAAGCAACTCCAGGTTTGCTCCCAGTCCTTCCTGCTGAAACTGGGTCTCCTTTGTGTGAAACAGCCCTGATTGAGACAGACTGGCAGAAAATGTGGCTGACTCCATGCTGCCTTTGTGATGGCAATCAGTCAGGAATGGACCTGAATTAAAGGGTTTCTAGTGAATACTTTTCAGCTGTTTTGAGATTTTTGTTACTTTGGATGTGAAACAGGTGATGAGTAGCTTAATGATATTTAGATAATTGTCATATGTGCTATGAGCTCCTGAGTTCTGCAAAATGGTTGGTATCCGACAAAGGCAGGTGAGGCTTGTGAGAACTCGAGGAGGCATGCACACTTCCCCTTGTGAACTCCTGTATGCCTCAGTTATCCTCTCTGCAAAATGGAAGTCACTCTAAGAAGTGCTTAATGTTTGTTAAGGCTGTGAGAAGTCTAAAGATACCACTAAAGATACCACATAAAAAAGCGAGGCACTTGCCTGGTACCAAATCATTCACTAAGTGAACGAGTATTCAGCAATATTGAAATTTCTGCATTATTCTTTTATCGTGTAATATATAAAGGGAACATATGATTGTGACTTTATGGCAAATGCTTTTAAGCCTAACTCCCTCTTTTAATAGCCTAGGACTACCTTTTTCTGAATTTGCAGTTGTGATTGAATTCTCCAAAGCTATTATTGCTTGAAACAAAAAGAAATTAGAGTTCTCAGTGACCATACACTGTGCTGTGCAGTCATGTAAAACATAAAAGAATTGATAACTATTTCAGAGTAAAAGGAAAACCAAAAAATATTTGAAAAAGAGGTGGCCTCTTCAAATTCGTTATGCTCTGTCACTGGCATCTGTGCCCCCAGTACATTCCCACATGTGGTCATCCTGTATTCTGGTGTGATCGACAGCTCAGCCTAACATCATGAATCGCACCTCTACACAGTGAAGGAGAAGGCAGTCTCGGTAGGGCAAGCAGAAAACATCTGACCCTCTTCTATTGGGAAACTAAGTACAAAAGCCCAGTAAGTCACAGTGAGCTCCCAGAGATGGGCCTCAAAACATGCAGACATCATCTGTAATAGATCATATTTTATCATCTCCCCAGTGTGCTCTGAGTAGATTTGTTGTGGGTAAAGACTAGAAAAATATCACTATTCCCCCCTCCTCGGTTGGTCCCTGAGTGTAGTTTTGTGCAATTTTCACTAATATAAATACTAAAAAATACAGTATCTAAGATATAAATATGATTATATATGTCTATATTCAAATGTATTTCTATAAAATCATATCCACGTGTTGTATGTAGTAGATTTCTGTAAGTAATAATTTCTTAAATTATCTTCTCCCTGGATCTGATATTCTTAAAATCTTATCTTAACATTAAACTAATAGTATAGAGGGTTAAGTAGCACCCATACAATAAAAGCTAGTAAGTACAAGTTTAATAGTTATTGCCATATCTGACATCTTAAAAATTATCTTTTTGTCAATATGCTAAACAAGTGAATATTTACATATTAATATATAGTTTTTCTTCCCTCTATTTGGAAGCAGCATATTAAAATTCCAATTTGTCATTTTCTTTCCCAGATACATCCGGAATGACAAAACATTTTGGGGGTGGTTTTAATTTTGAAATTTTGTAGCTGAACTGAATTTGTGTACTATACTGGTTAAATAGCCCTGTTTATCTAGTACCATTTCTCATGCTATTTCTTAGGAGAAGATGTATATGTACTGGATATTAAAAGCTATAGACATGATGACTATGTTCAGAAATATCAAACTGGACAAGAAAATAGAAATATCTCCTGGACCTGTGTGTTTAAATTTAACTACAAATAATTCTATCATGATTGTTACAATAGCATTTTATTTATTCTTAACTCAGTTTCTTGATGAGTTGCTCCACTTAAATGATGAATGCTTCCATTATTTAAAAAATACTAAAATCTTCAATTTGCATCTGGATATTACTAACTGATTTGCTAAATTGAAGTTTTTGTTTCAGAATTATGAAAATACATTGGTATACTATGTGAACAAAATGTCTGGGATCTTTCGTATTAATCTCTCCCAATTTTAAAGATGGCAATTTCCATTCTCATCTGCGAGTGACAGTATTTTACCAGGTGAAGTTTTTGTGTTCTTACAAACTTTGGAAGCATTTCTTTTCAGTTAATCACGTGGACCTTGTTCAAAGAGTCAAACCCGCCCATGTTTCACTAGCATCATACAGAAACCAGACTATTTCTAACAGTATCTGTTTTTCTGGTGGTGAAGGGGCTAAACTGCCAGCTAAAGAAAAGGGATTACATCAGCATTCAGGAGAAAAAAATGTTCCATTCCTCCTAACTCCATAATCTATGTTCAATCAACCCACAGTTAATGGAAGCCCTCCAGTGCTAAGCAATAAACAAACACAGTTGGGCAAATAGTCCAAAATCAAATCTAGTATATAAGGTGGACAATACATAGTTAGTTCCATTACAGAACCCTCCCCTGGGAGCTGGAGTGGCTTCTGCGCCCACCTCATTACGCACCAGCACCATCTGTAGCCAGCCTGAACCTTATTTGGGAATATATAAAGTACACGGAAAAAATAGAGTAGGAATCAAGAGCCAGAGAATCCCATTTCAAGTTTAAATTTTGCTTGTGAAAGATCATTTGGTTTTAGACTCAGCAAACAGTAGGCCCACATCACTCACAATGAGCTGCGCATGTAGCAGGGATTACTTCAGATCAGAGAAATTGAAGGTAATTGCTACTTTCCACAGGGAGATTTCTAGTCCTAGTGTGGTTTGAGGGATACAGTAAAGCACCATTAGCTGAAAAACACCAACTCAAAGCAAACTAGAGCCACCTCTCATTGTTTCTCCTTTACATGTTTTATTTAAAAAAAATGAATAGTGAATTTAAAAGAGTACATAGGAACAGGAAGAAACTCTTTTAATATGTGGATTAAAAAAGATAAGCCACCCCTCACTCCTGCAGATGAATACGTATAATATATCCATAATATGGATGCTGCATATTTTTCCACTAAAAGTCAAATGTTTTTAAATTATTATATGTATGTATTATTAGTGAATATGAGTCACACTGGTGTTAGAATCTAGATATAAGAACATCAGAGATCAGGATCCCTTTGCGATTGTTATTACGTATGAGAGAATAAAATAAAAAAAACAACAAGGGTTCTCTGCCCCACAGAACTACTCTTGAACTAAGAGCCCAAATTTATCTGTTACTGACTTCAGCAGAATTACTCCCAGGGGATCCATTTATCCTGGGATGCGCAGAGATTGCTGACTGTTGACAGCTACATTAGCTCCATTTCTCCTTTCAGTGGTTGTGTACAATAAGGGAGAAACATCTTAATACAGTATAAAGAGTTTCTTATTGTGAGTTTGTGAAAGTAAATTATATGGTTCAATCCAAACAAATGCTATGTTATTGCAGGATAGCAGTATTCTGCATAGCCTGCAAAACTGATTTAGAAAGATTTTAGTGAGTTCTGTAACAAACATCTTTGGGAGTGTTTTCATACACCTTTTCTGTGAAACACAACTCTGGATCATATTCTTAGCTATGCAAGACAGATCTTTTAGCTATCTGTGCATCCTCGATGACAGTGTATGGGTTTCTGTGCTCTAAATGTTATTGTACAGCAACAATCTCCAGAGCCATTCCACTGCCACTGCAAGGTCACACTTGCTTTCTGTCATCCTTGAATGATGTCCAGCAAACTTGCTACTAGCCAACATCAAGGCTGGTGGTACAGACAAAGCCATGAAGGATACCAGTGCATTTCACCCAAATTCAGGTATGTCAAGAGCCCAGACACAGGGCCTTTGTACTTTTGATAATTCCCTGCATATCTCCTCATAATTTACCATTACAGTCCAATAGAAATTATATCAACACTGACACTCTACTCTTTTCTCAGCAACATTAAGTTCTGTTCCAGCATAGCTGAAAATTTTCGCAAGATTTTTACAAGATCAATGCAAAGCAAATGACCTTTTTTGTGAAGGTTATTTCTGAAACATGAATACCAGCATTTCCAGGATTGTTTTTGCCATATTTCTGGGTTGTCCTCCCTTCTCTTCAGTTCTGACCTTGGTAGTTTAAAATGGGTGATATCAGAGAAAATGAAAGTAAGATCAAGGAGACCCAGATAAATTTTGGTCATACTGAATTCCCTCTATGACCATGTGTGAATGCCAGAAACTGAAGATCTATTTTGTCATCTTATTCATATTCTTTAGTACCTTTATGGCATCTTCCCATTAAATGGATTGATTATAATCAGTGAATACATATTCATTTTCTTGATCATATTGTGAAAGAAAGGATTTTATTTTTCCTGAAGAAATGATAATAGCTAAACTACTAGTAAAATATTAGAGGCACTTTAGAATTTACCTCAAGACCTTGGCACCTATAAAGAGTTGTATATTTTGTGCTGTTAGGATACTATTTACTGTTTGAAATATTCTTGTCTTTAATGAGGTAGTTATAAAACTGTGGCTGATTATCAGATTGTTCTGTCTGCAAAAATTGTAGATTCCTGATTAACCAATGAAATTATCTGAAAAAATTGGCATTAACTGTTTCATGATCAATGATATTTCATTTGTAATTCTACCTGTAAATTTTCAGAGTCATTGGAAGATAGCATAACATAACGTATGCATAATAACAGATTTAAATGCTTATAACAGTAGTTGTCAATTTCAACAAAAAATCCTGAAGTTTTGGTTAGAATTCCTCAGAACTTGCATGCCTTAGTCTGCTGTTAGTTAAGATTACAGACTTGGGAATAAATACAAAATTAGTATCATAAAAATGTGTATGTATCACAAAGTTGTTGGTAGTATAATTGTGCATAGTTAAGTTTTGTCACTTGAACATATTCAAACAAAATATGGTTTAGTAGAACCAGATATATGGTCATGTATATCTAGAAACAAATTCATACTCACAGCATGAGGAGCTGTATTTTGGTAAAGGCTGAGTGGAAAGTGTTTGAAGGTTATAACAGATAAGTAATTAGAAATGACATCCCAATAGATACTGTGCTGATGGAGGTTAATGTAATCTTTGGATATTATAAACGAGAATAATAATGCTATATCTACTTTTGTTGTTTGTTTTTACAAAAGATGTTGAAAATGGGAAAAGGTTTAAGAAAGAGCCCCAGAAATTATTTGGAAAACAGAGAAAATATCCTCTGAAAAGCAGCAGCCCATGATAGATGGTCTGAAGACAAGCAGTATTCTGTAGAATCCACTTTGCAAAATATTCTAATGAATTACAAGTAATAGAAATATTGGATTTAGTAGCAAGATTTCCCTGTTTAATAAGACATTAGTGCAGATGGATCCTGGTCAAAAGGTTTTTGGACTGACTCCTTGAGGAATTTCAAGTTGCCTGATTTTGTCTTTGCCTGGTAGGAAGTAGTTTCAAAGGGGGTATGATGAAGAAGAACCATCTGGAAAACTAATTCTGGCTCCTTCAGTGTTTTGGTATTATCCATCACAAAATAGATCATTTTTGCAGACCTCCTTTAAGAAAGTAATGCACATCAGTATTAAAGGAACCTTCTTATTAAATAAGTCATACTACAGGAATCTGTAGTAGAGATACACTAATGACTTTGTGGTACAACCATTCTGCCAAGCATCAGAAAAAAAACAGTAATATTCCTGTTTGTATCGTGAGTTCTGGGTTTTATGTCTTTGGAACGAGGTTTAATTGCAAAATGGTTTAAAAGGTTTAGTTGTAAAACGTAAAATTATCAGATGACTTAATAAGTAAATAAGTTATTTTTGTGCGGTTGCCATTAATAAACATCAAAATAATTTAAACTTCTGATGACTACTGCAAGCAGGCTGTTCTTCACTGTAAATAGTCCCAAAACTATGGACAAATGTTTTATTTGTCCAAAATCAAGAATACAAGAATACAAGAATACTTGTTGGCAATCACTGAGTACTGAAGTTTTATGAGGAGTGGTTTTAGCTGGTTGTGAAGGTGTTTAATACATTCTGCAGTGCTAACACACTTTTTGTTTTATCTCACAAAGTGGTTTCATAGGGGATGCATCTGTTGTGTATTCCAGGTTCCTTCTTTTATCTTTGATGAGTACAGCTGAGGCTTTTGCAATACTCCATTTATAGTAGCTAATATTCCTTTCAGAGCCAGGCTTACAAAATCCTGGTTTTCAATTTGGTCCTGCTAGACCTTTCTTTTGTGTGAACTTCCTTGTTTTTCCAGATTTTGAATTGTCTGAAATACGAGATAGATAAAGCATACAGTTATGATTTCAATCATTTTCATCATAGGAAGATCTCATTCTCCTTTACAATAAAAAAATAAACTCAGGAATAGCTGAGCTATTAAACACATTTGGAACTTAATTAATGATCAATGTCTAAAATGACTGCAAATCGAGTACTTAGCCTCATCAAACCACTGTCTCTTTCCATCATCCACTTAACTGACCCTGCAGTTTGGCCTCCTCTATTCATCTGCTCTGTCTGGACAGGGCCATAGAACTTGAAGAGCTATGCTAAAGCTGAGGAGCTGTTGTAATCTTTGTTATATGAATAAGTCTCTAAGGAGAAACAAATACATCTGACTTAGTAGCTTTGCAGAAAAATCTCAAAGGGACAGAACTGTGCGAATGCATAAGGTTTAAATGTTTTTTTTTTCTAGAGGTAGAGGATGAAATACTTCCAAGAAAATGCTGGAGACTTACTGGTATGTCAACAGCTTTCCCCTTCTTCAAGCTAAAAAAGCTGCTATTGAGAGGTTTTGTGCGACTAAAGGAAAATTAGTTAATGAAATAGCAATATGTTTCACTGCATTTCCATTAAATTACAAACCACTAAAAAATTAAAACAAAGTAGTCAATTTAAAGTAGAGCTTGTGACATATTTTGTTTTCTGTTATTTGCTTCTTTACTTTCTTCTGTGGAATGAGTTGATTCATGGTTCTGCTGGTCATCAGCTTAATCTGCATCAATCTGTTCTGTGACACATCTCTGTGTGTGTGAGTGTCTATATGTTTAGAAGAACTTAAAGGCACTCCTGTGTTCTCACTGTTGGATAGGTAAACAATATTTGGTTATATGTAGTAATGTCACTTGGTTCTTTCAGGAAAATAATACTTCTGAAAGTATTGATCAATGGTAAGTGCAGACTGTTCAGTCTTCAAAACCTTTCCTGGTATGCCATGTTTGTCCTAATCTAGTGAAGGGGGGAAGGAGGAAGAGTAAGTCTGTTTTCCACGTTTCTTTTTTCTGCTTGCTATCGTTTAAAAAGCAGCTTTGAACCTTGTTCATGGCTTTCCCAGATTTTGCTGTTAGCTGCCAAGTCCCTGTCAGATTGAAATTGAAACGGCAGAAAAAAGATTTTCAACATACTTTTTCTGCAATTTTTTTTCTGTCTTTCACCTCTAATGAAATGACCTTTAACTGCCCCCTCATCCTACACTAAGCAACACTGAGTTTTATACCCTAAATTTCAACTGCTTTATTAAATTAGCTACAAAATGGATATTTAAAGATGAAAACAAAAGTAATTTAGAAGTATATAGGAAGCTTTGAAATTAGATACATTGCTGAACTTTTTACTTCAAAGACAAAGATCTCTGTACTTGAGAGGCCTGACCTCTTACTTGGTGGTCATCCAAATATTCATATTTTATTATAAACAGATCATTGTAAAGCTAGCCTTGTTTAGATTTATATATATATATATATAGTTATCAGTTCATGCTTTAAGTCTGTAGACATTTGCATTGAAATAATTGCCTTGTTATTGAAAAAATTAATTGGCTTAGCTACTTCAGTTCAGTGTTAGACTCTTAGACTCTAATGGACTATATATACAAATTGCTTATTGAAAGGCACAGTACGAGAAAGTTAGACTTACCAACTCATTCTATTTTTATACCTTATAGAACACTGAACACTTTACTCTTGACAAAATGTGCTTCAGTTCCTTGTTGCACTATCTAATGTGCCAGTATTTCTTGTTACATTAATTTTTCCTCTGTATGATTTTTAATGGAAAAGATGCTCACCAGCATAAATCTCTCTAAAAGCTAACAGAAAAAAACCCCAGCCTCAAATAAATAACAGATGCACAAGGGAACCATAGCATAAATTTATAGGAGGCACAGAGTCATAATCACATGTCTGAACTACTTGACCCGTTACTGGCATATAGCAAAATACGCACTGGTAATTATGTGGGTATCCTACATGCCCACATGTTTCTTAACTGGGTCAACCTATCTCTAACATTGTAAATATTTGTAAAGAAATGATTAATCTGGAGATCACATCTGATAAATTGCGATATGACCTGTAAGATGCATGCATGTAAGAACCAGAACACATATAGCACACACGATATTACGTGACTGTCATGCTTATCAAAGAAACAGGACTGGTTAGAGCCACCACACATATCATAACTAGATACCACAATTCTGTCCATTGAATTCCATCAATGCATCACAACTCTGACTCTTCACACCATTGGTGTTCCAGCCTGGGACATCTCAAGAAAAAAATTTGACAAGCTTAATGGTGTTGTTTTTCTGTTAGTAGAAGTCTGCTTTTAGACTTACGGGAATGATAACAACCTTTTATTTTCCTTTTTTACTAGTAAGATAAGTCAGGGCCTGTATCTTTAGATATGAAAAAGAGAATAATATGTAATCCTGGTAAATGATCTTCCTCAGTATCTTTTCCTGATAGCCTTAAATTAAAAAAACCCATGTAGAATATGTGCGGTGGTGGGGTAAGAATTTATACAGAAACTCATTCAAATCTCATTCAAAGCTTTGTTTTGCTGTGTCACTTAGCTAATAAATCTAATGTTCCACTTTTTTTTTGGTGTTGCATTTGAAAGTTTTTACTGGTTCACTGGATATTGCTTTAAATCATTTTAGAATCCTGTACAAGGCGATTTACTTTTTGTATTATGAAGTGTCTCTGTATTGTGATCCAACAAGCAATAATGAAAATATAATTTCTGGTATAGCAAAGAACTCCTTGGATTACCAAATGTGAACTTGGTAGAAATCAGACCATGGAGATTATGTGTTTTCAGAGAATAAGAATGAAATTTGGGCTTAATTTTGTCTTCTAGTCTGTATTTTTGTTGATTCTGCAGAAAATGCAGTGCTACTAATTGGTTAATTATTATTAATATGTATACCAGACCTTGCAAATTAGATCTAGAATGACTTTCGAGGTTTCAGGGCAATGGGAAAGACTGAGATAAGGAAAACACTTTTCTTATCCTTTTCTCATTCCTTTTAAGAATTTGGCTCTTACTGCTGTTTTTCTGCTTGGAAGATTTTTGAGACGTGCTTCAAAAAAAACGACAGGTACGAAAAATAGGTATACGAGTGAAAAGAGAAGTGAAAACATCTCCTTTTTGTGGTGCAGGGGAGATATGCACAAACATTATACCACATAAGAGTCAGAAACAAAAAGCTGGATGATGTAATTGCTGTTTGTTTTGATGAGGGCCTCTGCACAGTTGGGCCATTCCAAGAGCAGTTCCAGGAAAAATTGTAACTGCTCGCTTCGTACCAATGTGACAAGAACTTTGCGTTTAATGCATTGGTCTTAATCTCTCTCTCTGCCTTGATTGTTTACTAAATTTTGCAGTTACACACCATGAAGGCTGAAAATAAGGAAATTATGAGGAGGAATGTACACACGCAGGATGGGAAGTTGGTCCTCTGTCTGGGAGAAGGCTTCCTGGCCTCATAAAAATGGTCATCCCGAGTGTTTATAGTGCAGATGAATGCTGGATCTGAGCATAACCCTTGAGTTGTGCCTAGGGTTTACCTAAAAAGGTAAAAAAGCCATCACTTGGATTCTGTTCATCTTCGAACAGTGACAGACAGTGCCTTTTTCTAAACAGTTGTACCATTTTTTGTCTTTTATGCACCTCCAGAGATGTTCTTGGAAGCAGAATGCCCATGACCAGAAGCTGCAAACAACTAGAGATGCTTCTCTTTCTTCTGGCTCTTCTTTGTTTCTTTCAATGTTTTCATCTATGGATTTTCTTTAATTAATGTGTATTAGCAGATGTTTCTTAAGGAGGAAAAAGGTAAGTTAAAATTTTGGTTAGACAAATATATACAGCAAAATCTTTTTCAAGATGCAACTACAGAGAGCCATGATAGAGATAAATGTAAATAGGGCATAACAAATGGGAATAAGGGTACCGCAGATCAATTTCTGCTTGTGTCATTAACTCACAGTGAGCATACTTAGATGTACAAAACATCACATCTGCTTCCATGTGTGGATAAATGGTCTTGCTGGTCATTGGTTACCTCTGTGAAGTGTTGTGATGAATGTAGGTAGTTACAAAATGATAACTAAATAATGGTAATATGTTTTTGAAGAAACCTAGTATAATTCAAATATGACGTTTTAAAATCCTCATATAATAATAGCCACATGGTTCACAAGGCTAAACAAACATTTCAATAAATGGCTAATTACATATTATTGACTGTCCTAAAGTACAACATGTCAATGTGAGGCCTAATAGTATTCCTAATATCTATACTCAGATGATTTATGTATAAATAGTGATTTAGAATCCATATTTGGTGTTTGTGAGAATGTAAAGACATAAAATAGTAATTTTTAAACTAGGAAATCAGACAAAAATTGTGTGCAAACCAGTTTCAGCTTAACAGGTGGAAATATTTCATCTTGAAGATGTTTTATTTTAAATACATTTTAACAGCTTTTTGATCTCTAACTTTCTGTGGTAGAACTGCTCTTCCACGAGGAAGGAGATTCAGTCCTATAAGCATTGGCTCCACTGTTCCCCATCTTCCTACAGAGATCTCAGCAGCCTTTGCTGGTTTTCCATCTCAGATTGCTAAACTGTCCCTCCTTCCATCTATCTTCTTTGGGATTATTGAGGAGGTCAAGCTTTTGTAATGCAAGTGTAGTTCTGCTTTGTGATAACACTGTCATCACAGAAAAGTGAGGGAGAAACAGTATTGTGGTAACATTTATTGCTTCGCATGCAGGATCAGTGGTAACAAAGGTGAAAATTGTGTTATTAATATAAAAGGTAAGTAAACATGAGACACGGCCAGAGTGCATTAGTCACTTGTTCTAGTAAAGTACCTCCGAAGTTTTTCTGAAGATGAAGCATTTATTTTGGGTGTAATAGCTGTAGTGCACAGATTTGAGAGTTGGTTCCTAAGCTTGAAGGCACAACTCTGTTTCATATATAAAGCCTAAAAGACAATGGTATCATAAAATTTCTCAAAACAGAGACTGAAATTAGAAAGGCTTTAGGTGGGAATTTTTTAGCTGTTTTAAAATCACAGTAGTTCTTCTGCATTAAGATGTCAGTTCATCTCGTAATTGAACTTGCTGTTCCTTCAAGATTCATTTGCTTTTTGTTTTCCTGTTTCTGCACTCGTACACAGAATTCTGCCTTGTAATGCTTCTTGTTTTTCTCAGAAGTGTTGGAAATTGAACTATGTGAACTGTGCAAATGTGGGAATATGATCTAGAAAAAATACTTTTAAAGAATACCTTTAATTTTACATGGAGATCAAGGCAGTAACTTTTTGGTGTGCTAATCTATTGACAAAAACGAGAAGCAATAATTCATTTATTCTCTTCTCTTTTGCTAAGGCATAAACAGCACCTGCGACTGGCTGATCAAATAGCACTTGGAAAGAACCTAATGAGTCTTAGTACATTCTGTGTTTTAATAAAACCAGGATGATTGTTTGTTCCTTATTTACTGTGGCAAATTGTTCTTCTTGTCTCCTTATCTTTCATTCAAAAAGTAATTAACAACTAATAGAATGTGAGGATTTTTTATGTTTGTCTTTGTTATATTTTCATTTCAACTATTTAAATTTTATTATTCTACTAAATTGATGGTATACATCTATTTTTCATTTTGAAGGCAATAAAAGAAA
This sequence comes from Neomorphus geoffroyi, assembly GCA_033558235.1. Taxonomy (NCBI): domain Eukaryota; kingdom Metazoa; phylum Chordata; class Aves; order Cuculiformes; family Neomorphidae; genus Neomorphus; species Neomorphus geoffroyi. The sequence continues at coordinate 19,931,391 of JAUMJM010000027.1, read as the reverse complement.
TAGGAAGTGTTTTAAAATATATTTAACACATAATTTTTCTGTCATGAACAAACCACGTAAAATACCTTATAACATAGACAGGTGAACTTCCCTTTGGCAGCACATAATTACAATTGTCCTAGGAATACTATTCAATGAATAGATAGTGAATTAGTTTCCTAATACTCAGGAGTCAGAAAAAAACAGGGCTCCCACTCCAATATAATCTGGCTGAATGTCAGATTCATCTTCTGCCAGGAATCTTGATTGTGGAATTTGAAAGGTTTTTGGTCTCTGATGTGATATTTAGACTTTTCATGTGAGTTTCTTAATCAGATCATGGCCTTCAGTTCATCCTGAAGAACTGCCCTCTATCTCTTTACACAGTCTCTTGGGCCAACAGGTTTTATAGTAAATACTCATTGTTCATTTTTTGCAGCTTTCTTGGGATAATATCTAATAAATAACTATCTGCTTTGTTCAAAATGATCTTTCTCTACTCTGCCTTCTTGGGGGGACTCTAATGAAACTACATATATCCAGAATCATTACTTTCTTCTCTGAGTCTCCCACTTGTGACCAGGGAGTTTCCTAGTGAATGGATATGAAGTACCCGAAGCTCTGGTTAGCCAAAATCCAAACACTCTATTTAAATGGGCTTTAAGCAGGCTGCTCAGGGCAGGACAAAATGTCTGCTTTGGCTGCCTTTGCATTGAATTTACTCTTTCACTGCCTGACTTTGTGTGGGTGCCAGCACCTCACTGACTGAGATCTTAAACTGGAAGGGTAAGTGCAGTTAAAGATGTTCACAGTAATCTGCATTAACAAGATAAGTTCCATATCTTATCCAGACCTTTATGGCTGCAAAATTGACTGCTTCACAAAAAAAAAAGGCAAAAAAAAGTGTTCACAAGATCTACTATTTTTTAACAAAAGCCTTCTTCTGTCAGCCACTGCGGAGTCATCTATGAACACTGGAAGAACACCGTATCTTGGCACCTCTACTTTAGGCAGAAAGTGCCAGGGCATAGGTACCTGAAAATTAGAGAAATGTGAACAGAATACTTTTAGACTTTAAAAATTATCACTTCTAGGAATAGGTAAAATTTAGAGCTAGAGCAGGGAGGATTAGAGCTTTTCTGAATGTATGCCCTTTGGAAACTCAAGCTATTATATTCTAAAGGTTAAAGTATTTTTGAGGTACAACAGTTGCTTCATTCAGCAGCTTGCCCTACAGTGGCTAAGTCCAGATTTGGATAATCTGTTTCTGGAAGTTTAAGGTCAAACTGGTCTTTCCAACATCTGAGTGAAGTTGCCCATGAATATACCTTCCAAGGAATGCTCTACCCAAATAGACTGTGCGTATGACCAGGCAACCCAGGCATGTTCCTTAGGTTTCTTTAACAGCAGAGCTGATTAATTTCTGAAACCTGGGGGCCATGATGATTAAAATGCTGATCTAGTTACTTGCCCTGAAGTGGACAAACAAACAAACATAAAAACCCAAACCAAACCAAAACAAGACAAAACAAATAATTTCCTACATGAATAGTGGTTATTTCAGAATGCACTACATAACAAAAAATATTGTCAGCCTTAAAGACAAGCAACACTGCATAGATTACTAATGCTTAATCATATGAAAAATCTATGTTTTGTATGCATGAATTCCTAGAATTTAGTTTGAGCAGTGTTCTGAAAATGTTGCTTATTTAGTATGAGTGCCACAGGAAACAGTATTTCACAACCAATTATTGGAAAAGCTGAGGTACAGCGAATGAATGGAATCTTTTAATAAAACTTCTTATTGGTATAGATGGGTTTATTCTAATTCTTTTCAAATGTTAAAATCAGATTTTCTTTAAAACCAGTATAAAACATTGCTTCATAATGAGATGTCAGCCATAGTTTTACATATACTGTAATATGTTTCCTAATTTCCCACAATTTCTGGACATGTCTGGATATACTGAAGTGCCCTTAGCTTTGCCTCAGGCCCTTAGTACCTCCAGCTGTTATATTATTGGCTGGTTTACCGGGAAAATAAAGAATAGCGATACATAAACGGACATTTTTGTTGCTACCTAATCAGCAGAAAAGAGATTATTTTCTCTCTGAAGCAGCAGATACTCCTTTTATAAATATGAAACATTTACGATCAGCAGCAGTCTTATGAGCTGACAATGTGCTGTACTCTGAATCTTTTCAGAATTACATTTAAAATACAGTAGTAACATAATAATCAACATGAATTTATGCCTTAAATAACCAAAATTTTCCATAACTGCAGTACAAATTGTTTAGGTGAATTGAATTGCCCCTGTTTGGTATTTAATTGGAGCGAATTTGAGCTGGGTCCAGGATGTGGAAGAAAAAAATGTGAAAGAACTCATGACATGCTTCCATATCAAAATGTTTTGGTAATCATTCTGTTTAAATAGTAACATTTTATTTTTTTAAGCACTTAGATTCTTGATCTGAATCCATATTCATGGAGCTCTGCTGTAATCCACTTTACCACTTAATGTTGCAATTGAAATATTCAGTAAGAAGCAAAGCCCTCCAGAATAAAGCATGAATATTACCGTGTGGGGCTGTAAAGAGAAGACTATTAGAATATATCACCAACACACTAGGGGACCATTTAGTGCACTGCTCTAAATACATCATTTAATTACAATGGAGACATTACTTCATGTTTCTACTGATGTAAGTATTATTAGAATTCATGATATTCGCAGGCTACTGTGGGCCATTACATTGGCCATAAGCTATTCCATAAGATTTACTACTAAAGGCCCGCAAGGGTATTTGAGCATTCATGGATTCTGTGGCAGTAGGCTTTTATCTAAGACACATAAGTGAGGGACAACCAAGTTATTATCTCTAAGAAACATAGCTTAATATTTTGGATTCTAAAGGTTAAGGTACCATAAATCCTGAATTACTCTGAGATATCACATAAAACGACATTTTTATTTTATTTTACTCTACTCTGCCTCTTAAAATATTTTATGATGGCAGTTTCTAGAGTTGTACCATGTTGTTTACATTCAGTCCCTGGATGCATCAAAACCACTGACACAGCGTTTCCTTTAAACTGCTGTAATGGAGGCAAAACATATACAGGGGATATTCCCCCCATTTCTGCACTCTCATATATGGCATTTCCCAGTGTGATTAGTCTGACACCCTGATTTGAGGAGAGTCGCCACAGACTTTCCTATCCTGTGGAGTGCCTTGTTAGTGAACTAGTATAATAGTGTTTGGCAGGTCTTACTGGAGACAGTAGGACCACTGTGCATGAAGAAAACTAAATACAAATCTCTGGCATTTTGAAGTAGATAGCTTAAAATTTTCAGAGATTAAATCCTCTTCTGCTGAAGCTGGTAATGTAAAAAGTCAGTGTGACATTTTTCTCCCTAGGTGATCTATAGAGCTTTAGCAGTATATGGTGTTAGCTGGATGTTCAAATATCTTGTTAAATTATGACAGTAAATGAGAAGTCTGCATTTAATAGTGCTCCTCCAAAATAATTCAGGCTTCCTATGTTACCATTAGGTGTTGTTATTTGGTTTCATTACATACATAAATGCAGCTGTATTACATTTGATGCAAATATCACATTGTGTATTATGAAGAAGGATGGGTTATTTTTTCAGCTGGACCACAGCAAGGGTCACTGATGCAGTTTGGAACTGCCACTTGGGTCCACTGCACCCTTGGACAGGTGGGCATCCTCATGATGCAACAGTAAGGCTGCTGCTCCAGTAAAAACCATGGAGCATGACACTGCTTTTCCTGGAGTGCAATGTAAGTACACAGGTCTATGACAAGCAAGTTAGACAGCAAGCAGCAATTCTTTGGTACCAACACAGAAAGTTTGCCCAGTTAGTCAATCTGCCTGGTTTCATGACTGGATGTTGAGCTTTGTTGATTTACATGCATAATACCGACCGATTTATCCTAGACTAGTTTCTCTAACATTGGGCGAGGTCCAAGAACATTTTTTGTAACAATCATAACAAGCTATGAATAAAATATCTTAGAGTTCAAGGTAAGTTAAAATTGTTTGAGGAAAGCTAGAAATTTAGAGACATATCTGTTTATAAGTTCTCCAGGAAAAGAATTATCCTTCCTCTGCCTGTCCCACTTTTTTCACATTTTAGAAAAATTCTGCTTTTTTGTTTTGATTGCTAAAACTTAAGACGTGATAATTGAAAAGTGGGAGTCCTTTCCAGTTTTGCGGCTCTCAGGAGGGCTGACGAGAATTTACCCTCCACAAGACAAAGAGGCACAGAAAGATTGGTCTTGCATAACATGTACAGAAATGTCAAAAACCCAATAATATTGGGGGTTTTTTCTTGCTTTTTTAAATACAAATATGAATGCTAGCTTTTACCCTTGTTTTAAGTTATCCCACCTTTGTTTATTTTATGTTTTAATGGCTGTCTTAAATAAATAAAGTGCTGTGTTTGGCTGGCGAATTGGTTTATATCCAAAAGCTGATTCTGCTTTTTCAAGAACAGCTTCAAATCTGAAGTTGTATATGAGTATATCTGCAAACCCAGAAACTCCACAGAAGGGTGTATTTTTTGTCAAGCTGCTCTAGAACCAGCACAGGGTTTGGAAATGGTGGGCTGCCTGCATCATGCCAGAAGTACATGAAGTGCCATAGAGCAATTGCTTGGGTTGCCTTTTGTTCCAATAGTTGAGTCCGCTGAGGACTGAAATTGATTTTCCTTATGTTAGCATGTGAAGGCTCTGCCCCTTGACCCCCTGCCAGCAAACATGCAGGGCACAGAAAGACTGCATCTTTGCAGAAGTAAGCTACTCTATGCCCCTTATCACTGGTGCATTCTTCTTGCGGAATTGTTCTCTCCCCTGTGCTTTTCTTTTCTACCCTATTCTGCTCTTTGTACTGATGCTGGATGGTCCCATAAATATTTTTTATGCCTGAAATAATATTTTTTTTCTTGCAGTAGCATAATATTTTTAAAAGTAACGGAAGTGCTTGATCTGTATTCATGAACCAGATAATACTGTTCAGTGCAGTCAAGCACACTGCTAGCAATTGGTAGTATGGGCCATCTACTCTACACCATTATTTCTGTGCAGCTTAATCCCATACAAAACATCCTGCTCCTACATCAGTTTTGCCAACGGTGATGCCACAATATGTAAAACTGGACAAAGCGAACACGGACTACAATTGTAAAAATCAGACTCAGTGATGATCTATTCATACTCTTGAGTAGAAAAATCACTGCTCACACTACAAATATCTTCAGACAGTGAAGAAATAGTATTTTGCTTTGTGAGCCACTTGTTCTAGTCATCTTTTCTCAGAAATATTCATATGTTGGGATGTTGGTACTTCTTTCCCCCTTCTTCAGTTTTGATGCTGTAGTTAACTCATCCACTGCCTCTTAGCTTATGTCCTACTGTTGGCCAAGAGACTAAACCCCAAATTATGTTGTCATCACTGCGATTAACCCAGTTCTTCAAAATCCCATTCATTGGCTTGTTGGAGTCTTTGAGTCTGATTTTTTCATACTCTGTATGGGCTTTTTTTAAAATTAATTTTGAAATTCCAAAAAGCATACAAATACACCTAGACTGGAATGTTAAAATTAGTCATGGCTTTTTAACTGTTAAGAAGAGGGAGAATGTGTTCAATCACAAGAATAAGCCATGTTTCAATGTCTGCTCTCAGTAGGTGGCACTCTTTCCTCTGAGTATGTGCCAAGCTAAAATCTCAAGCAAGTCTGTTCCCAAGATGCATCTTTTCGCTCAAAAGCAAGAGTGAGGTCTGGCACTTCGTGGTTGCTGAAAGCTAATAGCACTTTTTGCAAGAGATGTGGCATTACTTTTCTGTGCCCTTGTAATTTTTCATACTCTTGTAATTACAGCCTGTGTGTCTGTGTTTTCTCTGTAGTTTCAGGAAGATCATTTGCTCATATTTCCCACCACTACCTACAAAAAAGAATTGATGTAACATATGTCCACTTGGAATGACTGACAAGGTCTTCACCAGAGGTTGTTGTATGTCATTAATTAGTGAAGTAATTTTCTAATCCTTAAGAGACTATAAAATATTTTCAGTCTTTTGATAGGCTTAGAGACACCTTATGAATATAAGATTTCACTTATTTACCTGTTCTATTTTTTTAAAAGTGGGGTAACAAAGGAGTACTGTTTTTCTTTTTGGAGATTTAAATGGGCTTGTAACTAAAATAAAGAACAAAAGTGTATGTCTATATACCTTAACAATAATTTGATTTTTTTTTTCTTTGCTGTGTAGTGTAGAAACATTCACAAGGAGAAAAATTATATTATAAACCAGATGCAAGAAAAGCAGCAGAAAAATAGGGGACAGGGAGGAGGAGAGAGGAAAATACCAGCACAAGAACACTGTGCTACCTCTTAATGTACCTTAAATAGAAATAAGATGCTTTTCAATAAAGAGGGCATAACATGAACTCTATATGCCATCTTTTGCACAAGTGCAGTTCTAGGTCAGAGTAACATGAGCTCCACGTGGCAGAAGATGTAGACATTTGCAGAATTCAGAGCTCAGTGTTGTAAAATGTTTGGGATGTACTGGAATATTTCACTCCAAGAGGCCCATCTTTCAGTTTGTAAAGGTAATCACAATAATCGTGAATTATCTTTTAAATTATTATCAAAGATGCAACAACTTGGCTGTATTTGTTTTATTCCCTCTATTAACTTTCCCCATTGTCTAGGCTACAAAAGAAGAATTTCTCTGCCCTGTGCTGACTGCTTGTCTACTTCACTCCTGTCCTTTTGCATATAGTGTTTTGACTTTAGGTCTTATCCATACATCCCTCTGACCTTTTTTCTGTTCTTTCTTTGATACTCTCATTCTGCTTTTGAAAGTATGTTTCTTTCTTATCCTTCCCCAAAGGATATTATTCCATTAGTCACTCTCACTTTTTCCCTGCTCGTTTCCCCATGCCATTACTAACGATCCTGTCAGTGCAAATCGCTGGTGCCCAGTCTCCCTGGCTCATTCCAGTGGCATTCTCCAAACCCTTTTCTAAATAGTATTATTGTTACGTGCCTGGATTGAATATGAATCATGTAAGTTTTCCTTCAAGTAGCCTCTAAAAAGTTGGTATGGAATGGAGTATACATGGAAGAGCTTCTTTTTCCTTGCTTACAGGGAACTAACCATCAGTGAGCTCTACGTGCTGCTCTGGCAACAGCTGAAAGTTTGAAGTCTGAATATTTCCATCATATAACAAGCGGTAGCCAAGTACCCCTGAAAAAGCTGAACTCTGGACTCTGCTATCATTGCAAGGACCATGCACATGTTAAACCACAGCATGCACCCACCTTTTCTTCAGAAGACGACTAAGATGGTGGTACAGACACAATTGCCCAGTGTCATGCTAGGATGATGATGAGCCTCTGTAGTTGTCTATATTTCTGAGCTGAGTTTTTCCCATCACATATAGCTAATTTCCATTCTTTTTAACTAGAGTCTAAGATGCTTCTAAACTTAAATACTTCCTATAACCAGCCATGGTGTTTTCTGTTTACATATATATGGAGTTAATATGAAAATGCAGAAGGATTAGCTAGCACAGGCAGTACAGATAGCACTAGGCATTGTGGTACCTCTGTGTTCATACAATCACAATAAAAAAGCTATATAGAATTCTCCTAGTATTACTATAACTTTACTTAGGAATAGGGGTTGAAGCTTTAGGGAAAGAGAGTAATTACCTTGTATCTGTGATGGGAGAAACTGCAGCTCATCAGGATGCAATTTTTGCCCCATATATTATACGTAGCATGTAAAAAAGAACATAGAAACTCCTATTTCACATTACAGTCAATAATTTCAGCTATACAAAAGATGTCAAAAAATTATGTTTAACTTGCATATTTTTCTCCATATTTGTCTATATTAGTCATATTCAAAAGAATATGTAAACGGCATAAGCAAGAATGAAAAATGACTGTGCTCAGGATCTTGGTTTTACAGATGAACCACCCTACTGCACATAGGTGTACCCTTTGCATGTTTTGGCTACCAACATACATAGTAATGATCGAAAACAAAAGTGGTGAGGCATAAAAAAAAATCATGCAAGATAAACTGTATCTTAGGTCAAAGGACAATGGGTAAGTTTTATTCACCACTTCAGCCTTACTTTTACCATGAATAGTGGTTTTGCATTGAGAGGATTTTTTTTATTTATCATTAGCATAAATATATAATAGATTTCAATATTAAAAAATTAAATCCTTAGACAATGTAAGATTACATAAATCTATTAATTGGAAGGTAATTACAACAATTTAAATCAGCTAAGAATCTTAGTGCCAAATGAAAAACAGGAAGAAAAAAAATGCCTCTACACTCTTCAAATAGTATCTTGAATTCTGTTAACCATAATATTTTGAGTAGAATTCTGCACCTACTAAACTTAAAAATATTATTATTTTCTTTTTTAAAATTTTTATGTCATTGCCGTATCCAGTCCTATTACAAGTTGCTGATTTTAGAAGAAACAAAGGCATAAACCACATAATTGGTATTCTGTTCCCCATATAGCTTAGAACTGGCCTTTGGGGGCCAGATAAGACCATAATTTCAAATGAAGCACCAAGCAAAATATACAAAGATATTCTGCTGTTTCCTCTTATATGGAACAGTTACCTCTTCTTCTACTGCTAGAGCCCAGTTCATGAGCATGCCCTCAGTAAATTAAAGGAAAAAGCACTTTCTTCAGATGCCATTCCTCTGTATGCACTTGTGTCTCCAAGGCTTAAGATCTAACAATCCTCTAACAACTTGGCCTGGAAAGATGAATAGCTTTTAAACATTGTGTAGATTGTATTAATTGGGAAGGGAGTAATGGGTTTAGAATAACTGGAACGGTTTTTAAACAGCTTGATTACAAGGATTATCACATACACATTGAATTAGACAAATCCTGGGAAATGAGAATAATTTCTGCCTTTCCTGGGCATGCATTTAAACTAGAGAAATGTAGAGCTAAAAGCAAATAGCACAACCTGTTTTAATCAAAGTAGTCTAGCAAGAAACAATCAATTAAAGAACAGTCTGATTCTCTGTGACATCAATGTATGAAAATCTGTTAGACGCCAGATTGTGTCTCAAGACACATATGATGAACTGAACAAAATGACCTGCTAATAGCTTTTACGGGTAATAAATGCATCATGTTATTGGTAATTCTGCAGATGGTAAATCAAGCTAATATCCAGGCTGAAACAAGCTACTTGTTAAATATACTTCAAAAACGTTCCTCCTTGTTATTCCATAATTGTATTACACAGAAAAAGATGATTGCTACTTATTTTTAAGCATTTTAAATTAAGATGTGTTTCAACATGCAGACATTCTAATTTTCAAATTCTTTAGAGAGAATTGAGCTTTGGAAGCATAGTATTTGTATTTAGATTAGCAGCCCTATATAAACTGTTACATATAAATATCCTCAGCGTTGCTGTTTAACATGTATTTTGAATGAGATTTCACAATGTCTAACATTAATCTGAAGTTGCTGTTCGGGATACAGGACGTTCTGTCATACTGATGTAAGCCCAATGTTAGGTTTGTGATTTCTAGATTATGAGATGCTGTAAGAGCTTAGTTAGTCAATCTGTAGAAAACATGACTTTAGATGTATGCACATCTGATCTAAATTTGGAGTATGTGAAATACTTCCATTTGTATACCTAAAAAAATGACTAATTCTTCAAAGAATATGATGTGTTAGTACACCAAATCACAAAAAAGATCGTCAAAATGTTGGTTCAAAATGTATTGGTATAAGAAGGATATCACCCCAAATCTCACTCAAAAATGGCAAGTGAAAGAAAATAAGCAAACCCAAAAAACGTATGTCATGTCTTGATGTCAAGGATTTTACAGAATTGAGGAGTCCATATTTTTTTATATAATTCTCTGTCAGTTTTTAATAATAAAAAAGTAAATTAATTTTCCAGGTAGCAATTATTTACTGCAGAAGAGCATCTACTAGCAATAATAAATTATATTTTTGTGGATATCTAATTCAGTGTTTATCCACAACAAATTCTAGCAGATGTTCAATGCTCAATTATTATACTATCTGTTAAAAAGTGTTTTTGACAGGCTAATTCATCAGGAAACTGGAAAATGATTGGAAAACAGTAATAAAACTTAAAGGCAACATGCTAATGTGTTAGACACTGCAAAACCATTCAGAAAACTGAGAGTCACAGGTAGCAAAAAGCAAATATAATGAGGGAACAAAATCAAAAAATTTGTATTTGGGAATCTTTTGAATGCACTCCTTTTCCCAGATTCTTGAGAAAGCGTAGTGGCGTTGACCCTACCTCAGTGCTTTGAAATAAAGCACTTCTTCTACACTCCTGCGTCAGATCTACACTCATTAATAACATCTTTTGTTACTTAATGCTTACTGTGTGTGTTCTAGCTACATCTCCTCTCACTACCCCATACTTGTGCTAATATATCTTGCTTGAGTTTGTAATGGCTCTTCTTAACAGTTTAGTATTGCCATTAAACTTGTAGAAGTGTTGATAAATGCTAAATAGCGACAACAGCATCAAGGCTTTATTAGATTTTAAAATTAATTTGCTCAACGCATTCACAATCTTGTGGCCATTTTCATTGAATACTGAAATCAAGTTACTAGTGAAGAAGCTGGAGGAAAGAAACTGATAAATCTCTTTGTGTTATTTTAGGACACTGAACACCCCTTTCCCAGTACGGGAGCAGGCTTGTGGCTTGGATGGAAGAAGAAACAGCAGTGGCATGTTCTGGCAGCCTTACTGCAAGTGTGGGTTTTGATGAAAAAAGAAAATAAGTACTGGACATTGTAGAACAAGTCCTGAATCATGTGGGTTATGCTTATATACCTTTGCTCACATTGACTGGCATGTCTCTCAAGTTCATTCAAAAGCAGCAGAACACTACTTTCAAAGCATACAAGAGTATTTATAGCAGAAATTATTGTGTGTCCAGTTGTGGAAAAGACAAATTATAATTTGAATTTTCTGGTTCTTGGTGAATTGTAAATGTATATAACCACAGATGAACGATCGACTAAGACACTAGTCAAAATATCCAGGCTCAACTTTAGGGCCAGCACTTTTTAGTGATTTCGTAAATGATCTGGATGCAGGAGTAGAATGTATAATAGATTAAATAAGTTTGCTCGTAATACTAAACTCAGAGGAGCTGTGGACACCCTCAAGAATAGAGAGCCCTTGCAGAGAGGTCTGGATAGACTAGAAAGCCAGGCAATCATCAGCCATACGAAATTTAACAAGAACAAGTACAGGATTCTCCACCTGGGACATCCTGGTTATACATACAAATTGGGGAATGAGAGGCTGGAGAGCAGCCCCACAGAAACAGAGGGGTTTGGATTGGTAGCAAGTTGAATATGAGTCAACAGTGTGCTCTGGCAGCCAAAAGATCCAACCGTGTCCTGAGATGCATGAAGCACACCATAGCTAACCGGTCTAGATGGGTGAATATCTTACACTACACTGTACTGGTGCAGCCCCACCTTGGGTACTGTGTGCAGTTTTAGGTGCCTCAATATAAGAAGGACGTCAGACTGTTAGTGTGTGTCCAGAAGACGCCAACAAAGAAATGGTGAAAGATCTTAGGTGGGACTTAGGAGGAGAAACTGAGGTCACTTGGATTGTTCAACTTGGAGAGAAGGTGGAGTGGTGACCTCATCACAGTCTACACCTTTCTCAAGGAGGGCAGCAGAGGGGGAGGTGCTGATCTCCTGTCTCTGGTGATCAGCGATAGGACACAAGGAAATGGAATGAAGCTGCATTCAGGAGAAGTTCAGATTGGACATTAAGAAAACGTCCTGTGTTTCTGTATGTGTTCACTTATGACTTATTTTTAAAGATTTTAGAATGTTTAGATGAAAATATAACATATTATTTACTATACATACAAGATAAGCCAACAGAATAGTGTTACTCTTGTCTGTCCTTCCAGCTAATTCATCCAAAAGCTGGCTGCAGTGCTGAAGCTGACTTTAGCTATTTTCTTGGTGAACTGGCAAAAAATGGAAAAATTCCATGAGTGCATCTGCCTCCATCCTTCCCTCTTCATTCACCATCTGCTTGTTTCAAAGGGCCAACAATTTTACTTTACATTTCCATGGAAATTGTTTTATAGATTAAAATGGGAAAGAGCTGAACTTAATATTGTGATGATAAAACCAGTAATCACTGCGACACCATTCTCTCTCAGTCATAAAGGCTATATGAGAATTCCTACTTGAGATTCACGTAGTACCAACTTGGAAAGGAGCTTGGCGCTCAGCAAAATGCTTCTTGTTCATAGGCATATCATTACTATTCCTTTGACTTCTGACACAGAGCCCATTCTAAGGTTGTTTTACTATGGTAAATACTGAAAAAAATCCAGAGTAGGCAGCACAGTGAAGACAGTGTTTTTCAACAGAACTCCCCTCTCTGTCGTTTTTATTCAGTATAATATAGCAGTTGCCAGAGGCACTGTGCAAACACACGAACTTACTGTTGCTGCCCAAAAGAGCTTAAAAAGTTTTAAAGCATTAACAAATAGTATGGAAAGATCTATCTTTCCATTTTATCCGTAAAAGGTAGGGTAACCTCCATGAGGCAGTTTCTAACTTGGAGTGAGGTCTGTCAGTTCTCAGACTGGAAAACACATGTAGTGAGAAAATACACAAAACCCAAGAAGGGGTAGCTGAGAGATGACCAGGATGTTGCTTGTAGCAAGATTTGGTTCTGACCACTTATTTCACCTTTATCTTCCATTAGGATTGTTGTACAAAAATTTTCTGGAAGCACCCATACCTATAAAAACACCATCTCCTTCCAGCTACCCATCACTTTAGGAAGGGTAAGTGGCCCTAAGTGGATTTTTTTCCTAGATCATAATTTCTCTTGTTTCTTCAAAAATAAGAAAAAATATTTTTCTCCTTTTTATTTTAAAATAAGTGAAAAATAAATCTTCTGTAATAATATTTCACAAATAATTTTTTTATGTATATAAATGCAAGAACCAGTTCTCAGCATGACATAGCAGGTGTTGCTATGGTCATCCATATTCTGGGTACTGTGGAAGTTAATAGCTTAGGAACAACTCAAAGAACTTAAGTTTAAAGCTTCTGTTTGCACTCTGGATGATCAGAAGAGGGAAATCATGTGCCATATATCTTGAGAAATTATATTTTTTATACATAAATTTATTTAAATTTAAGTATATGATATCAGTTTAAATATTGCTCTAAGTTCTAAACTGTAATCTCTTGGTAGATATTTAGTGCAAATTGAAAAAGCTTAAATGGCTTAAAAATGGCTTTGAAGCATTATGTAGAAGCAGTTCTCATTTATAAATGATGGGACATTAATGGCTTCCTTCTACATTTAGCATTTGACTTTGAAGATGAAATAGAAGTGTCTTACTAGAGAAATTTACAACATATATGTGTGCCTGCAAGGTTACTTAGTTGAAGTATTTATTTTGAGATTCTTTACACTTCTGCAATATTTTGAAATTCAGAACAGTAAATTGATTATGACATAAAGTTTGTTATCTAGAACTAAACTCTTTCCATTTTTGTTTTAGGTTTTATTTTATTGTTGACATACTGGCTAAATTACAGGCTTGTTATTTGTTCTCCTTTCTGACATTGTATAATCCACCTGACTTTGGGGAAAAAACAACTTCAGCTCATGAATGAAATAGCCTTAAATTTAAGAGGAAGAGAAAACTTATAAGTAAACCATCCCAGTTGAAATCCTGTGGTGTAGGAGCCTAAGTACCTGACTCCCATGCCTGTGTTAAGAATAGCAGAAACCGCTAAAAATAATGTACAGTTGTCTTAGACCTGGAATAACTCATGATTTTAAATGATTCCATTATGGAGGAGTTATACTATGGGCTGTTTTGCTCCTGGCAAGAGTTGTATGGAATAGTTCGTGTATAATAAAAATGTGGGCAGCAAACTTGATAAGTTTAAAGAAAAATAAAAACTGGTGAGGTTTTTTCAGATGAACTTATAAAGGGTTCCCAGTGTCCCTTTGTGTGCAAAAGAAAGAGAAGAAAAAAAATTAAAAAGAGGAAAAAAGAGAGAGAGACATTTTGAACTAGTAACCCTCAAAGTTATCTTGTCCCGTCTGGACCCGAAGGTGATAGTATCTGTAGATTTCATAGTCCAGTGCAGTACACGTCACTCTCGTTGATTAAAGGAAGGTGGTCAAAACATTTGACAAGAGCAATTGTAAATTGGGCTCTTCCAAATTCAAGATAATATTTATTGTAAAGTCAGTCTAGTATTTCTGGTAACCACATGACATATACTGTTTGGTGATGGGAAAAAAATCACTCATTTTAAGCAGCAGTCAGTTGAAATATTCCATGATGATTAAGATGCAATTTTTTTATTCTAACTGAGGGTCAGACTTTAAAGATTCTTGGCCCTAAGTGGATCTACATGACTGAATCCTGATAACAACAAAACCAAAATAACAACCCATGTTATGCTATGAGTCAACCATCTAGAGATTTAAACAGCTCTTAAATGCCTCTATAATTTTCTCTTTGTTGATGACTGAAGGCATAAAAAACCCTCCGAAGTTCAAGAGTGAATAACACACCTAGAATCATCTTCTAGTATTCAGGTGTTAACCCCTTAAGTTTATCTTTGACACTTGATAAAACACCTTGTAAAAAACATTTGAGATGAGGTCAAAGGAAAAAAAGAATTGGTGGGAATGGGGATGAATATCGCTTAAAAGCCTAGGTCAGTGTTAAACCTCGATGACAAATTTGACCTTTAAAGTATCACAATTGGAGGCAAGATTAACCATTCTTTCTTTCCAGCCTCATCCTGCTGAAACGGCATCCCCCATGAGCACAGGCAAATAGAATAGCAGAAATTAGCAAGCAAGTTAGTTTTAGTACAAATTCCTAGATTATCCTCAGACACTTAGCAGTAAACACAATGTAAGGAGGGTTAGAACATGGCCCAAGGAAGGGGTTTTTTTCCCTTCTCTTATGCCTGAAGTTATTTTACTAGAAATGTATCTTTCAGCGTACTATAACTGAAACTGATCTCATATTCCAAGTTTTGGCCCTCTGATAAGCACACAGTGTTACCTTGTAGAACTGGCAGACTCATTCTGCCCTACATCCCTGTAATTCACAATCTGCAGTGCCCATAGGTGGTCAAAACAAACCTCCTACTCCTCAGGCTTAAAAAATGAAAGTGGAACAGTCTTTTCCAACCACTTTTACTTTCTGTTGTTGCACACAGCTAACAGATGTTTGATCATAAAGTGAAACAGAGAAATATTTTCCATTCTAGTGTGCTAGTATGCTGATTCTACCCCTTTGACAGCATTCTTAAGAAAGTCAGTTTTTTCTCTCTAGGTAGCCTTTTTGCTTTAACAACACAAAAAAAATCGCTTGGAAACAGACATTGTCAAGCTCCTTAGAGTGGCTTTAGAAAACACTCAGAGAAATCAAATCCCATCCCACACTGAACCTCTCTTTTAAGCCAATGCTGAACATTATTTTCTACCAATAACCCATATTCCCAAATAAATCCCGTCCTGCCAGCTCTTGCTTCTTTATCATAAGTCTTGCAGTATTTGATGCTGTACTTGAAGCACCAGCTGCTGGACACAAGTGATAACAAGAGAGTCTCACCTTTCATTTAAAGATGTGCATGTTTCTATCTTTCATAGCTGTGGAGAAGAGCATGAAAACATTATCCAAGAATAACTGAAAATTCAGAAAAAGAGAAAAAATATAGTTTTCTGTAAATCATCTTATTTTTTTAATATCAGAACTGGTGATATTGTGGAACTAGAATTGTAATGAATTAATAAAGACAAGTCAATTTAGAGTCTCTGTTTACCAGGAAGACAAAAACATCCAAATAAAGGCATACAGGTTAGTGTGCAGACAACCAGCAGGGTCTAGATAATTTTTCAGATCTATTACATATTGTCCTTTATTGGCAGGCAGAAGACTCAGGATTATTAAAAATGTATACTGATAAGGCATAAAATTATTTCCTGCTTGCTAGCATTGATGCAAAATCATTTATTCTATTCAAAATACAAATCTCCTTTTCCATTTAGCAATTAATGTTATGCAGCAGGGGACATCGTGTATTTCTTCTTACAATGGAAAACAGCTTTGCTGACATTATGTAGTGGACTACTGTTCTCAACACAACAAAGCATCCTCTTTCTCCCATGTTAAAAACAAAACAAGAGTATAACTGCTTAGGTAAGCTTAATTAGGTTCCAGCACTAATGTGAACTTCCATCTTTGAATACTTCCAACATTCATACTAATTCAAAAACCATGAAAGTGTAGCAGTGAAACAGCTCTATGTGTACCTTACTAGTATGTGGGATGCATTTTAAAAAGTGCTCTCTAAACTCTGAAACAATCTTGGACTGAGTTGGGTTTCTTTTAATTTGAGATGGAAGCAATTGCATCAAGAATAACTCACTTCCTTCCAAGGGGAAAACAGGAGAATTATGATAACTCATATGTCTTTGGAAGAGCTTTGCCTGCTGTGATAAGCCTATTTGACTACATGGCTGCAAAGAACAGTGACTTTTTGACATCAATTCCCATACAGATATCTCTTCCAAAGATTTACTTTTCTTTACAATTTAATTCAGTTGCCCTGTAGTGGAACTTCCAATGTCTGGATATTTTCTCTGCAGCTTCTTTCTCAGGTCTTCTCGCCCACATGACCATTATCCAACCTGATATGGCAATGCTGATGCTGGTTGATGAATGTTAATTCTGCTGGAAAAAAGCAACAGAATGATACAGCATGACTAAAGCTTGTTTACATCTTTTAACCTTTAAATAGTGAAAAAATTCCAACAAGAACACTTCAGCAAAATTCTCCTGAAAACTATTAAGCCATATTTTAATAATGTGCACAAGTGCTAGAATCCAGACATATGAATAAGTTAGATATTCTCCAGTCCTTTTCTTTTCAGCCAATGCTAAGTTCAGAACCACTGGAAAGGGACCTTTTCTAGGTAATTAGGATTATTTTTTTCTGATAGTATATATGAAAGATCTCCAGCATACGCACACACTTCACAGTTTAAGCTTTAATGTTCCATTGATCCCTAAAAGCCAGATTTATTTAGTCTGAGAATTATATTCCAAAAATAGCACTGAAATCAGTGAATCAAAAATACAACTATCATACATAAATTTCATATGTATCTCTATCAAGGCTTGTGGAACTGCAGATATCTCAAGCTGAGCTAAGGTCTTTTATCTGTTACACTTTCTGATACTGAAGAATTTCCTATTTATGACTAGTTAGGGTGAAATCAACTGAAATTGAAGTCAGTGGGAATACCTTATAGCGTAATATATTACTTGACGTGAGTAATGGTGGCAAAATACACCCTATGGGAATTGCACAGCTAAAGATCGGCACATTAAGTTGAAATACTCCCATTCCCCTCCCCTGTAGTATTTCCTGATCCAGAGGTGTCAGTGGACTTATAGCCTGACCTTCTGTTATTTCTTCTATGACTCTTGAGCATTGTGGGTTTTCTAGCTGATTGGGGTTTTTCAGGGTTTTTGTTTGTTTGTTTGAGGTTGTTTTGTTTTGAGTTTTGCTGGGTTTATTTGTTTTAAATAGAAAATTCTGTTCAAGTTTTTCACCTTCAGTCTCACACACATCAACTTCTTTTGGAA
Organism: Neomorphus geoffroyi; assembly: GCA_033558235.1. Classification (NCBI taxonomy): domain Eukaryota; kingdom Metazoa; phylum Chordata; class Aves; order Cuculiformes; family Neomorphidae; genus Neomorphus; species Neomorphus geoffroyi. Next base: position 19,913,630 of record JAUMJM010000027.1, on the reverse strand, counting down.
AGGAGAAAACTTCTGTAAGGAGCTTGTGTAGCTTTGCCCTTGGGAAAAAGTGAAATTTTAAACAAATTTCTCAGGGGTTTCTTAACTCTGATAGGTTGCTAAAGAAGGCAGCCATACCCTGTTTATTCAATGGTGCCTTAGAAAATGATGGATGCGGATTGTAGGATTACCATAGGTTGTAGTATGCCTTTCAGAGATCAAGGATGAATAGAAACCATTGGAAAGTGATCAAGTATTTAACTGCTTGGAAAGATTACTTAGCTTTACATTAACAGCGTATGACAATTGTCTTCTGTTCAGTAAATACTGAGATTTTTTTTGATGAACAGATGGTTACATGCATTCCATTTTCTTTGCCATATAACTTTTTCCTCAGTGAAAGGGTTATGTGGAACTGTAAGCAAATAGCAAGACCACTCCTGTGATGTTTCCTTTCAAAGGAAGATGCTATAGAAAGAATAATCAACAAATAAAATAACTGCTCCAAATTCAGGTGATAGAGAAATAGCTTCTAGCACAGCATATCAAAATTATGTAGGGAGAGAGTCATGAAGCTGTGAGATGACAGAGACAGGAAAAGCTTTCAATAGTGTTCTGAATAGACTAAATCAGGCAAGAGAGAAAAACTTGCATAAAGATTCAAACAGCAAATTTCTTTCTTAGATCTCTAATAGAGGGCTTCTATCCCATATGTATCACAGTTTGTGTCAGCTTCTGGGAAGCTGGAAATGCCCTGATTTAGCCAAAGATGGTATTCTCAAAAGTGATAGGTGTGTCATGTATTGCTCTTCCATTTGTAAATTCAACATCTCCTTCTACAAAATTAATGCAACATTTATTTGAGAAAATGAATGAAAAAATATTTCACAACCGTTCTCAAATGTTTCTTATTTTCAAAGGGATAAAATGTTAAGTGTAAATTTCATTTCAATGTCATAAGTGTTTATTTTGTTTGGCAAGCTGAATATTCTCCCATTGAGTTAGTGGAGGGCAGTCAGTTTTTCTGCAGTCTTGTAGTCTGTTCTCTTGTTCTGAATAGAATATATAATCTTACTTCCATTTCCTTGTGGTGATACTACTATTGATTGCATGAGAATAAACAGCAATACTTAGTCTTCATGTATCCTTCCTAAATTGCTCCTTAATGCTGACATGATTTTTTTCCCTTGTAACCTTTCCTTTCTTCTGTTTTCTTTTTTCCTATGTATGTCTTTTCCCTCAGTAAGATTTAAGTTGGAGCTGCATCACTCAGATACTAGGTTAAACACCTAGTTCTTTATTAAGAACACAGCAAGAATGAAGCTCCAGTGATCCAGGAGGATATGGTTAGAGACCTGTTTGTCCTATTAGATGCACACAGGTCTATAGGGCCAGACGGGATCCACCCGAGAGTACTGGGGGAGCTGGCAGAGGTCCTCGCCAAACCACTTGCCCTCATCTACCAGCAGTCCTGGCTGACTGGGGAAGTGCTGCTTGACTGGAGACTGGCAAATGTTACACTCATTTACAGAAAGGGTCCGAGGGAGGATCCGGGGAATTACAGGCCTGTCAGTCTGACCTTGGTACCGGGGAAGGTCACGGAGCAGATCATCTTGAGTGCTATCATACAGCACACGCGGGACGAACGGGTGATCAGGCCCAGTCAATGTAGGTTCACAAACGCAGATCCTGCCAGACCAATCTGATCTCCTTCTATGTCATCCCATTTATTGGACGAGGGAAAGGGGTACCTGGACTTTGACACTGTTTCTCACAGCATTCTGCTGGAGAAACTGACTCCAATCGGCGTGGACAGGCACAGCCTCTGCTGGGTTAAAAACTGGCTGGATGGCCGGGCCCAAAGGGTTGTGGTAAATGAAATTAAATCCAATTGGAAACCGGTCACGAGCAGTGTTCCCCAGGGTTCAGTGCTGGGTCCAGTCCTGTTCTACATCTTTATAAATGATCTCGATGAAGGCATTGAGTGCACCCTTAGCAAGTTTGCAGATGGCACCAAGCTGGGTGGAAATGCGGATCTGCTTGAAGGCAGGGAGGCTCTGCAGAGGGATCTGGACAGGCTGGATCCATGGGCTGAGACCAACAGGATGAGGTTCAACAAGGCCAAATGCAGAGTCCTCCATTTGGGTCACAACAACCCCATGCAGTGTTACAGGCTTGGGGAAGAGTGGCTGGAGAGCTGCCTGGCAGAGAAGGACCTGGGGGTGTTGGTTGACAGCCGGCTGAACATGAGCCAGCAGTGTGCCCAGGTGGCCAAGAGGGCCAATGGCATCTTGGCCTGTATCAGACACAGCGTGGCCAGCAGGAGCAGGGAGGTGATTGTGCCCCTGTGCTCAGCACTGGTGAGACTGAACCTCGAGTGCTGGGTTCAGTTTTGGGTCCCTCACTACAGGAAGGACATTGAGGGGCTGGAGCGTGTGCAGAGAAGGGCAACGAGGCTGGTGAGGGGGCTGGAGAATAAGCCCTATGAGGAGAGACTGAGGGAGCTGGGGTTGTTTAGCTTCGAGAAGAGAAGGCTGAGACGAGACCTCATCACTGTCTACAGCTGCCTGAAAGGAGCTTGTGACGGGGTGGGTGCTGGGCTCTTCTCACAAGTGACAAGTGATAGGATGAGAGGAAATGGCTGCAAGTTGTGCCAGGGGAGGTTTAGACTGGACATTAGGAAGAATTTCTTTAGTGGAAGTGTGGTCAGGGATTGGAACAGGCTGCCCAGGGAGGTGATGGAGTCACCATCCTTGGAGGTGTTTAAAAGACTGGTAGAGGAGTAGTTTAGTAAGTGGACAGATATGGTTGAACTCGACGATATCAGAGGTGTTTTCTAACCAGATGATTCCATGATTCTATGTTTTTGCTCTCATACTTATCTCCCATGTGTACTGAACTTGATTTTTTTTTCACTTTTTATATTACCATTTACGGAAATAAATGAGGGGGGTTTTCTAGATTTTCAGAAATCTAGAGAAGCAAGATAACAGACTGAATACCTGAGATTTATAATCAATGGTTGGAGACTTTAATTTTAAATTCTCAAGTAGTTTGACTACCAACAGAACATTTTCGTCCAAGTAACAGTACCACAGATAAACTTGTGCTTATCCTATGTTTTTTCTCCTTCCTCCATTGAGACAGGCTCCTCAGAAGCAGAGGAAAGATAGACAGAAAGTAGCAAATCTGAAACCTTGAATATGGCATTAATTCAGGTGCATACGTCGGACCAATATGCTTTAAGTAATTCACAGTTCTCCAAGTGAGACTTGAGATGCCGAGGCACCACAAAACCTTTGCCATTCTAATCTCACTTTCAAGCATGCATGTGCTCTGAAGAGCAGGTTAAGAAATTAGCGGCAGATATTGCAATAAGATTTTTCCTGATATTATTGTCATCATCTTCACCAACTTTTTTTAGAGCAAGGAGCAAAATAAGAAAATTATATTTTGGAATCTTCCATTTCTAGCTTTTTTTTAATAGTATGGCAAGTGGCCAAAGAGAAAAACCTTTATTTTTTTTTTCTTTCAAAAATGTGCTTTATTTCACATCAACCATTTGTCAGAGGTTCTGTTGAAACATTATATCCTATATCAGAACTGTCTCTTGAGAATAATTGTTTGCTTTGAGGTCTTCAAACAGTAATTTCAGGATCTCTGCAGGCAAGGTTATTTACAGAAAGACATACTGCTGAAGCACCTGTAGCACCACTGCAGGGATGGACAGTGCTAGAATCAGTGGCTACTTCAGGAATCTATCAATATAAAAACAAGAATAGTCATAAACATTTACTATCAGTAATAATTTTATATCATATGTTACTAGTAGGTTTTTATGAGTAATTTATTTATTTATTAATATTGTCAGAAATCTAGACATTAGAGATACATGTAGTATAAAAATAATGAGAGTAAACTGCCAATCCATTTTGAAAAATGATTGTGGACGTAGCTATTCCTAGGGAGCAAGCTGTTCCATTGCATGAGAATAATGCTTTCTAAACAGTGAACACAGAATCTGTATGTATTGGTGGGATAATGCAAAAATTCATAAAAAATTCTATCAAACATAATGGAAATATTTCTGGACAGTTAAAAGCAAAATATAGCTCCGGGCATAAGCACAAAACCTTCCAGGCTAGAGCACGTGTTCTGACTCTGGAGCTTCTGACTGTGTTTACCGAGTCAAGTATTAAATGAATGTTTGACCAATCCATGAGCAAATAAAACACAATGTTGCCAAACCAAAGACACTCCTTCATTAGATAGGATTTTGCACCTTTTAGAGCCAATTCCTTGAACTGAAAATAGCAACAATGAGGTGCGAAAATCAACAAAATGCACTTCTGCTACATTGAGTTAAGAAGTAAGTTTCAAGCTCAGAGACCTTTTATTTCAGGCTATACATCACTCCTTCCCAAATTCTTTCTTAGAACAAGAGGATCACATTGAGATGGACTGTGACTGACAAAACCAGAATAATCATAAATATTTTGTTTCACCTTTTTACTATTCACTTGGATGTAACTGAGCCACCAATGGGTAGACAGAATTTTATCACTATTTAGGTAAGAAGAGGAAGTCTGACTGGTAGTAAAACTTGGGATTTTTTTCTGGTTAAACTCCTCAAGATATATTAAAATGGATTCATTCCAAGTACTGTATTAGAAACTGACCTTCAACATGACTGTCACCATCAGATGACAAATAAAGTAATCAGAACTGTTTAAGAAAACTAGTTTAAATTGCTTGTTTGACATATTGATACAACAAGTCTGGATCTCTTGTTCTTGTACTTATACTGTGTGGGTATCAGTCATTCATTATCCATGGAGTCCAAATTAATTTATTTAGTTGGAATTGAATCAGCTGAAATGTCTTAGTTAATAAAGATTTTACCTTGTGAATTGTGGGGTTCACACAATGCAAGTGCAGAGGTTTAAAGACGCTCTATTTTCCAGTTTTATTTGAACAAAGTAGAAGACCTGCCAATTAAAAATTCCCTATGTGGTACAGCATGGTATAGCTTGAAAATCATGGGCTGGAATTTAGCACACAGAAGAAAACAGGAAGGACATGTACAGTGACTAAACTAATGGACTGGTTGGGTCTTGTGAACCTGCAAAGACTGTATTTCAAAAACTGTCATAACAGCTATGGTCCAAATTCCTCCCTTGAATCCACCCAACTTCAGATGCACTTGGGTACATGGATATTGGAGGCAGAATTTGGCTCTAAGTCATAACTCAAACCACTGTTAAAATAAAGGCAAAGGTTTCTTTAGTTTACCTGGGATTAAATACTTGAATTTGCTCAAAAACCAATCAGTAAAAATCTGACACTTAGAACCAACATCTTGGTGTTCCACGAGGTAACAAATCATGTCTTAATCCATGCTATGATACTTAGCTTTGGGTTTCTGCTGGAAAAAACACAGTTAAATTTTAATTTAACTCGGGGGAATCTGGGTCTGTACACTACATGTAACTGTTCTCTTGGGTGTGCTTGGTAATAAAGGCAAGACTAAATTTGGATTCCATTTTGTGTAAAAGCTTAAATAGGAAGCTACTTTATTTATTTGCTTGTTCTTTGACAGCATAAGTGTTCACTGATCTTCCTAAGAAATTATCTCTGTGCAAGTCAAATGAGGGACGGAGGCCTAAAGGTCAGTAAAGTAGTACACAGGGAAATGAAAAGAGTATATACATATTTCTCTTTGCAGACAATTGAGAACACATGCTTATTATCATTTTTACAAACATGCATAACATTTTTGCTACTAATAATCTACTTAGTTAAAATTGGAGTGCCATAATTTCAAGAAACATGTCTCTGACTCTCCAAACTGCTCTCTAGTGTCCATGGTATGTACATTTGAAATTGTTTATGGATTTTGAAATGATTTTATAGTGAAATCTAACTCTGATTTTTCATTTCTGTGACTTAAAGTTGAGAACTTTGTTGTGTAATTAAGTGCAGTGGGTCACTGTGCGGTGTGGCAGCACTGTTTTCTAGTACATGGAGTACAGAATCCTTAGTGCAGCATTAATTGCTAGATAAGAAAGGATATTAGTATTTTGAATGGTTGTAAGTGGTTTTGCATAAATGCCAGCAATAAGGAAATGGTTTTATGTTTTATTATTATGCATTTTTAATATCAGAGTGCACTCTAACCATAAAGCTTCTAACAAAAATTAAGGCACTATCTTGATTCTTACTGCACATTTCTTCCTTTCTTTCTTCCTTTCTTTCTTTCTTTTTCTTTCTTTCTTTCTTTCTTTCTTTCTTTCTTTCTTTCTTTCTTTCTTTCTTTCTTTCTTTCTTTCTTTCTTTCTTTCTTTCTTTCTTTCTTTCTTTCTTTCTTTCTTTCTTTCTTTCTTTCTTTCTTTCTTTCTTTCTTCCTTTCTTTCTTCCTTTCTTTCTTCCTTTCTTTCTTCCTTTCTTTCTTCCTTTCTTTCTTCCTTTCTTTCTTCCTTTCTTTCTTTCTTTCTTTCTTTCTTTCTTTCTTTCTTTCTTTCTTTCTTTCTTTCTTTCTTTCTTTCTTTCTTTCTTTCTTTCTTTCTTTCTTCCTTTCTTTCTTCCTTTCTTTCTTCCTTTCTTTCTTCCTTTCTTTCTTCCTTTCTTTCTTTCTTTCTTTCTTTCTTTCTTTCTTTCTTTCTTTCTTTCTTTCTTTCTTTCTTTCTTTCTTTCTTTCTTTCTTTCTTTCTTTCTTTCTTTCTTTCTTTCTTTCTTTCTTTCTTTCTTTCTTTCTTTCTTTTCTTTCTTTCTTTCTTCCTTTCTTCCTTTCTTCCTTTCTTTCTTCCTTTCTTTCTTCCTTCCTTCCTTCCTTCCTTCCTTCCTTCCTTCCTTCCTTCCTTCCTTCCTTCCTTCCTTCCTTCCATTTGCATTAATTCTGAATAGGTTTTTTTTTTAATTAGTGTATACGTCTACTTATCATTGACCTAGAGAAAATTTTTCTTTCCTTGATTGACTCTTGAGATTAGCTTAGTAAAAATTTCTGGCAGAGGTACTCAATGACTCTTCAGAAAAACAGTTAATGTCTTAAATATGGACATCTCACTTTTTTGGCAAATTGTGCTCAAAGAATACACTCAGTCTCAACAGTGTTTCACAGAAAGCAAGATTTTATTAGCTAGTGCGTCAATAGGAAAAAGCAGTCTAGGCCTATAGATGACCAGTCCACAGTTCTACTGTAGTAACGCTCTGCATTCACTGTAAAGAGTCATGGTCTAACTGCCCAGAGAACTGCATAAGCATATAAGGAGATATTCTCTATTCCAAAGAGTTTACAGACTAAGATGGTAAGCAATGTCTAAAGCTGGTAGTGTAATATAATGGAAAATCATTTAAATATGAATCTATGTAAGCATATATATTTATACATATATATCAAGACTTATGTTGTCAAATCTGTACATTCACATTTTTAAATACACTGCATTCTCCTCTGCGAGTGCAAATATCTATATTAACAGTCATGCTATATAATCTTGCATTCAATTTTTAAAATAATGGATATTAATTCTTCACAGCTTGTCTCCTAAAGAGCTAACATCTTTTAGGAAGCATTAAGATATCATTTCTTGAATGATGTCAAGATACAGAGCATTTTCTGGTTTTAGATTAAAGTGTTTCACCTGAGATGTCATGGAAGCAGGAATAAAGATAGTTTGGGGAAAAGCAAAGAGGATCAGAGTGATTCTTCAAATACCAAGGAAAAGATGATATATGAAGAGACAAAACAGAGGAAACAAATTTGTGCTGAGTCTTAAAAGTGAGAATAAGAAAGATTAATTTGGTAACTTAGATTGGTGTTTCTTCCCCTTCTCCTCAGTGATAGAGTTCAAGCAATCGAATAGCAGCATATTACTTCCCTCTCTTATTTTAGGTGCTGAAAAACATGGCAACATTTAGCAGTACCCTCCTTTTCTGAAAAGACTTTATTATATATGAAAAGAATCAAATATCCAAGATAAATGTTTTGCTTTTGCCTCTTGTTAGTCACGATCTCAGTGACGTTTGTTATGGCAATTAGTTTGATAAATCACAATCTGAATTAATAAAATACAACAGATTTTGTTAAAATCTTGAGTCATAAAATAGGATTTATCCTCTCAGGTTCACTGTCTAGCTATGCCCTCTGTATTCCTTCAGCTCTATTTTTCTGAAATCTTTCATAGTGAATACTGTACATTAGGTCACATCAGGATCTTTATCAAGACCATTAATGGTTTTGAAAAAAAGAATTTCAAAAATGCAAGTTTGCATGCCAATTTTCTTCAGAATAGCTAAGAATTTTCAGCAGGAAAAGTATGTGAATGTGAACTTCATGAAAATATTTTATTAACAAATTATTCTGTGTTTAATTTTGTGAACTACTTAAAGAAGTACCTAATCTCTGGAGATTTTGGTAGAGCTATGCAGTATTTGTTAAATGAATGTTTAGTACTCTGATTTATTTTGGGTTCAATTCCACAAGTCTTGATTGGGTTAAAAGCTACTAACTTCTGCAAAAAATCTTATTCCAGATTGGCAAGGAAAAAAATGCACTTGGCACAAAATACCCAAATTTAGTTGTTTGACATTTGGCACCTGAATGAATGGCCTGATCCCAGGCACATGGAAATAAACAGGTTTCATTTCCTGTACAGTAACCTTTAGTTCAAACTCCATGGATATTCTGACTTCTTTAAAATTGTGAACACTTTAAAATCCAATCAAACTCAATGCCTCTGAAAATCAGCTGCATTGGATGATAATCTTATTTTTATGGTGTTTGGTTTTAAACTGTAGAATTTAATAATATGACCCTTTTCTTCCAGCTAGTGGAGCAAATTAGAAATACGATCTGTAGCAGAGCATCATATTGTAAAAGCATATTTTTTGTATTAAAAAAGGCTAACAATGACTCTAATGAAAATGTGTCAATAAATTTTTAAGTCCCATCTTTGCTAATTCGAAAAGAACTAAGGAACGAATACCTTGAGATTGGTTCATAAACTGTTAACATGTTGAGAACTGTATTCTCTCCTGTGTATTCCCAAACTTGTTGTGCCCTTTGGAAAAGAAAATAATTGTTTTTGACATTATTTGACTGACTTGATTCAGGCAGGCCATAATTACAGTGCTGATCAGGTTTCCATAGACTGCTTGAATTCAAGCAGGAATACAACTTGGAAACATGATGGTTAATCCCAAACAGATACACTACACAGATTTTTTTTTCCCCAATTCTTATCCTATGCTTCACTGAAGTTACTTCAAATTTGCAACTGTGTAAAGGTGAAAAAACATAGCAACAATGTAATTACCACTAGGAAAATGCTGCTAGTAGCAGTGGCAGAGAAGCTGTTATTCCTTAAATTATATTTAAGCATCAAAAAAAGTACTTGAATAAGTTTTGATAAGTACAGAATCAGTTTTCTAACTCTTATTTATGCAAAAAAATCCCATGGCAGAAGAAAAACAAGACCTATTTTCTCCTGCAAGACATTTGTCAGACTTATAAAGGCCAAGATGCAAAACATGGAAAAACATCTTTTGGAGAAGATTGTTTGATTCTTCATGTCTAGTTAATTGGACTTTCAGTGACTCAACAAAATAGAGGAGGGAGAAAATTTACTGAAAAACCAGAGGTAGGAAGGAGGTAAAGAACCAATAATCCAAAGGAAAGCATGTAAAGTAGGATTCATAATAAAAAAAATAAACATTTGTCATACTTGAAGAAGATGATGAAAATAGGATGACAGAAGGAACAGATTTAAAATCATGATTTTAAGAGATGAGGAAAAAAATTTGAATACTCAATTGCCATGATGATATATAAAATTTTGTTCCAGTATCAGCAGGAGCACAGAAGAGGGTTAAAGGATAAGAACTGTATAGGATAATGGTATTTAATTTTGAAAAATAAAACTAGTAGTCATACTTGTTTTGATGCAATCAGAAATTATAAAAGTAATAACTGGACCTTTAGGATTCTAATTTACAATCTTGATGAGGTCTTTAGTAGATATATTGCTGCTTCTGGCTATCCATTTGGGTTTTCTTTAGATCCAAAGTTAGAATATAGTAACCACTCACAAGTGGAATCAACTTACTAACACAGAATTCACTTAGCTAACCACATGTGAAGGCCAAACAAAAGGCAGGTCTATGCAGAAATAATCTGAATAAGCTGTAATTCTCTATATTACCATTAGCTCCCATAGTTTGAACATAAGGCAATTATTTGTTGTAATAGGTGTACGAACAAGACTCAAAGGTGCAAAAAAGTGATCAAAAGATGATTCATGTATGTGCACGTCAAGTGAAGAGGCAAAATAAAGACCTTGATGGGAAATTGGTAAACTGGTAGTGGTGTTATTATCGCAACACCACAGCTGCTGAGCTAGTTGAACGTGTTTCTTAGGAATTCTTGCTGGTGTTGGCTCCAAAAGGAAGATGTGATGGGGATGAAAAGGAAGCTCTGAGAAGGGTAGGCTTAAATCATGGGATGATTTGAGGAAGCCTGTATTTCTATAGAGAAGAAAGATGGAGTAATGTGGATAGATCACAGAATCTTTCAGAAATGAAGACAAGGCACTCAAGATTGGCGACTGAACATAATGAAGTAGGAGTTGGTGAATGGATTCATAAGGAAAGCTAATGTGATCAAATACCCAGACAGGAAAAAGACCTCTGCTACAGCTGTCTGAATCAGATATGACCTATATAGATAGTTCTGTACAAGAACGTTCCACTTTAAGGCTGTGCTCAAGTTATGGCTCCAAAATTGATATTACATGGCTTTTATTTTTTTCTTGACCCAGTAGTCCTGAAAACGGAAGGGTTTTCAGTCTTTCTTTTTGTATATTTTTCATTTAAAATAACTTGACAACACAAAGGCAATTAATTCCAAATAGAGGATTTCCCCCTAAAGAATTAAATGAGATTTAAATTCATTTATGAAACATCTTTGACTGTTGATGTAATTTTTTAATGGTTGCAGCTGAATTTTTTCTCCTGGGTTAAGTTATATGAAAGTTTGTGTGAGAGAAGGGAAGAATAGCATTGCAAATAAAATAGGATCAAAGTAGGCCCTCATGAATTGGTTTCAATGCATGAAAATATATTTTTTTCTAAAAGCTCTTTAGGAATTCACCATGCAAGCTGGAGTTCTTACAAAACTTGCAGAAATGGCTCACACTTCTGCTGATGGAAAACATTATTAAATAGTTCATCAAGTATCTTTTTCGTTCCTTTTATCTTTTTTTTAGTTTCTCAAAGCCTTTTATCTTTCTTACTTCATAAGCAAATTTTATTTTTTAGGATGTAAATTTTTCTTTGGAATTCAAGATTTCTGAATTCTGTCCAATACAATTTATGTACTGTGAGTGTGTTCGCTTTGATAATGAAAGAAAAAAGAGTAAAAAATAAAACATTGTTGTATTTTCTTTGATAAAAATGTCCGTTTGATCCTTACGTTACATTGAATTTGATTTAAGGTTATTGAAGTCAATTACATCTTTTAGTGAGCTAACAAACCCTGCATAACCACATATGCTTTTTTACTACCCTATAGCTGTTTTGTAGATTGTCACTGATAGACAAGTCATATGACACAATTGTTATGGCAAGTGCACCACTCTCTCTTCCCAGATCTCCCAGTGACATATATTTGCTATTTTTCATGAATGGCTCATTTCTAGTATCATGTTGAGCACAAGATTTTAAAACAAGAAGCTTTAGTGAAATTCAAATTTCAAATGAATTTGAATTGTCACTGAATTTTGACACTGCTATAATGATCGTACCTTTTGAGAATACGTTTTACTGATGAATGTGTGCATTTACATGAAGTCATTCATGTATATATTCCTTCCCTTTCCAGACTGTAGACTAAGTTTCATTAAACTTAAATGTAAGCTTTTGGGAAGACTACCAGCAACAATAAATCCATAACTATAGGATGGATGGACGCTGTCCAGACTGCCAGTGCCTCTGAAGGTATTTTCTTTCTTCTGCAGTAAAAATTTGCTATGCTCTTGGTCTTACTTCAGAAGAGACCGTTGTGAGTGGAGGACTTTCTGATATGAACAAGTTGAGATTAAAAGGAAATTGTTGGGGGTTTTTTTCATAAGTCAGCTGTAGATACAGATTTAGATATTGATATTTTCTGATGTAACCTGCCAATTTCCCTTGTCATATGGAGTACCTCTTTCTTCCTATTCCCAGCTTAGTTTGTGTTTTTGTTCTCTGTGTTTTTGTGGAGATGCTGTATCTTTGCTCTTCTTAGTTGAGATACTCTTAAATGTTGCCATTTCAAAGCTGATCATACAGTTGAGAAGTAGGATACATACAAAGGTGTTGAAGAACTACCTCTGCTCAGATTTACTGTATCTTTGATTGACTGGGGAAATGACTTTCAATTGACATCTGAGCCAACAAGTTAGCTGAAATAAAATTTTACTTAATACCTTTGCATCAATAATCTAGGCACAGCATCATTGATTGAGAAAGTCTGATCAATAGAGTATTACTGACTGCCTAACTGTAACTTTGCCAGACTTTTTTGTTAATTCTGCTGATGACCTTCGTAACACTGCTTTTCAGGTTCACTGTTTTTTTCCCTTTGAAATTCAATTTGCTCCATTTACTATTATTTAAGGAATTTACACATCCAATTGATTTCATTTTACCTGATACAATATGAGTTTAGGATATAAAAGACTGCGCGTGCTTGGGACAAAGATTCTGTAGCCCCAAATTAGAATCTTTCTGAGAAACTTCACTTGGGGGAAGACATAATCCATGGGAAGAAAAAGGGGGAATATAAATCTGGTTTTTTTAACCCTGTGGATATTGTGTCATTTTAATCTAGAGATTTACATTCAGTGTAGAAGAAGCAGCAAACAAAAAGGGGAATAAAAATAATCTCAACCAGTCCCAGTTGATTATAATTGAAGAATAAATATTACAGAAATAAAGAAAAAAATCCAAATCCTAAGTAATCACTCAAATAGCAGCCCTCCATTCTGGGCTTTTAAATATTTTCTCTCTATATTTGCCCTTGTTTCTGTCTTTGTGACATTCTTCAAGCAATCTCCATTCACATTTTGATGGAAAAAAAACAACTGTTCTTTGAAAGTTATTTAGCAGTTTGGGTTTGCTTCATTCAGTGTCCCCTCAGGATATGTAATTCTTTCTTTATGCACAGACAAGACTGAATGCAGTGTCTAGATGTATTTGTCTTATCTAAGTACATGTTGAGAAAAATGTATTATTATTTTGTTACTCTTCTAATATAAATTCTTGGGCTATGTTTTCATAGTTATAAAGATACTTATATTGTAGCAAGATATGTTAAAACATATCCATTTTTCTATGATCACCTGTTAACATTTTGCTGCTTGTGGAACACGCATACCATCTAGCTCTATATTATTTTCCAACATGTGGAATTAGATCCTGTGCTGGATTTGTGGAGTATATAACGCAGCACAAGGCAAGGAGGCTAGTAAACTGTTTTCTTCTGAGGCTGCCTGCTCTAAAGCATCCATTTAAAGCTCATCAGAAACCCAAGAAAGTCCAAGAAGTTAAAAAAACTTTCTTGTTCAAATGACGAAACCCTTAATAATGTTATTTTTCTCTTTGATGGAAGAGTCCACCTATCATTACAAGGTCGTCCATAGACAAGGAATCTTCCCATCATTGGCTATAACAATTTTCTAAGTGTCTTTCTACTAGCTGCATAGCACAAAATATCTTTAATATTCTGTCTGGGCCAGAAAATACAGGACTTCCTAGCGAAAGGGTATCACGTTACTCTGTTAATCTGTGTGACCTTGATTTTAGAGTGAGATGAAGGCATCTGTATTCCATTTAACTGACTAAAGAAAATGTCACATCTTGGGAGATGGCCAGATTTACCCACCTTCCCACCTATTCGACAACTGCCTAAGTACAAAAGGCAAACAAACTTGAGAGTGTTAATGTTTACATGAATCAGGCTTGAAGGTACATATGCTATAGGACTGTTTAAAAGTACATTAAGTTTGGAGAGTTGCCATTCAGGTTAATATCATTATTAATGTTTGGGAAACGCAGTGACATCATTGAAACTTGCTAAATGTATATAGTGCATTAGTTAATGGTATTAGCTCCAAGACAACATTCATTCATACTTCACGTTAACATTGAAATATGTGCTACCAAACCCACTTCAATTTAAGGGCTAGACAGCTGCCATAAACAAAAAAATAATAGAGCTATTATATATTAACCCTTAAATAATGAAATAAAAAATTAGTACCTTTAAATATTCTAAATATTATGTTGATTTGTTTTTCAAAACTAATTCTATTTACCTGAAATATATAGAGAAAATTACATTCATGTAGTGTTTGCCAACTTAAAAAATACATATTTTTTAGAAATATCTAAATTAAAATGTCTTACACATTCATTAGAATAATCAGACCATCTTTAGCATTTCATTATCCAATAAATCTTAAACTGTGATTATATACACTCATAAGGTGACACAGCTAGCAAATAAAGCTTACTGTTCAAACAAAGTCAGAAGCAACTGAATGGTGATAGAACTGGGAATCTGAACCTAATTAGAGAAAGAAATGTCTCCTGTTGAAAAAAGATTTGGAAGCAGATTTGCAGAAAACAGATAATTTATAAAATCATAGGTTAAAGATGAACATTTTGCTAAGACTTTGGTCATTTACATGATTTTTCTTGATGTTGTACTTCATCTGTTCTTCAAAATTGGGCATTTATTTTTGTGGCTAAGGTTCTGGTTGTTGTTTAGGCAAGTTTGCTATCTGAAGAAAAATGGAAAGCTGGAAACCACAAAACAAGTGAATCTTAAAACAAGTGCATCTTAAAAAGTTCTCGGATTTGCACTGTGTCTCTAGAAGAGTTCATTTTTGGATAATGACTTCTGAAAAATTCCTCAAATTTGGAAATGGATAAAATATATTTTGAGGATAAGGATTAGATATTTTAAATGCTTTTAGTCACTTTTCTGACATGGTAAATGAAAGCATAGTAATGTCATTTTGTTGATCATTTAATCAGTGCAAAGTATGTCTCATTTATCATATTTTATTATCTCTACCTAATGCCTGATTGGAAATACAAATAGAATTTAGCAAGTCCTGGGAAGAGTGGATGGTGCGAGGCTTCCCTCTATTAAAGCATTGTTTGAAATGTTTTTAATTATGGAACATATTTTAGTTTTGCGTAACAGTAAAACAGTAGGGTTTGTGGCAATTCTTAGCACAAATTGTTCTAAATTCTTAATTATAACCAATTGTGACATCTACACTAATGTATTTTTTTGTCTATCTTGTTACTTCTTTTGAATAGAGGTTTAGGATATGCAGACTTTGAGGGGTCCTACTGAAGTCAGTAGGTAAATAACACATGGACTGGTAATACCTGCGATTCCAGGATCTGACTTTAATTTCTTGAAAGCTTTGCAATGCTGTTTCCTGGGCCTGCCATTTCATTAGTTATTCATCATCATAATGACTGTATTTATTATTACTGCTAAAAATAGGTAATGATGACAGTATTTCATCTAATGGATTCACTTTGTCCCTGCTTGAAAATGTTGATGTCACCTACAGTAGGCTTACAAATTTGCAATATTATCTTAGCAATGCAGTTTGTGCTTTTGATTTTTTCACAGTTGCAGTATCATAGGCTTTTTTCAATAGAACTACCAAAATCAGATTTCTATTTAGCTTAACTTGAAGTAAAAATATATGAGTAATTTAAAAAATCATCTCTAAATATTAAGCGTAATAGATTAAAATTATAATATATTCTGTGATTATGGACCCTTCAGTTTGTTTGGTCCTCTGTTTTAATTAGCAGGATAAGGAAACTTTCTGGTTTCAAATAGGAATATATTTCCAAGGGATGATAAAAGCCTTCAGTCTGAGGTCTGATGGTCTAAATGTATTATTTGTATTAAGAAGTACATAGCTTTTTTTCTAAAGCTCTGTGAAAAGTGAAAGGAATTGCTTTAAATGTTTTATTATAAAAATGAACACTCATTCTCCACAATGTTTAGTAGCTGTGGAGCTACTTCTCTTCTCTAAGGCACAAGTAGCCATGTTCTGAGGACAGAAAAAGGAAATCCAGGCTGCAC
Organism: Neomorphus geoffroyi; assembly: GCA_033558235.1. NCBI lineage: Eukaryota > Metazoa > Chordata > Aves > Cuculiformes > Neomorphidae > Neomorphus > Neomorphus geoffroyi. The sequence goes on along the minus strand of JAUMJM010000027.1, from coordinate 19,897,495 downwards.
ATTGGAAATTAATTCCTTAGAATACTTCTATACTTTAGTTTTCTGAAACATCCCAAATTCTTGTAGCACCCCATACCTACCTTTGCTTCTGCTTCCCTTGGGAGACAGGGAGTCATTAAAAGTCCCTGAGCATTGAATTTGGTACTTGATGATAGACAACAACCAGTTACATGATTTGAGCTATATGGTTATACAGTTTGAAGCTCTAATAAATTAGGTGGACCAGGGGTGTCAAACTCATAGCTCCCACCATTCTCCTGCTCCTGCTGCATGACATGCGTCACACGCTGCACACATGAACAGCACACTGGCAGGAGCATTGGGGCAAGGAGCTTGGCACTGCTGCCAGGTGGAAACAAAGTGCTGGGCCAGATAAAACAAGGTGGAGGGCCAGATTCAGACATGATCCCCACTGTGAACCAAAAATATACCTGACATCAATAATTAACACTGGGTCCCAAATAGCCATATAGCATTGAGTCATCTTTGAAATGATTTTACATGCTGTGTGTTTGTGCCAAAAATATGTATCAAAAGCAATAACCAGAGTAGCCAACAAAGTTTAAATCTTCAAATGTCCTTCAAACAAATACTGCTTTAAACTCTACGTAAGAATCAGAACAGATAATTTACTGTGTTCTGGAGACCACAGAGGTCCTTCAGACTTTAGTCCAGCAGAGCTCTCCCTAGATTCCACGAAAACCTGGCTGTCATGAGAACTGGGGTTGTGTTGTACTTTAAATGTATTGTTTTCCCTTAGCATAGGTAGAGAGCTTTCTTTAAGCTGGAACTGCTGGTCTAATGAGTTTTGCTGTCTTTACTCGAAAATCTGAGCTGCTTTTATCCAGACATCACAAACAGCAAACTACCATTTCTTGCAGTCTTCTGTCCTGTATATTCCCATGACAATCTTTACCTGCTTCTCTTTTTCGCACATAAGTTTTCAACTGAACTTTTATTCATTCATGTTTCAGAGTCATAAATACATTCCAGTGTCCCATGGAATAAAATGCTTAGTGAATCAAGATAAAATTTCTTGTCACTGGAACTTAGATTTGAAAAATAATACCGGTATTTACATATTTACAAAACTCCTTAAATGTTAAAGAGGCTCATCTTTTGAATTGACCTATTATAGCAGGTGTTCAATATATATACATACTTTAATGACTACCAGAATGCATCTTAATGCGGTGCTCACCAAATGTTAGATCCACCTAGACTAGAATAATGCTGTGGGAGCTTGCACTCATTCATATATCACTTGACTTGACTACTGACTGACTAATACAGGACCTGTTGACCTCAATAGCTCTTCCTTATCCAGAATTGCCTTTGTTCAGGTGTGGAAACACTAGACAAATGGAAGAAATGTCTAAGTCTCATTTTCAGTATATCTACACTTAGATACATAGAGAAGTTATTGCAAGATAAACTACAGTATAAACTTCTGCATTGCATCATTTCTGAGATGAATGTATGTATTTTCAATGTAGCTGAAGCTAAATGGCAGATAATGTGATTTAGTTTGTCCCTCAGTATATCTATTGTGGGTGTAAAGGTGTGGAAAAGCAATTCTGAAGAAAGTATTTCGCCTAGGGGGGTTAGCAATATGAACAGAAATTTGTAGTATAAACCGATGCCAGCTTGCAATACTATCTCCTTTAGGATTTTCATGTGATTTAGTCAAGTGTTGGTGGTTCCCTGTCTTTTGCCACTTCCTCTACACCTACATGAAGAAACCTGACTAGAAAACTCTGTATCAGAGATTTCTGTGGGACAGGAGCGTAGAGCTGGAGAGAGGATTCATATGCCCTTTAAACTATTAGAATGTGTTTCCAATTATTGTCATCCTTTCCAGGGTTAATATTTACTACTTTAACTGGTTCACTTAAACTTACTAGTTCTAACTATCAACTCACATTGGTAACAAACAGCTTAAATCATAACGGACCAAGACAATTGCTTATATCAAGATCAAAGCAGACTTCAAAAGTTTTACTTCTATTTTTGAAGGAGTCTAATTGTTTCATAAAGTTTGAATACTATTATTGGTACTAATAGTAATTATTCTTTGTAATTCTTAAATCCTTCCTTTGTTTTGAATAATTTGTCTTTGTTTTATATCTTTAATGTATAGACATTATGTATAACTCCCTCTAAAAGTAAGAGTGTTAATTTTGTTGCTGCATGATGCAAATGTTGTTTACTAAAGTGAATGTACTGACTGAACATACAGTAGAAATACTGAATATTATTTCAAATTAAAACCTCACAGACAATGCCTATGAACAATGGTGGAAATCCACTGATTTTTACTGGTTTGATGGATGAATGGGGAAGCAATGAAATTTTGGGTTTATTTTTCCCATCTGTGGCAGCTCTGGGAGCCTTTAATGCATTCAGTGTTTGGAATAAAGTTGGAAGAAACAGACTGGATGCTGCTTTACAGAACCTGGATAATTACTGTACTACCACAAATAAGGACGTAACATGTAAGAGTCATCCATTTTTAATTCCTATACAGTGAAGAGTTACAGTAAAGTACTCTATAACATGGTTAACCCAAGGGATTCTAGCACAGGTAGTATAGCAAAGACTTTGGCTGCAACTGTGTAAGCAAGTAAAACAATGCAATAGGGAAGGGCTTACAAGGCAAAAGAAATGGGACTGAAGACTCACTGCCTACCCCATACATCTTAGGATGTTTGCTTTGTACTTGCAGTGGTCTGGTCACAAGAACTGAATGTCCATTAGTAGGTGGTGCACAACGCCTGAGGACCTTTAGGGCATGTTCAGGTTTGGTTTCAATCAAACAGAATTTGGCTAGTTCACTTTGCAATGCAAAACGTGGTCAGAGGGTCAACTGATGTGATTCAAAAGTGCACTCCTGACTAAAAATAAAATATCTCTGCAATTGTATCTCATGGGGCTTTGGCAACTAAAAAGAAAGCATTGACAGTTCTCTCCAGAGAGAAGGATTCAACAGCTGTTTATCTTTCACAAGAGGGGCTCAATATTCCAGAGAGAGTGTGAAAGTGGCACCCAAGTGATTATTTTTATTTGACTTCTGGTTTCAGGAAAGATATCAACAGAGGAAAAAGCAGCAGAAATATGATAATAAAGTACCATTGCAGAGCTCAAGCATTTTGGAGCTGCTGATATTCCTGAGGCCTGGGTCTGAAGAAAATGGTAATTCTTTGATATTTGGGTTGTCTCCTCTCTATCTGCTTTGAACCTTGCTGTTTCTAAATAGTTCAAGAATCAAAATGGATCAAGTTCACAAACGTACCACTGTATTGTGCTTTCTGGGTTATTCTTTGCCAGCTCTTGTCCTTATAGTTGATTCCCTTTTATTCCCTACTTTTCTGCTCTTCCCCTGCTTCTCACCACTTTAATTAGAAGCACTGGTTTGAGAAATTGAATGATTAGAAGGGAGACTCATCTCCACAATCAACACAAACCAGGGAACCTCAATGTGCTTCAAAAGGAGATGATGGTAAGGCAGGGGTTTTTGTTGTATTAATTATAGCTGAGTGAATATTTCCTATGGAATAGTTTTTCTGATGAGTTCAGCTTCTTTTCTTACTCTCATAATATTTGGAAGCAGAATAACAGTTTGTTGTGGAATTGTTGTAATTTGAAGATATTTTCCAGCAAATTAAATACTCTGAGCACCACGTTACCTCAACTCATTTTGAAGTGTTGCTTCCATTGGTTGAGACATAGTAGCTAATTACCTTGTGCTTCTGCTCCCTTGTAAAGGAGAACTTAGCATGAACTTTAAGTTAATATTGCAAAAAAGGAACCTGCACTTGATTCATCTAGCTTGCAAGCAGGTTTTGCTTCATATCTGCCTTGGCCATATCTATTTCTTTGTAGGCAAAAAATGTCTGCACTAAATTAGAGAACTAAATTTGTCACTTTTCATTTCTCTTCTTTTTAGCTACTCCTTCCTCATTTTGTTCTCCTATTTTTAAATACCTCTACCACGACAGGCTCTTTCTCAGGCATACTGTGGGATAACAGTTTTCATACTGAACTTTCTTTCTTGTTTGAAATCATGGCTTAGGTATGGATCAGAACTGAGTTTTAAGCTCCTGCCTTGCATTTGAAGTCATAAGCGTTCGAACCTTGGTCCAAGTCTGGTTCTGCCAGTTTGACTTAGTACTCTCAGCCTTACTTCAGCACAGGGTCCAGTTATGCCCTATAGGTTACATTTCTATAAGATGAATTAGCAAGTGGAAAGTTCCAGGATGGTTTTTTTCTGGATTTTTTCAGCTACTAATTTATAAACCATGTTTCACTTTTCCTTTGACACTTCGTTTTCAACTTCACCAATATTATTCTGTCACTATAGAAGCTAACAAATGCATACTCAAGCAATGAACAGCTGGAATCTTTGGTGAAATTTTGAATTGTGTTAGAAAGGTGCTGAAAATTAGGAATAACAGTTCTACTCCTGGCTATGCAAAAGACGATGTAAACATATCTTTACTGATTGCTAGGAAACTAACAACGTGCTCTTTGCCTGTCTTCTTTCTCTAGACACTCTCACAGCCTGCTGGCTGCATATTCACAAGTGTTTCAGTCAGTGACATGTCAATTACTTGAAGAAGCGCAGTGGTCAAAAACGATTGACTGTGGAATGATTTTCAGCATTTCTTTGCACAAAAGCTTTCTGCATTGCCTTTCACAAGCCTATCTCTTTGCAAGCTCCTTCTTACGTATGGCACTTGTTTTATGGCTGTGTAGTTCTACAATCTATGTCCTGTTTCAATGACCTGCAATATGAATTTGATTCAGGTTTCTTTCTGTTACTTACTTAGAACATGGTACAAAACTCACATCTTTAAGTTTTCTTCTGGCTAAAAGGGAGCTGCACTTTCTAGTTCTGTGTTTACAGTGTGTTCACTGTATGCTTACAATCCCTATGTGGGATGAGTAATACCAGCTTTAGTGCATCATTTAAGCATGGCCATATTTTTTTGTCTCTTTCTACCTTCCAAAAAAATTCCAAGTGTCTTCTGTTTTCAATCTTCAGTGCAAAACCTAGACAAGCTTCTCTTATATTTTTATAAAAACATATCTAGTTGTGTTTTCGTAAACCTTGAAATTATTCCAAAAGGGACTTTCCTTCTCAGTTGTATTTCACCTGTACAAACATGTGGCCTTGAAAAGTGATGACTGTGGAATGACTTCGCTATTTAGCTGTTTTCAGCAATGCTCCCCCTAGACAATGCACTATGGCGCTTGGCCCTTTTCTTGGGCCAATATATTTACAGGTCTAATGAAGGAGTTCTGTCCTTGAAAAAAATTAACCTGGCAAGAAGTGACTTGTTTGTTATTTTCTGTTATAGTAGCTATGATAAATGAAGAGCCAGTGAAGTGTTGACAAGTTCTTAGTCATTGCTTGCTGCCTTGATTTGGTGTAATAGTGCAAGCAGAATGTCACCCTGCACTTTAGCTTCTTGTTTTGCTCTGTCTATAAATATATTGCAATATTACTGATACTGGGATTGCTAACAATTAAAAAATAATGCTGTAAAGACAGCTTCCTGGCCAATCTTGGCACTGCACTTTGAAAACAAATAAATGCACAGACTGAAAAATAGCCAAGTCAGTAATGGGGATAAATCACCTACAGAACAACATACTGAACTAGTAAAGTAAATGAAGTTTCTTGGCTTGTTTCTTTCCCTTTCTGTATAAATGGTAGCACCTGATCTGGTGAAAATGAGGAGCAAGATAAAATAGCATTATCTCTGACTAATAATAATTCTTGCACTGTGTGTTTCTCCTTTTCTTTTAAAACTAAGTCAATTGACAGTCCTACACTTTACCTTGAGTGTGTAACAACACAAGCTTAACTGCTAAAATCACACCCATCCCCCTTATTGCCTATGGCAATCTCTTTTTTCTATTCCATTCAAAATTCAATTTAGTAAATATATTTTTGTTTGGAACACTGTCATCAACAGCAGCACTACTATTCACCCCGTGGCTTAATTTGAGAAGATCAGAAATGCTGAGCAGAGCTTAGGAACGGGAATATGCCATTTGAGTGACAAACGAAAAATATTGATGCCTAAGTTATCTTTACCTCTATTTTATTAGTCAGAATAAAGGAGGCAATCAGAAATAGAAAAAAAAGCTTCTGGCTCCATGATAGGTGCCAATGCAATGGATTTGGATTTTATGACAATGGGACATTCTGTGATGACTACAACCTGTTAGGGAGAGATGAAATCCACCTGTCCAGAAGGGGCAAGGTATCTTTGGCAGTAGTCCGGCCAGCTTGATGAGGGGGGCGGGATCCAAAATGACAAAGCTCAGTAGATCTCTGAGGCATGGGGAATAAACCAGGCCAAACAGAGCAGTGATGAATGTTCCTTAGCTGCCTCCAAAGATAAGAATCACAAGGTCAAGGACATCAAGGGTGTGCATGGCTGTGGAGAACCCTCTCACACTCCTGGGGCACTTGCATGCTCAATTACCTCCCTGAAATGCCTGTATACCAATGCAAACAGCAGGGGGAATAAACAGGAAGAACTAGAAAACTATGTGTGGTTGCAGGGACACAATCTCATTGCAACTACAGAGACGTGGTGGGATAGCTTGCATGACTGGTTGGAGATGTGAAAGCTGAGAGCAGCATTGGCTGCAGTGACCACAAGATGGTGGAGTTCAGGATTCTGCATAGAAGAAGCAAGGCAATAAGTAGGATTACAGCCCTGGACTTCAGGAGAGATAATTCAGCCTCTTTGAAGACCTGCTTGGAGGAATCTCATGGATTAGGGCTCTGGAAGGTAAGGGGGTCCAAGAGAACTGTTTGATATTCAGGCACCACTTCCTCCAAGCTCAAGATCAATGCATCCCTAAAAGTAAGAAATCAAGCAAAAGAGGTAGGAGACCTTCATGTATGAACCAGGAGCTTCTGGAGAAATTCAAATGAAAGAAGGAAGTCTACAGAATGTGGAAATAGGGACTGGACACTTGAGAGGAATATAGGAATATTTTTAGGGTATGCAGGAATGTGGTGAAGAAGGCTAAGGTCCATATGGAGTTAAATCTGGCAGGGAATGTGAAGAAATGCTTCTTCAAGTACATCAGTAGCAAAGGAAAGACTAGGGAAAATGTAGACCTGCTGCTGACTGAGATGAATGCCCTAGTGACAGAGGATTCAGAGAAGGCAGAGTTACTGAATGCCTTCTTTCCTTAAGTCTTTGCTGCTAAGACTGGGTGTCAAGAATCCCACACTTGGAGGTAAGAGAAAAAATCTGGAGAAAGGAAGAATTTTCCTTGGTTGAGGAGGACTGGGTTAGAAATCATTTAGTCAAACTGGACACCGCCAAATCCATGGACTTTGATGGAATACACTCAGGAGTGCTGAGGGAGCTGGCAGATGTTGTTGCAAAGCCACTCTATCATATTTGAAAGGTCATGGAGAACAGGAGTGATGCTTGAGGACTGGAGGAGAGCCAGTGTCACTCCAGTCTTCAAAAAGGGCAAGAAGGAGGACTCAGAAAACTTTAGGCATGTCAGCTTCATCTCTGTCCCTGGAAAGATGATGAACTGTTCATTCTAGTTGTCCACTATAAGTAAGTGCAGAAAAAGGTTATCTAGAGTGGTCAACATAGCTCCACCAAGAAGAAGTCATGCTTTCCATGACGGCATGGCTGGCTGGGTAGATGATAGAAAAGCAGTGGCTATTGCCTACTTTGACTTCAGTAAGGCTTTTAACACTGTCTCCCATAACATATGCATAGTTAGGCTTAGGAACTGTGGTTAGATGAGGTGGATTAATAACTGGCTGGATGGCAGAGCTCAGAGGATTGCGACCAGTAGCACAGAGTCTAGTTGGAGACCTGCAGCTAGTAGTGTTCCCAGGAGTCAGTACTGGGCCCAGTCTTGTTCAATACATTCATCGACAACCTGAATGAGGGGACGGAGCGTACTCTCAGCAAGTTTGCTCATGATACTGAGGGGAGTGGCTGATAGACCAGAAGGCTGTGCTGTCATTCAGCGAGACCTGGACAGGCTGGAGAGTCCGGCAGGGAGAAACCTATTGAAGTTCAACAAAGGCAAGCGTAAAATCCTACACCAATACAACCGCTTGCACCAATACTGGTTAGCAGATGACCAACTGGAAAATAGCTCTATGGAGAAGGACTTGGGAATCCTGGCAGACAGTAAGTTAACCATGAGCTCGCAATGTGGCCTCGTGGCCAAGAATGGTGTCCTGGGGTGCATTCAGGGAGATTATCTTCCCCATCCACTCTACCCTAGTGAGGCGCCATCTGGAGTACTGTGCCCGGTAAAGGTCTCCCCAGTTTAAGAAAGACAAAACTATTGGAGAGAGTCCAGTGGAGGGCTACAAATATGATTAGGGGATTGGAGCATCTCTCTTAAAAGGAAAGGCTGAGAGACTTGCAGAAAACAAGACTGAGAGAAGATCTTATCAATGCTTATAAATATCTGCAGAGTAGGTGTCAAGAAGATGGGGCCAGATTCTTTTTAGTGGCGCCCAGCAACAGAACAAGGAGCAATGAACACAAACTGGAACACAGGTTGTTCCACTCAAACATGAGGAAAAGTTTCAGTCAGGTGACATAGCACTGGAACAGGCTGCCCATAGAGCCTGTGGAATGTTCTCCTCTGGAGATATTCAAAACCCACCTGGATGTGTTCCTGTGCAATCTACTGTAGATGAACCTGCTTTACGTAGGGCAGTTGGACTAGATGATCTGCAGAGGTCCTTTCCAACCCCTACAATTCTGTAATTCTGTGATAATAGACTTGCTTTTTGACTCTGATGTAAAATGTATAGTGAAGATGTTACTACCCAATCACTTTGTTATCCACCCTAATCTTTTTGTTTTGGTCTACACATTTTATCTGTACACTTCTAGCCATAGCAGTAACACTCTTTTCCTTTTTATTTATGTATTTTTAAAAAAACTTGTGTATTGATAATTTTTATCTCTTTATAATATGTTACCAGTATTTCTTGAGCAATATTAATTTTGTTTTCCCCAAGCATTTGCTCTTTTGCCATGTCATAGCTCAGTGTTCTGAATGTTTTGCTTTATTTTTGTCTCAAAACAAGAGTTCTTTCCTCTGACAAATAACAGCGAGGACGCAAGCATTTTGTAATTCACTCTGTATACTTCACTGCCCAAACCAAAATAAATGTAGAATCTACAGAGAGAATGTATTTCCCCTCCACACACCCTAAGAGCTCTTGCACAGTATTGGAAGAGTGATCAATTACTGGTATGCAGCCCCCATAATAATGAGCAAGTACTGGGACACACTCTGGCCATTCACCCAAGATAATGATCGAGCTGTGGTATAGTAAACACATTCTGCATCCATCCATAGGATGTCATGCATTCCGTATAATATAAAGGGAATGATCAAATATAGAGATATACAAATACTGCCAGTACCACCCAGGCTGCCGATGGTGTATACAGATTCTGATTAAGTAGTCCTTTGCAAGTACATTGTCATATTGTGCTGCTACTGAAGCAATGTTTTCAGTAACGTGGATCAAATACTATTCTGTTCTGCATAGCATTAATCTAGAATATTCTAGAATATTCTGTTAAATGTCTTTTTTTCGGGTGGTGATTTTCAGATAAGCTTTCTAACTTTGCTTTTCTAACTTCTAATATTTGCCCCCATACTTCTCCCAGTGTCTCTCAGTCTTTTATTTTATATCTGATCTTCCAGTATCCTGTATATAGTGCTTGCCAAAATATTTCTCTTACTTTGACTGTTGATCTTTCAAGAGAAAGAGGGAGGAAGCATAAAACACACGAGCACACTGTTTCTGATTCTCCCATCACCTTTAAAGCTTGCTTTAGTTTTTTAAAGTGTATTTTCCTAGTGAAAAATATGCTCATTTTAAAGGCTTTACTTTTCACTACTTTTGCTGTATAGATGTAAAAAGAAACTGGTAGGTAAGTTCCATTTAGTATTTAAAAGGCATACTAAGTGGGTGGGTGATTAAAACGAATTAGAAACATCATTGCTTTAGTGCTTATCCTAACTTCACGGAACTGGTACAAATTTTGATAGGAATCCAATTTGAGCTTTAAATAAGAAGAGAGCATGTTCCTCAGCTTAACCAGTGTTGGAGGCAGTTACACTGGTCTTTCAGAAAGCTGACCTGTTGGGGTTTCTGGAAGACCTTTTCTAGACATGTGTTATCACTAAACAGGAATCCTGTCCAGGCTTGAAAAAAAGGCTTCCATTAAATTCTTCCAGCCCCCTTATTTGTTTCTCCTGTCTTGTACCGTGGCCACAGTGAATGCAATGCATCTGAGTTTTAAAAGTTCTCAGTATTAGCTTGGCTCCACTCTGCTTGATGTTAGTGAAAAATGATACTGCTTATTTCAGGGTGAGCTGATTTTGGTTAGTAAGTTGAAAATAGTAAGTTGCACTATTTTGCCAGTGAAGATTTGGGCTGAGCAAGAACGGACACACAGTGGCCACCGATCTAATCTAATCTAATCTAATCTAATCTAATCAACCAAACTTAGGTATAGTGACCACTTTCTGTAGCATCCATGGAATATCACGCACACAGAGTTTAGTTTGGAACTTGGATTTGAAAGGAAGGTGTTTCAATCCCACTAAGTGGCCTCAAAACAGAAATAGAAACACAGAAAGACTGAGGATTCTGAAACCCTGAGCTCTGAAGAGGAGGCACATACAAAGGATTATGATAAACAAAGTAATGAATGATACAATGTAAATCAGTCTATCTTTTTGTCCTTTCTCCTAGTAAATGAGCAGTTTTACAAAATGCAGAGATATGGCAGACCACTTTGCTGTAAGACATCAGTGAGTCCAAGAGCTCAACAGGATCTTAAGAAAGAAATAGACATTTACATGGATAATGAAAAAAATCCGTAGTTTCAGTGTTTCTTTAAATAAAGTATACAGCTCCTCATGTTTCACAGCATTAGCCAGCTACTGAGAATGGGAAGAAACTTCCCCTATGGCCAAGTTATTTTTTAATTATTCTCTCTGGGATTTCTCACACTTTCCTCTAAGGCATCTGTTAGTGGCCTCTCCCATTGCCAGTGCCACCAAAAGTGCTCTTTTTAACAAGATGGCTGCCTCTAGAGGTAGGTTCACTGAATGTCAATTGGGATTGCTTTTTTTTATTTTCAGGTGCTTCTTTATCACAGACATGCCCCCCCCCCTTTTTTTTTTTTTAATTTAGAATCAGTGAGATATTCTTATCAGCGTAAAATAATGGTTGCATGACAACTTCAGTTCTTTGTTTTACATTTAAGGGTAGATTTGTTTGTTTTATTTCAGAATGCTGACCTGAACAAAAATGACCCTGGTCATCTTTTTCAAGGTGGGTAGGTCTGAAAGATGAGAAAACTCACCTTCTTAGCTCTTCATTTCTTATGCATGCATATAAAATCAAGATACTTGTAGCCATCTGGTTCTTGAAACAAATAATTCAGTGCTTGTTTCTCATAAGACATTAGAGAAGCTCAGTGCCAGTATTCAGACCTTCATGAGCAGCCTTTTGGTGGCAAATACGTCTGTGAGAGATCTTTTCATAAAAGGAAAAGGATAATTTCAGAAGGAAACAGTTTTCAATGTGAAGCTTTAACAAAGTTTATTAAAAACAAAGAGGGAAAAAAGTTGTTTCTAAAAAAACTTCGCTAGTATTTTAATATGTATTCTTTAAAGAAATCTAATGGGAATTCTAAACTCTATGTACATTTTACAAACATTTAAATGAATATGTGTCTAATCTCAAGTGCATTTGATGAAAAGAATAGGACAATTTTGATGTTCCATGTTCAATTATTAAGCAAAAATATTCAGTTATCAGATAGTTAATTAAGTGGAACTGACTGTATTCATTAAAATATTTGTTCCAAACAAATGTATTTAACATTCAGATATTATGCAGAATAGGTGACAATTGCATATCTCCATGGAGATCAATAATGGGATTCAGATCATTGTGTAAAGAGTCTGCAAGTTTAATGCAGAGAGAATGTCATTATTATTTCTCTCTTAATGATGGTCATTATGCGCAAACACTGATTGAATTCCATTTGTTACCTGCATTTGAGCTGAGAGGAATAATTACAATTTAAGTGTCTCCATTAAAATTCATAAAAGAATATGAATGCAAAAATTATACTTGAAACTGACAAAATATACTTTGAGGATATAAATTGTGTTTTCTGATAGGCCTCTTAAAAGTATTAAAAATAGCTTCATTTTAATAAGATGGCATATAAAGATCATGCATTATCATCACCTTTATGTTAATTCTTATAATACATGACTAATACTAAAAAGTGAAGAAATTAACTTTAAAAGTAGAAATTAATAGAACAATATACTACTTGTCATACAACCTATTGGAATGGATACCTCTGTATTTGGGTTATAGTCACCCATCTTCCTAATACCTAGTTAACTAGTCAGCTGCTGTATATCGTGGAGATTATCCTGCCACATTTTCTGTGACACATTTCAATATGGTTTTGGCTAATTAAATGGGATATTATTAGTGCAACTATTTATTCAAGAAAACCTTTTACATGTGCTCTGATTTGCTGCATTGCACTGACTGCTTATTGTACCGTGAGAGTGATTCAAGTGCTTACTACAAGTACTGAAGGGCCTGATCCAGGACGATGCTCAGCCTTTGAATAGTCCTTTGTGCCTCTTGACTTCTCACTGAGGTGTTTAGTCCTTTATAGGATTGGATCCTTAAGCTATAATTATTAATAGCAGCAACAGTCCTGAGGGACTGCCTGATGACATATCTCCTGAAACAGTAAATGATAACAGAAGACACTTCTTGCCATCTTTATATACTGTCTAAGAGATGACAGACTGGCTGATGGGAGTAAGGTCTCTTCGTTAAGGGAATGTTAGTATGAAAAACTTCCACCCATTATATTTTCTTGAGTCAATATGTAGGGTCCTTCTGGTGGGACCTTGAAATGGTTGTTTTCATTTTTACCAGATTTTTTGGCATACAGGCATAGCTATTTTAGGTAAGTTTATTCAATATATTCAGATAAGTTGTTCTCAGTGGTCTTTTCATATGTTTAGTTCACTTTTGGGGATGAGCAGGTGATCTCTGACTAGTTGCATTAGCACTGAATTTTGCCCTCTTTTGCTGGGAATGGTTGTAATGGGGACTCGGCACATTTTGGCAGGGTGCATACATGTTATTACATTAGTATTATTTAGGCTGACAGAAGAAATCTGTTAATTAGATTGTATGTCAGTGTTCTGCCTTCCTGATTATTTGTCCCCATTAAGAGATGAAGTCTCCAAAATAGTTGAAAAAGCTTTACAATGACAAAATGATCTGTTCGACAAGAACAGAAAAACCAAAACTAAATAAAAAGCCAGGGTATTTACAGCATTTCATCTTGTATTTTTCCCTCTAATGTTTATCTGTCACTTCACTCTTAAAATTAAAAAGGAGAGTCTAGAATTTTATAACTATTTAACACTTGGTTAAACACTATTTAAGTGTTTGTCACCAGGCAAATGTTTCCCTATTAAGCGAAATTTATGCTAAAATGGTTCTGATTAAGCAGTAGTCATTGCCATTTACAGTTGGTAGACTAAACAGTTTCCCTGGAAGATATCTCAATTAAGTGGCTGTCCAAATGAAACGTGTCACTATTAAATGGTATTTGCTATACTTCACTCTTCTGAATGATGGAATTTAAAATATAACTCAGTTACTAAACAATACAAACTGCTTCACATGGATAGCTTTCATTCTTACAAAAGACACTAACAAATTGTGCACATCACCTGGTTTAAAATAAAATTCAAGTTTAGCGTTAATCAGCAACAACCGAATATGCATGATTATTGGCAGAACATGTTCGTAAAACTGGCTTTGCTGAACAGGGATGAGAGACACAGAGGTGACTGTGCACATAAAGAAAGGAGTGAGCAGTTTCATGTAAATAAGCTTTCTGTGTCCAGCCTAGAATCTGCAACTGTTGAAAAATTGGATAATGCAAACCAGTGAGTTCTTGCTGAATCAGTGGGCAGAGCTTCAGAGATCTATATCTTCTCTGCCATGCCTCTTCCTCTGGACAGAATCCGAAAATGATTTTACAAGAATTCATTACAATTCAAAATCCTCACACCTTTGCTGCAACTTTATTAGCTGTTAAAGCACTTGCCATATAGCTAAAAAACATGCTGTAAGAGTTACTAGAACTTTGATAGATATAATAAGCAATTATCATGGGACTGACATTCTAAATGGGAAAAAAGACCTCTGTCCCTTTTAAAGAAATGTAAAATACTTACCTTACAGGAGTATAACTGGGCTTCACAGTCTAATATGTGAATTTGACCTAAGCTTTAGATTCTCTCAGCAGCTACTAATGGCAGTTCAGATCAACTGGTATTAAATCACAAGTATAAAAAAGCATGGGGAAAATAGCCACCAATTGAATTTCTTAACTAGTTACTCCTGATTGACCTCACATTCTCCTCCTTGAACTGCTGTTTCTCAGGTATGCAAATCTCTTCTTGATTGTATACTTATGGGTAGGCTACTTTCTAAATCCCTAGGGGAGTAGAAATCATTTTTCACAAATGTTCAACCTAATCAAACACTACCTTCTCACATGTCTTATTTCTTGTTACTCTGACATGGCAAGAGAAGTTCAAGGCAACAATAATTGCCCTTATAATGCTTTTGGAACAATTCAATGCATGTAGGTCAGGCAATGAGAAGTGGAGAGTTTCAGAAATGAAAAATCATACTTAATTGCTTTTTAAAAAAAAATTGAAAATGACTTTGTGAAAATCAAGTCATATAATGCTACTAGAAGATGTTTTCTTTTGGTGACATTGCCCTCCCCTACCCAGAACTTCATAAAATAAATATGGTGGCATATACGAATAACAAAATGGATTTTTAAAAAACCCACAACTAAATAAAATTCTCAATAATTCTGATGGTAGGGAAATCTGAAGTAATAAAAGAATGCAGATTCGACACATTCTTTCTATTAAAACCAAAATACTCTGCTGCAGAAGAATGGTGAATCCATACAATCCTTTTCCCTCATTCCCAGTAATTGTCAAGGGAGTTGAGGCAGAATCAAGAAGGCAGAATCAAACTTGCTCTAATTTAAGGCTATGCCCACCCAATATTTACCTTTACTGTTCTTAAGGATCATAGAGTAGTTCTGTGTCGTGTTATATATCCTTGTTTTCTTTTGTAGTAACTGAGTTATAAAACCATAGGAAAACAGTGTACAGAACACAGTACTACTCTGCTCTTTGTCAGGTCTATGCCGACACTGTCTCACAATAATGTTTTATCTATATTCATTGAGAATCATGTCCACTGTCCAGTGAAGAATTTATGCAAGTCAGACAGTACAATTTGAGTTATCGTATTTTATATTGATACCACGTAAAGAGACTTTCTCATATTGCCTTTTTATTACAGATATTTTTTTCTAGATGTAGTGTTACTTTGGTTTGGGGTTTTTTTTCCCTTTCTAACTGAAAATAAAGGAAATTATCTGACTCTTTACTACAAGAAAAATACTCGCCTACCTTACCAAATCAAAGAGATCATTTATATGTTGCATTTTATCCAGATGAATCTGGATCTAAAATGAATCACCAATTATTTAAACCGTTATTGACGCTTCTTCTAGTAATGATATGCTCCTTTTCTGACTAGCTTTGTGATATTCATGCATGTCTTTAACATTACGTCCAATTTACACAGCATGTTAATGAACGATCCCGCTTTAGGCTTGGGAACTCTGTTACTTCTGCGGATAGGAAACCGAGGCTTCGCTCCAGTTGTGGCTCTTGTACCTATGCATAAATGACATTTAATTACACTGATTAGGCATTTCAACCCCAGCATAACTAAATGATGAGCAGAAGTTGCACGAGCTCCGGCTTGTTTAGGCACGTCATTGTTAAGATATGTAGTCTGTCAACAATTTATCAGTTGTAGGCATTTAACTTACACTCACTTGAGAAGAATTAAGAGAATTTACTTTCCTTATAAGAGGCCAGTAAGATATGTACCAATTTTGTTTTAACTGTGGAGAGCAGGGAGCTGGGAGCGAAAGGAGGAAAGGATCCAGGAAGGCCTAATCAATCACTGACAGATTACAGCTAAAGCCACTTCCATACCCATTAAAGCAGGACAAATGCAGAATTGCAACTGAACAACTTCTAGTTTTAAGCCAACAGTGGGACTTCCTAGTTATTTATCAAAGTCATTGCTGGTAAGCAGCATGCCTCACTGCTCGATTGTACTTCACAGCAGACAGAGCTGACTGAAGCTTCAGCCATGAAAGAAGTGTTTATGCCCTCAGCTGTGGTGCTGTCAGCCCTCTGGAATTTACTGTAAATCACACAGCTTTTATTGCAAGATTTAGTAGCTGATCCTCTGTGGGCTCTATTCACTGCAAGCTTGTTACTATTTGGATGTTAGCCTCAGTCCATAAAGGGACTTGCTACACATCATCAAACAGCAGCGGAAAACCAAAGGTTTCATTTTTCAATTTTCTAAACCCTAAACTCCTCAACAGTCATTGAATTTCACTGCAGAAAGTGGAAGTCTACTTTATTATGGTACTCAATTTCCCCAATGGAGTTATACACTTATAACATTACTTTTATTTCCAATGACAGGATCTGGCCATCTGTCCTGGCTGTAATTTCATAACACACTCGCTAGTTTTTATTTTAAGGGAATTTCTAGATATTACATTGAGCTTGTGACAAAATTGCAATGTAGATATAAAGGCCACAATAATGATAACTACATTCAGTGCTGCCTAACATCTTAACAAAGTAATTTTTTTTTTTCTATTCCAAGTATAGAGGCGTCTGGATAAGTTTCTAACACAATTGAACTGACAAATAGAAAAAAAAAAGTTTTGAAAAGCTGGAAAATACAAAAGGATAAGGGCTTTCAAGACTAAGCCTCAGCCAGGACAGCATTATTCCACAGGCAATAGGTATTTTATCAAAAATGATACTGTGCATCAGTTTTATCACAGTCATTCCTACTAAGATCAAATGAGGGAATAACGTGAAATACTGAAATATTTCTTTGTAATCAGTATCGTTATTCTCTGCGAGGTAGGGGAATCTGACAAAACATTTAATTGTGTTTGCCATGTGGTTTGCAGGGGAGGCGAGGCCTGTGCCTTCCAGCTCTCGTAGGGGAAAGGCAGCCGAAGCCTCTTTCAGGGCCTCATGGTCACCATGTGGCAGATGAGCCCAAGCACCGGGGCCGGACAGGCTATTATTTATCACAGGCCTCCGTGGTTTTGACCTTCCCATCACTAAGCATGCAGAGTGGCTGGCGTTTGATTTCCAAGTGGGTGTTCTGCCATCCCAAGGAGGTTCCCTGCTGAGAGGCTTGCAGAGCTGGAATGAGACCTCCCTGTCCTGCGATGCGGTGCTCGGGTAAAGCCTGTGGGTGATGAGGGGAGTGAAGACAATGCTCATGCTGTTATTTCTGAGCAGAATGAAATAATTCATAGATCAGCTTCTCAAGTAAGTTTTCAGTGAGGTCCAGCTTGCCTACAATCAAAGAAAATTTTATTACTGGCTTTAGCTGAAATATGTTTCTTGAACTCTGTTCCCTTTCAAAATTGTACCATTTGTTCTTAATTTCAGCAAAATTACATGGAGTTATTTTAACTGTCAGGTTAAACTTGCTCTGTTTCCTGTGGTAAGGAAAATGTTGCAATGGCCTTGCTCAGGCAAATACAGCAAGAGGTTTATCCTTCTTCAGCAAAGTACGGTGTTTTTAAATCCTCAGCATTTCTATCCACCTCTCCTGTTACCAGACCTCCTCCCTTTGTTGTTTTTTTTTTTTTTAATTTTATCAAGTGTTTCTTTTTTGATTGCTGAACCCTTGCAGTTAATCCAATAATCTTTACTACCAAATTCGTTCAAGTGTTATGATGGTGCATTTTAGTAAACAATTCACCTAGAGGTGCTGGCAGAAGAAAACGTGCCTGGTAAGTCACTCCCAGTCGTGAAAATAGATGCATTCACTACCTGATTGTGTGCAGCTGCCCTGCTAAGGCAGCATAATAAATGTTCTCAGTTAGTATGCACATGGGAGCTGAGATACATATACTGCTGGGTGACTACCTGAGACTCCGTGGGGTGCCATGGTGTGCTGGAAGAAACTCAAGTGTCTTTTTTGACCAGAGCAGTGATTTGACCATTTTTGTAGAAATCTGACCCAGAGAGGCACAAGCATCTCCATAATAGTGGTACCTCTACCTGAAATAGCACGATACTCTACAGATATGAAATAATCTTTACTAAAGTCATTCAGTCTGTTTAATCTAAATTTTTGGCCCATTCAGAGAGGTGATCTCTCTTATAGGTTGCACAAGGACCATATTGATTTGTTTCCAACATACTTAGGGCCTGAAGCTGAGCTGTTTCACAGAGAAAGGACTCACTTCAAACAAGATGAATACGGGGAGAAGCTGCACTGTCAAGAGTTTCTCTGTTTTCAAAAATAATTATCACACACAGTTCACAAGGTTGGAAAAGACCTTTGAGATCATCGAGTCCAATCTATGACCCCAAACCAACACCTACTCGTCATCTAAACTAAATGCCTCATCCAGTCTCCCTTTAAACACCTCCAGGGATGGTGATTCCACCAACTCCCTGGGCAGCACATTCCAATGGCCAATCACCCTCTCAGTGAAGAATTTTTTCCTGATATCAAGCCTAAACTTCCCCTGATGAAGCTTGAGACCGTGTCCTCTTGTTCTGTCACTGGTCGAAGAGATCAACCCCTGCCTGACTACAACCTCCTTTTAGGTAGTTGTAGAGAGCAATAAGGTCTTCCTTGAGCCTCCTCTTCTTCAGGCTAAACAACCCCAGCTCCCTCAGTCGCTCCTCACAGGGCTTGTGCTCCAACCCCTTCACCATCCTCGTCGCTTTCCTCTGGACACACTCCAGCATCTCAACATCTTTCTCAAACTGAGGGGCCCAGAACTGGACACAGTACTCAAGGTGTGGCCTGACCAGTGCCGAGTATAAGGGGATGATAACTTCCCTAGTCCTGCTGGCCACGCTATTCCTGATGCAGGCCAGGATACCATTGGCCTTCTTGGGTAAACTGCTGGCTCATGTTGAGTTTCCTGTCCACCAGCACTCCCAAGTCCCTTTCCGCCTGACTGCTCTCCAGCCACTCTGTCCCCAGCCTGTAGCTCTGCATGGGGTTGTTGTGTCCAAAGTGTAGAACCTGGCATCTGGGCTTGTTAAACCTCATGCTATTGGAGTCAGCCCATCTCTCCAGCCTGTCAAGGTCCCTCTGTAGGGCCCTCCTACCCTCTAGCAGATCGACACTTCCTCCCAGCTTGTTATGATCTATGAACTTGCTGATGAATAATTTTCTCTAATGCTAATGAATTATATTCTCTTCAAGGATGTGAAGAGGTTTTTTTAATATTTATATTGCCAGGTTAGTTTTTCCTTACACTGAGCTATGTTTTCCTCTCCATTATCACTTTTTTTTTTTTTTAAATTTTGGTCCTTCTTTTACCCCTCCTTTGTTCAAGAGTCTGTTTTACAGTTTTGATAACTGCTTTCTCTTTGTTATTATTTCTAGATACTACAGGAGATGCTCCACGGGTCTTGGGATCTCCTCTGCAGAAAGGTGGAAAGATTGGTCAGGTTGGAGAAAGCAGTGAGTATGGTGCAGGAAAGCTGTTAACAACAGAGATTCGTCCAGTCTTTACTGCATATTTAGGGCCACAATACCTTTTCTATGAAGGTAATTCCTAAAGACTCAGGAATTATTTATCAATATACTAAATTGTGAATAGACTCCACTGGAGGGAAATGGGTGTTCAGTGCTTGCATGGGTTTGATGGGTGAGGTGTAAATCAGATGATCATGCCGACTACAGGAGGTTCCCATGCACAAGGGCTTGTGTTGTGATAGTGGCTTCTAGGAGCCCTGGCAAATCCAGAAACATCTGAGCCAAGATGAATAAGCAGCTCATGATAGTCCAAAAGAAGGAGAATTTGTTCTCTCAGTAGCCCCATCCTGTTACTATAATTCTGGTTTCCTTCTGCTAGCATAATGACACTGGTTTCAGAGAAAATGCTAATGATTTAAAGAGAAGTGAGAATACAATCAAGTTTGTATATGGGCAATGTGTATTATGACTTGGATATTTTTCATATCCAAGTAATCTTACTTCATACTTCCTTTCCTCATCACCCCCATCTTATGACCACCAATTCTCTCCTCTCAAATATAACTAGGCTAATTCTCCTTACAATAATAATTACCTAATAGGTTTCTAAAAGAAATGGCTTAGTAGTTTGTTCCAAAATTGTCAAAGACACTAAGTAAATGAAAAGTATCATATTCTAAATTATTAAGCTAGGAGTATACAATAGAAGAATAATTTACCAATGTTGAAAGAATAGCTAATTTACTTTGACAACTTATTCCAAGCAATTTGGGTGCGTGGGGAGCAAGAACAGATATATAGTAATTGCTGTGTATGAAATTTAGAAAAAGATATTCTCACCATTTTTTGTTTCTCAGAAAAAAATTGCTGGCATTTTAAAGTGAGCTTATTCTTGGCAGCCCCAATTTATCAGTGCTTGAAACTCACATTTCCATAGATTAGACAGACAGCTTTAACTCTTCTCAGCGTTTAGGAATTGTATGTGGGAGATCCCTTGAGATTCACTCATGCTGTAAAGCACAATGTGATCATTTTGTGAGTTCTCTGTTCGCTAAAGCCCCTCCAGCCTGTTCGCTGCTTTGCTGTATGTTGGTCCTAAGGGATGTAAACTCAAATAAAGGGTAGTCTTGAAATGTAAAGGTATTTTTAGCTTAGAGGAGAAATAAAACTGTATATGTAAGGGCCAAATTCACCATTGTTATAAGTGGATCCACAGTCATTTACTTCAGTGGATTTGTGCCTGCTTCTGCAAGTGGATCAGTGTGTTTGATTCTAGGAGTGTGAAATAAATAATGGAAAGCATTTCTGAATAATGTTTGTATGAGAGCTAGACATACAGGGAGGCTCTAACTCGCATTCTTTACCCTCCATGAGGTTTGATACAATTCCCGTAACTATGGATTTTCTCACTGCAACAAATGCTCTTCTTCCCAGGACATACATCTTTCCTAAGAATATATGGCAATAAATGTTTCACCAGTGAAGTTTCAGAAAAAGTATTCTAAACATCTCCCTATTTAACCTTTAAAATGCCAAGTATACCAATTCAGGGCATTTTCGCAAGTAACCCTGGACAAATATGTTAATATAAAAAAATGAGGATATTTGCCTTAGAAGTGGGTACAATGCCCAATTGTATATGAAAAGTTAAGTATACATGACTAGGTACAGGGAAAAGAATGAAAATGTAGCCATGTAGTTGCCAGCAGTCCATGTAGTTACTATGTAGTTACCAGCAGTCCTGGCAGACTGGGGAAGTGCCGCTTGACTGGAGGCTGGCAAATATTACACCCATTTACAGAAAGGGTCAGAGGGAGGATCCAGGGAACTACAGGCCTGTCAGTCTGACCTTGGTACTGGGGAAGGTCATGAAACAGATCATCGTGAGTGCTATCATACAGCACACGCTGGACAACCGGATGATCAGGCCCAGTCAACATGGGTTCACCAAAGGCAGGTCCTGCCAGACCAACTTGATCTCCTTCTATGACAAAGCCACTCATTTAACAGACAAAGGAAAGGGTGTGGTGTATCTGGACTTCAGTAAAGCCTTTGACACTGTCTCTCACAGTATCCTGCTGGAGAAACTGGCTGCCATCGGCGTGGACAGGCACAGCCTCTGCTGGGTTAAAAACCCTGGCTGGATGGCCGGGCCCAAAGGGTTGTGGTAAATGGAATTAAATCCAGCTGGAAACTGGTCACAAGCGGTGTTCCCCAGGGTTCAGTGCTGGGTCCAGTCTTGTTAAACATCTTTATAAATGATCTCGATGAAGACATTGAATCAACCCTCCGCAAGTTTGCAGATGACACCAAGCTGGGTGGAAGTGTGGATCTGCTTGAAGGAAGGGAGGCTCTGCAGAGGGATCTGGACAGGCTGGATCCATGGGCTGAGACCAACAGGATGAGGTTCAACAAGGCCAAATGCAGAGTCCTCCATTTGGGTCACAACAACCCCATGCAGCGTTACAGGCTTGGGGAGGAGTGGCTGGAGAGCTGCCTGGCAGAGAAGGACCTGGGGGTGTTGGTTGACAGCCGGCTGAACATGAACCAGCAGTGGCCCAGGTGGCCAAGAGGGCCAATGGCATCTTGGCCTGTATCAGACACAGCGTGGCCAGCAGGAGCAGGGAGGTGATTGTGCCCCTGTACTCAGCACTGGTGAGGCTGCACCTTGAGTGCTGGGTTCAGTTTTGGGTCCCTCACCATAAGAAGGACATTGAGGGGCTGGAGCGTGTGCTGAGAGGGGCAACGAGGCTGGTGAGGGGGCTGGAGAATAAGCCCTATGAGGAGAGACTGAGGGAGTTGGGGTTGTTTAGCTTGGAGGAGGCTGAGGAAAGACTTCATCACTGTCTACCACTGCCTGCAAGGAGCTTGTGGCGAGGTGGGTGCTGGGCTCTTCTCACAAGTGAGAGGCGAAAGGACGAGAGGAAATGGCTGCAGGTTGTGCCAGGGGAGGTTTAGACTGGACATCAGGAAGAATTTCTTTAGTGGAAGTGTGGTCAGGGATTGGAACAGGCTGCCCAGGGAGGTGGTGGAGTCACCATCCCTAGAGGTGTTTAAAAGATGGGTAGATGAGTTCCTTAGGGACAGGGTTTGGTGGGGAGGAAGGCATGGTTGGACTCAGTCTCAGAGGTCTCTTCCAACATTATGATTCTATGAGTCTATGATTCTATAGGAGTACAAATAAGAGAAGGTGGCACCATCTTACAGAGCAGACCCAAGTTAAGCAAATAAAAAGCAATGCAAGAATCTCCTCTTCTTAAATTATTTTTTTTCTGAAATCCTTCTTACTCCTGTGACAGGATAGCAGGTTACTAGTCTGGTCAGGAATATCTCCACTGATTTCAATGTAATTGCTTCTGGTTCCTATTTGGCCTTAGATTTCTCCTTTCTTGCTTTCAGGGCAATAACCATTAATCTTATAACCGTTAAAGATGACATTTTCTTAGAAATATGAAGCAGTTGATGTCCTTTTTGACTGCTGAATGTCTTTACATTTTGATCCTTCTGGAAGAGAATGACTATGCCACAGCAAGGATGTCACGACCTCTGTCCTGTCCTGGCTGAAGCAAGGGGCAGAGAATTTCCTGGCAGGAAAGCGGATTTGCCCCCCTAGAGGACAGCTGGCTTTTCCTAGGGAAAGAGACTTTTATAATGACTGGATAAGCTAGGAGGAAAACCCAGAAAGCAGGACTTGATCAACAGAGGAGACGGCTGAGAAAGGCAGAGAGCAAACATTCAGGCAGTCCTCCGAGCCTGACAAAAAGAAGACTTTTCCTGCACAAAGGGGACTTGATAGAGTGTGTGGCTGAAAAGTTCCTGGCCTGAGCAAAAGCCTGGATGAGAGGCCATGTGTCACAAGGCTGTAGCATACACATGAGGATGCTCCCTCTGTGGGGAGGAGGTAGCTTTTAGGCTCTCTTAGTTAGTAGGGTTGATTCCTGGCCTTATCCTGTCCTAGTCTGGGGAACTTGTCCCTTACAGGGCTCTTATCACCCTCCTGGTGCTTTTTGGGGCGATGACTTCAATAATGAGCTGAGGCAATTCCATCTCAAAATTCCAGTTGATTTAAGGGCTCATAGCAGAGGGTAGCAAAGATGTTCACCTTGTAAATGCAGAGTTGATTAAATTATTCAGGTGTGAGTTAACTACTTCTCGTTATCAAGAGTTTGTGAAATCACTTGTTTGATTTTTATTTGTAAATTGGAAGGCTTTATAAAACTATTTCTTATTGATTTGCCATAAACCCCTTGTTTCAGCTGTAAACTATTCTCTGTGACTATAAACTGTCTCTAAATCTGTTAGTACAGCATGATACGTTACTTTATTCATGTCATAAGTTTCCTTTCTGTTTTTCTTAAAATATGAGAATGAATTTATCTGTGTCCAGATCCTTATGCACACAGGTGCTGGCCTAATAAAGGTCCTTTAATTCAGTCAGCTATTAGCAGAATTCACATTTACACTCATTCAAAGATCCTTTTACACTGGGCTTACATTTGCTTACACGAGGATGTGGCCATGAACATATGCATATACCATAAATAAAAGGAAGCACAAAGATTAAATCAGACATCTGAGAATTTGCATGTACTTTGCTGAACAGACCTTCCTCAGATTTGACCAGATTTTGACTCTGTATAAGCTCAACAGTATGTTCACGTGGCTGCCATGAGGACAGTTTGCCTATTGCACCACTGGTGAATGGCATTTGCTTTAGAGTTTCATATCAGTAAAATTGGCAAGCTATTTGCAATCAATGCTAAGCAATCTGACAGAGTTTCTAATTGAGTAGCCTACTAGCTGCAGTATAGGAAAAAAGATTTTTAGATTTATGCTTGTAATGATACTGTCTATATTTCCCTATTATGTTATTTTCTCCTCTCCAATATAATAATTGTAACTACGTAAAGAGTGCAGGAATATACCACTGAGGACAACAGTTGAGATATAGACAGTACATCCATCCTCACTGCTCCAAATGTCTAATAAATAATATTCCTTTTTTTTTTTGCCTCACCAAAAATGTAGAACAGTAGTAGTTTTTCCAGAAACACGATTTTGAACGTCACTTCCAAACCATGCCTTTCCATATTCTTTACCAGCTACTGTCATATCTTGAGACCTACCAAATACATACAGTATGTCTGTCCTCTCTTCCCCTTGGTCAGTCTCAGGTTGTTACTGCTCTAGGGGTAGAATCTCTTAATCCACCAGCTCTCTGCTTGGGCACTATGTACCAACTCAGTCCCATGAGTACCAACCAGTGACTACTGTTGCAAGTCCAGATGTGGACCCTCCTTTATCTTTTGAAGCCTGGAACAGCAGCTCTCATTAAAAAGGCCTCTAAGCAACTTTTCAGTATACAAAAGTGAAAAGCAGGAGATTTATACCCACATCGACATAACAAAGTTTCCCTGTTTATCCACAGTTCATTCAGTATCACCTTGTTCTTCACATCTGAGCCAGGAGGAACGGCTTGCTTTCTTTCAGGCTGTTCTGATATCTGCTGAATTTTCCAGACTGACAGCTTTTTCTCACTCTGGACAGCCTTTTTCACTTCACCCTCAAACCTTTTCCTGTCTGTAGGACAGGATTTTTTAACAGATCAATGTTTTCTGATCTTCCTCTTTGCAGGCTTAGACACAAGGAGTCCCTCTTTCTAATGATAAATCTTGTTCCCATGTTCTGAGGGATGTTCCTTATCTGGGCTACTCTTTCATCTTTCCTGCCCAGCTCTTTGACAAATCCTTTGCAGCTTCCTTTTATTGAATTAATTTCATTCAGGTTAAGCAGCAATAGAAAACTGAACATGAAAAAGCCACATTTAATATCCATAAGAGTAAACAAATATTTTTTTCCAGTTTGACACCCATTTCCTTCAAAAGTGTCCAGCTTGCTAATTGTCGATGCAACAGGCATGTGTTTACTTGTTTTATACTTTATTTCAGATATGCGGTCATATGTTATGCATAAAAGAGTGATAACCGAGGCATAATTACTATCTGTTTTGATTACATGAAGCCTCAGGTTCAGCAGGAGAGCTGTACTATTGCTCAGAAATATACCCTCTAAAGATGTGGTTACACAGTTGACTGCATGCAGAGCAGGTCACTGGCAATAGACTTAGTTCAGTACTATCAATTGAATGCCTCTTTATTGCTAAGATATTAGGAGACTGTATGAAATACACTGAAAAATCTGAACTGTATCAGGTCTTGAAGATAATATAAAAAATAAATAGTAGAGTTGTATATGTACAAATCAGGAGCAATAAGATGCTCCTTCTAGCTTGATTGTGCACTAATACAGATGCTGTTGCATAGGATATCTGTAAGTCTTTCTTTTCTCCCTCTTGTATAAACTGGTGAATGACAACATTTTTCAAACACATTTGAATGCTTTTTCTGCCTTGTGCGAGGTTTTTCATAGAGTTTGGTTGGCACCCATGAAGCAGCTGTCCCTGGAATGTTAAGAAATCCTAACTTGAGGCTCAATTCACGTATTCCCACTGCTGCCTCCACACCACATCATGCAAGAGTGTATGGCATGGGCAAAGGATTAGTGTGTTCTCTCTCTTTTCAAAAGCTTCAAAACTTCTTACACCGCAGAACAAGCTGGAGTGATTTGTACTGTTACAGATGATACTACTCTAATTGCTGTTGAGGCCACACTAAGTGGATTTTCAGTAGTAATAAGTATGAATGCATAGCTCAAAATGCTAAGTCTTAAGTGTTTAAGACAGTCTGTTTCAAATAGCTTAAAAGTTACAAGTCTTTTATTTTATGTTTTCTTGAAAAGAAAGCAAAGGAGGTGATTTAAAAAAAATCTTTAATTTACTTTGATTACTGGACTTAGACTGTCATGCTGATTTCACTGTGATAAGTGTCTCTTTCCTTTTTGCTTGTTACAATAGCTTGGCATCTTCAGTGAAATGAACCTAAAGTGACAGCTTGAGACAAGGAGGAAAACTAATATACACCATGGAGGTTGGGGACATCCAAGTGAGTGACGTCACTCTGAGGGGCACCATCCAAGTGTCAGAGCTGTCATGATTCATTCCCTGCTTATCAAATCTACTCTGCTTTTATGTGGAGCAGGAGCTTGTTACCTTAGGTACTCGAACCAAATATCGCTTTCATTTGTTTGTATTTACTCGACTGTGTTTTGAGGAGACTGAAACCCACTATGTCTGTAGTCACCAGTCATCAACTAGGTTGTGTGTGCTGGACTGTGTGACCCAGCAATATGAGTGGCTGTCAAATGTTCGATCTTCTAATATGCACTCTTTTTTTGCGTCTCCTGAACTGCTAGTCTTTGTGAATGTCCACTCTACTTGACATCTGAAATAAAGGTGCAAAGCCTGTGCCGTGTATACAACAGTCTTTGGTAGTCAGTCACATCTTTTTGTTTAGGCCATTGTCTTTTCAGCCTGACCGAAGCCTCCTGCTACCATGCACAGAAGCACGAGAAATCCTGCTTTCTTCTTTTTGCTCTTCTGCCTATTTTCCTCTTTTGTTGAGTTCACAGAGAACTCAGTGTTAGAACTGATTGATAACGTGTAGTAAAATCCTGTTAAATATATGGGATTCCAAACATTAAAATAACTCTCCTTCCTTGAATTATCTTTCATCACAGGTTGTCTGAAAGCCCAGAGAATTTAGCAATACAATGTCTGGGCAGGATACTTCTGTGCACTGTGATATAACGAGAACTCATTAAGGATGAGCCACCAAAAGGACAAGGTGGGGGCTGAGGCATCACAACTATGTTAAAAGCTAGATCCACTCATACATGGAGTACTGGAAAGTATCAGAGAGGAAATTTCACAGTTACATTCTCAGTCTTCGATTGCTGTCACTTTGAGCTGATTGCATGTGTCCATACTCAACTACGAAGCACAGGGGCACAGCCATGTTGGTGTCCTCAAAACTGGCAGGTATGGTGTAGCCTGGTGAACGTGCATTTTCTGTATTTTCTTGTTTCCCTTTTTCTAAAAGCTTTGTGTGATCTTTTTCGGACAAGATTTCACAGAAATATTCAGCAGAAGAAAGGAAAGAGTTTGAAGGGTGAAGGTAAATGAAGGAATTGAGAAATTTGCAAAGACGGGCATCCCAACGCTAAAGAGGAGTCATTCAGGAGAAAATGATGTGAAGTGACTCTTTCACCTCAGTATTGCATCTGATATTTCTACACTGTTGCTAGTGAAAACCATAGCAGTACCTCTTTATGTAGCTTTTAGGAGGATCCACTTTCTGTTCCTGATTAGGACAGAATGAAAAGAGTATCTCAAACATCAATATTGGTCTTTGCATTACTAATAGAACAGATTGGGGTCAAGAATTTGAAAATCGTCTTTATTTTGTCAAACCATGGAGGCAGTATGGTTATGTTTTCTGTAAAGCCATGGGTCTGCTGTCTGCCTTAATTCAGACTCTCTGCAGATTAAATTAAAAATCTTCCTTTTACCAGGATGCTTTATGCCCATTGATAAGTAAAGCATGCAAACACTAGAAGGATGAACAAATTAACAGGCAGCCTGGAGCAACAAGTAATTCAAACTGTCTAAAAAAAGAAGGGAAGTTAAAGTACAATTCTTATCTATTGACTAAGCCTGGGAAAGATAATAAATTCATAAATTCTTGAATTCTAGGTAGAACTTTTAGAAAAACAGATAAGGAGGACACACAGTATACAAATCCTAGGAATCCTAGAGGGGGAGGAAAGTAAGAAGCTACCATATATCCAACATTATGCTACAAAGAACAACTTACTGTATATTGAGAGCTTATCATGTTGCTGTGAAAAGGGCACCACAGGAGACCAGCAACTGCAAAACTGCTCTCCTAAAGTTAATGGACTTGGGGGGTCAAGAGGAGAGTATTTTTGCCTGCACAAAGCATCAAGGACATTTAGTTTAATAAGTGGCAAATTTTGATTTTTTTTTTCCTAATACTGGACCCTGCACTCAGCAAAATTGTGCTCTTCAGTGCCCAGAAAACATGCTTTCCAAGAAAATAAGTGCTATCAGTTAGTGTAGTCTGGCTAAGTTGTAAGTGAAATAGCCCTGGAAAATGTACTTATTCTAGATGCAGTTGAAGGCAAAATGTATGTGTATGAGAGACAGAAGGAGAAAATTCTTCAGCTGAAGACTATATAGCTGTACACAAACTCTGATTTCAATGGGCTTTATTGTACTTTGATCATGATTTTACATTTCAACTAGTGTCCTGTTATAGATAGTAACTGAATTCCGTAAGCAAATGACTATCCTGAAGCAGGCTGTAATGGCAAAGTGAAGGGGATAGTTGTCTTTTGAGGATGGTAGAAAATGCATTTTGAGTGCTATTATTTGTTTATTCTATCTTCCTTCACCCCATTTTTAATAAAATATTTAATGCTAGCAGCTTTTTAGCTGGAACTGAGTTTTTTAGCTGATTGTTTTTTAGCTGGAACCTGAGTTTTTGGAGGATTTTTATATGCAAGTGTACATTTACATTGGAAAGTACGTTCCAGTCTGGGTGATGTGATGGTGTTCCTTTCACTAAACTTATTTGGCACTCATTATTTTTGTTTCTTTGTTCCTGGGTAGCTAAGTGTGCTCTGTTTGGTAAGGTGTAGTTAATTTCTAAGTTTATGTTGATGGATACAGTGGCACCGTACAGCATTTTGAATTTAAGCATAGAGGTTTTACTGTAGTTTGATAGTGGTAGAGAAATGTGAGCCACAATTTATTTAATAGTAAACATTGTATTTAATATAAACACTGTATTTAAAAAATAAACATAGGCAATAACAATGGAAATAATTACAGTACTGATCTAATTGTACTCCCTATGATATCTGGACCACTCTTTGGTTCTTATTTTATTCCTTTGCCAATCTAAAATATTCCACTTGCCACCTGGATGTTTTCTAATTGTATCTAACTGTTTGGTTCTGTGTTGTAAAAAAATCCCCAATAATTTCAGCTTCCAGCCTCTAGTTGATGCATTTTCAAATATATTGTTACTCTTCCTCACTATAGGAAGTAAATCCCATACACATTTATGAAGCTGTCTTTAGAGACTTTAAAATTCTGCTTTAAAGTTTTACTTTGCAAAGAAACCTTAAAAAAAGTAGATCTTTGGGTTACCAAATCAGCTGATACAGTGATATTGCTGATTAACATTGTCATGTCATAATTCTCCTTGAGTCTGTAACTTTCCATTGCCTTTTGTTTAGTCCTTAGGCTGAAAGGCATTCAATCAGGGATCATTTTTTTGTTCTTTGCTGGTGTAACCCCTAGCCCAATGAAATCCTGCTCTGTGACTAGCACTCCTAGGTTATATAGTAATAGAAATAAACTAATAGTTTTAAGCATATGTCTTACTGTAGGGCAAACTGTCAGTTATTACATTATTACTTCCAATTTGTTTACGATGTGATCAATAAAAAACAAGACTGTTTTGAATTTTTGCTTGATGAAGAATAGAAAGACATCACTCATAGTCTGCAGCATGTGTTTGCCAAGTTACCAGTCTTCTGTTACTGTTTTTCTCCCTTAAAGTTAGAAGTCAAAATCAGTGCCAGATATTCCTAAATACAGACATCTGTAATGGGCTTCTTGCCCTTTAACATGCCTCCTGCACAAATTCCATCATCACTCTTCTTCTTTCTGTGATTTTAAATGATTGCATTTCTCATATTAGGCAAATCCTGTCCCTTACCTGGATGATGTCATTAATCTTCTTTTACACCATGATATATTACTAAGTGACATACTGCGTTCTATACATATTGTTACTCCACTCACATGCTTAGTGAAGACATTGCTGGCATGTGGAAGGCGAACATCAAGTCAGCTGTGAAAAAGTTCTTTTTAAAAATCATGGAAAATATGTGTGCCAGCAGGACAGACTGCCCTTTTTACTGCAGATTAAGACACAAAAGGATGAATTTTAAGAGAACCAGGAGCACTTGCCAGGGCTATGCTGATCAAATTGCTTGTGTGTTATGCTTTATTTTCCAGCCTGAGAAACTACTACAGGAGGAATGTGACCTTTTTGGCTCATTTTCAAGTACTAATTGTAAAATTCCAGTTTTATTGGTTGCAAAGAGTTAATTCTTTGTCCCCCTTGGTATTATACAGACAGTTCTAAAAGACCTGGTTTTATTTATTGTTTAGGAAGCAAAGTCCCTTGACAGGCTCTAACTGTAGTGAAACTCCTTTTTGTAACTTACAGAAGGGTACAAACAAAAATAACAGGCATAATTTCGAGAACTAACTTATATAAAGCACAAGGGAAACGACAAAATATTCAATTCAGTTGAATTTTTCTTGTTGCTAGCATGATCTTACTAGCTCCTGAATGAACCATGCCATTTTATTACAAAAAAAAGTGGGGACCAGTACTCACTTTTTGGCATTCAGATAGCAAGGGATTTCATAATTGAAATGCTGTTTGCAAGGGTGCAAACTGACCTACTAGCATTAGCTAGGAGACTGTATTCTAAACAGCTATGTCCACCCAGCATAAATGAAGCATAATGTACCCATCAGTCCTCTTTCCAGTGGTGTCCTGCACTGCCTCTGGCCTCTCTGCTGTGCTATGCTTTTGCTTAGGATTAAGTACCCCTGAACCTTTGGAAGATAGCCATCATCTCTGGGAGACTGTAACTTGAGAAGTAGTAAGATATGAATTAAAGCATTGAAGCGTATAAATAGTTTGTAAAGATCATAATGGGGACAGAATACTTTTAGTCTTATCATTAGTTGTCTCTACTGGATCATATTTTCACAAGCATTCAACCCACAATTGGCTCAGATTTTAAACCATTTCTTATGTTTGATCTTTACTAGAGCCAAATACTGCATTAAGAAACTCGATGAGAAGTGAGATGGAAAGATCCGGCTCTGGAAGCTTTTTTCATTTGAGTTTGAGTGAGAAAAACAACCCAGTGCAGTCTAATGATGTTCTGGAGGGTAGAAAGTGAAATTTTTTTCATTGGTTTGGAGAACGATAGAGTTGGTCTAATTCAAAATGCCACTTTGAAGAACTGAAATTCCATTTCATTTGTTGAAGCTCTAAGTGCACCTTTGATTTCTTTCTTATTACCTATTGACATTGTAAAAATGAATTTATTATGTATTGTATACTTTAATGAATATATATCTATCCTTGCATTTTATCACTAACATATTTTTACATAATCCGTGAATAATAAATTATGATCTACAATCCTCACTGTGCATAGCACATGTTGAATGTTGTACTGTTTGCAGATATTAAGCTGTCAGTGATATTTCAGGTGTTGCAAAATCGTGACCCCTTTAGAAGATAGCACAAAAGCATTCCTTCCATTACAACTGTATTCATAGCAGCAACATACTGGACTCAGTCAAACTAAATAAACTATCAGAAATTCCACACTGCCAATCAGTCGTTGGGGTTTATATTGTCAGATTTTGTCTGAAGTCACAATAAAGATAAGTGAAGTGTAATTTTTTCACTAATGCAAGGCTTCTGATTGGTAATACAGTTCAGTTTCTGTAAAGGAGGACCTTTGTGTGGGCAGTAGTGCCAAATTTTACTTTAAAATGCTGCAATGGATTTTTTTTTTCTCAAGAGTCACTGAAAAAAGGCAAGTTTTTTTTTCTTTATTTCTTACTTACCTCTCCTGAATACTGTCAGCTAGGAAGCCCATAGCTCTACATTGAGGTCTGTGACTCTTAGTTTGTGGTGGGATCATACTGGAACATTTAGCATATCAGCAAAGCAGTGTGGCTGATGGCATCATGCATGACAGAGAAGCCCTGCTCTCCATGCAAGCATTCTTGAAGTGGGACACTCAAAAGACAAAACCTTTCTTATTTCTAAAATGTAATTTTTAATGTGTTTTAGAACTAGAATTTGTATTTTAAGCTTATAGAAAGGTGTGACAGAAAAACAATATTCAAAACAACTTATGAGAAAACACTTTTTGTGATTGCTTTGAGGCTTTTTTGGAAGAAACTCAAAACTTGTAAGGAGTGGTGGGAAAGAGGAATACAAAAGCTTCAAAATAAAAAAAGATAATTTTGTTTTTTCCTTTTTACTGTTTTTAAGGATGGAAAGAAAACCTCCCAAATTTTCATTTTCAAAGTATTAGTCTGTTTTTACATAGCAAGAAGGGGAAAGTTTTTTTTTATTGCACTTATAATCATGGCACTGAAGTCTAAAGGAGCTTTTTAGTCTTATTAATATAGCATATTATTCAAGTAACTGACTTTAACTTGTGAAAGACACCACTGATTTTAAGGTGTGACTGAAGACACAGATACATGAACGAAGTTACTGGGAGATAAACCAGAGTGCACATTTGCTTTGTCGTAGTGTGCAGATGTTGCCTGTCTGTGTGCTCTCAGTTCATTCTAACTGTGTGGTACTTCACTTCTAATAAGGGGCAAGATTTTCTGCTTCCTTATATATAAACATCCTAACATCAGAGATATGTGCTTCCCTCGCCAGTTTCTTCTCCTAATTGAAATAACTTGCATGACCTTGTGACTGGATAGCTACTCACATCTAAGGCAGTGCCTAGTGATGTACTTGTAACTAGCAATATTAGCATGATTTATGTTAGCAAATAGTAAGTTCTATGACAACTGTTGCTAACTGATGCAGAAATTACCTTCCTTTTCAGAGGGAAAAGAATACTGGAATATAAAGGAATTTATATCATCTCCTGCTTTATCAGGCCCACAAAAACTATCCCTTTTCAGTAAATCCATGCCTCCAAAGACTTATCTCTATTATGTTAATTGATTGAATTACCTCTTTCATTCAGGCTTTAACTAGCTGCTGTTCTCAGATAGGTAACAGGTAACAGATTGAAACACTCTAAATGAAGGCTGCAAGTCAGCAAGTTATGAATTAATGCATCTAAAGATGATGGAAAAGCTGTTTCAATATTGTCATACTAGCCTTCCATTACAGAAAGTTGAGGTGACAGTGAATGCAAATTAGACAACAAAACTCAAATGCTGTGGACCCAACAGAGACATAGTCTGTAATAGGACAGGAATTTCATCTCCACCTAGACCTTGTTGTAATAAACCCCCTTGGTATTACGAACTGGTGACCCAGTGTTATAGATGAAGTATTTTCTTTGGAGACATAAAATGGTGGTGATTTTGGTTTTGTCTGTGACCATAAGGATGATTCCCTGTTACTGCTGGAGAGTTTATTTATTTGTTTGTTTGTTGTTACTTTGCACATCACTCTAGAGAACTAGAGTGCAAGAAAAATTAAGTTGCCTTATTAAATTTTTTACTTCTATAGTGTTGCTAATGTAATTGCATGGAGTTCTATTATCTTCTCACTCAGAAGCACATTGTAACTTTTAATTTTCATTATTTCAGAGGAATAGTCACATTAAAAAATAATAATTCTGCTTCTTGCTATCATTAAAGAAAGCTGTAGAACTTCTCATTAGATTTTATGTAAACTGTAAAGGTTTACCCTTCAGCACAGAAAGAGAGGGGTATCACTAGAACATCCCTCTCCTGCTCTCACTCAAGGGAAGGAAAAACTTCTTTTTTTGTATTTTAGGATACTCCTATTTTAAGAACTAGTCCATGGAGTAAGAGTTTAATGTCATTGGTTTAACTGCAACGCAAAGGGAAACTGGAACATGAAAACAAGTACAAGCATAGATAATATATTTTGTCAGTGGAGCATTTTGGAGTTTGTCTTCAAGAAGGAACAAATAACCTTGCTGCCTTCACAAAATTTTGTGAAAAACTCACAAGCATCCAGAAAAATAAGCAGTAATTCGGGAGGAGGGGTGGACAGCTTTACCCACCCCCACCTTCTGCTTTACTAGGACCTGTTCCAGGACCTAGTTACTGAAAAAGCAACAAGCTTTTCAGTAAAGCAAAGGTACTCCCACTGAAGTGAACTTCAGGAAGCAGTACAGCAGAGCAGCACTGTAGCCTGGTGTCCAGCATGACTGTCCTTCTCCCCAGAACCTCCTTCATGTTTGGAGTGAACAACAGAAGGCAGTGTCTCCTAAAAGAGCTGTTTTCCAAGACTGACTGCAAGATTCCAAGTAATTTATTATACAGACTTCACTGTGGACATGAGATACATTTTTTCTACGTCAAATATTAAATCTGGGGAAGGACTGTTGTGTTGCTTTAGGAGCAGACAGAGTACTGCTCTTCTGGAGCGGGTTATGAAGTAGAGAAGAAAGTAGGAAACTACATCACTTTAACAACGTACATATACCTCTTTCTTGTCTATGCAATGAGTAAGTTGCAGGTATTCCTGGCACTCAGTCTAGCAATGCAGTGTGCCAAGTTGTTATGTGTACCAGTGATCTCAGAAACAAACGGAATTTTCATCATTCTGTTTAGTCATCAACATCTGCGCAATTCACATGATTAAAATATAGGTCAATATCACGTGCAGTAGACCAAAACGAGCCCTTTAATTTTTGCAGTAAAAAGGTACGAATTGATTTTTCTTTTAAATTCATGCAACACAAATTTATGTCCACCTGAAGATCTCAGTTCCTTGACATAATTTCCCCAAATATAGGTAGCATTCCTTGGAGAGTAGAAAATAAATTCCTGAAAAGAGGTAATTAACCCCTCCAGAGCAAACAATGAAGCCTCTTCATTTCGAAGCCCGTTTCTATTCCCAAAGGCAACAGATTTGATGGACCTGGCAGATTTAATTCCCAAGCCAAATTCTTCTTACGGACAAAACCCTGCTAGCTAAGCCACTCTTTCATGAGCTCCAGCACAGCCTCTGGTCCAAAGTTGGTAGTTTGACACAGGAAGTGGAGTGATTCCTCAGGTGAATACATTGCAAACCATGTGTTCTTTCTAAGCCTTTAGATTTTTTTCTCACACGCTGAGCAAGAGGAGAAACACTGGTTCCTGTGGTATCTTCTCTGTGCAGGGGAGCAATGAGTCATCATTATCTTTTGAGTTTTCACAGAAGAGAAGGAATAGAGCCACTCAGGAGGTATTGTTTGTTGCTGGTAACTACAGATAACTCAACAAAATATCAGAATCGGATGTCTCAAAGGAGAGTGATTAACCAAAAATAATTTGCGTTGTTATTTTGTTTTGATCAATAGCCTGGGGTCTGCGTACCTTGGCTTATAACATGGCTTGTCAAGCTGACAGAAAGCCTTTAACTTGTTGGAGTGCCTTGATATGTTTTTTTCTAGTGAATTTGCTGGGAAAAAAAAAATGGTTTATTAGTTTACAACAATCAAGGAAACCAGCAAGTTATTTTTGCTCCTCAGCTCATTGTTTATCTACACTAATAGATAAATGTTATATTCAGGAGCAGTAATGTACTTTATTGAATTTAATAAGAATGTGATGGTACCATACTAATTTTAAACTAAAAACTAGTCCTATAGAAGGATGTTATGAAAGGCTGGCTGAAATTTAGGCAAAACTGCATTTGCCTTACGAGGTACTACTTGTTTCTATAAGAATACACAGCTTTGTGATGGCATTTGAGTAAATTATTTTGGAACTCAGAGCAATTATAAACCAATTCAGCTTCCAAATGAGTGGAGCCAAGTTGGATACATGAAGTTGTCAGTTTTCACAAACCATACAGCCTTTGGGGTTTTTCAAATATTAACATGGAGCCATGGTCTACTTGTGACACATAGCTCATCCTTGGATGGATCCGAGGCATTCTCCAGTAAACGATGGCTTGTGTCACCCACAAATGGGCCTCCAGCACAGGGCACCTGGACTCCTGCCATGAGAGGGTCCATCAGAACATTCTTTCTCTGCAGTCACCACTGTTGAATGTTTTAACAAATTCTAAATTTATTTTAACAAATTCTTAATGATTCCTCAGTATCATCCTTTTGATTTTGAGTGCTTCTCTCAGCTTGGGCTTTCCCTCGAACATCTTTCTATGTGATATTTTTCTCTTAGCTGTCTTTATGGCTGTGTGTTTTATAAATCCACAATAACATCCTTTTTGCTATCTTCTTTTCATCTGTCAGTAGGATAATATTTTCTGGTGCTTCCAGAAGGTTTCCTTGCAAAATTCATCCTTTTCTTGTCTTAGTAAAATTATGGATGGATTTCCTTAATCCATTCTAGCTTTCTTAAGGCAGCTTTCCTACACCTCCGTTTTGTGTCTGATTGGCCATCACAGCTTGTGCTTCTCACAAAGTCACTCCAAGTTCAAATGATGAAATTATGATTTGATGAAGTATTAACTCCAGGGAAATGATGATTTCGAAAATGTTGTTGTCCACCATGTATTTATCAGGACAAAGTAAGTCACAGTTTTTTAATTGGCATTAGATGCTTCCTTGAAGTTGTCCTGGGAGTTTTCTGTGTGCATGTAAAAATGGAACTACTGAATATAACCAAGGGTTTTAAACTGAAGACAAACAGAAATAATTTTTTTCTGCAAAATGGCAGCAAAGAAATTGGAAAACTTCTCAAACCCATATGACCATAGTTTGCCTAGGAACTGAGTGATCTTCAAATTTAGCCCAACATGATGAATTTGGCTAATTCCTAGCTTTTATCCCATAACATCCTACTTTTACAAGCTACTAATTGGCCTCCTGAATTACCAGCAGGACTGGCGAATTACCAGCAAATTAATAAGTATCTGTCATTCAAAATCTTATTTCTAATCAAATGTGATAACCAAAAAGCAATGACCAAATAATGTTGATTTGAAAAAAAGGCCTAATGCAGGCAGGTGCTGTACAAGTTTCCCACAGGTATTGCTGCCAATGAATCTCACTCTTGATCTCAGTACCCCACACTATTCCAGTTCTGGGCATCTGTTGAGCACAGTCTGTCAACTGTGTTGTGCTGATGGCTTTAGTTTTCTGATGCAAACAAACAGAGACTAGGTAGAATCCATCAAAATCACATTCCTTGAGATTAAGAAAAAAGTTGTGTTTTGAGGCATTCATTCAAATATGAATTAGCTTGTCTTTTACAGGTACGCTATACAAGTATATTTAAATATATGTATATTTAAAAGCGACCAAAAAGTTCTTTACAGTGAGCTAGGTCTACAAAGAAAATATATTTTGAGTTGATTTTGTGATATGTTGATTTTGTGATATGCAGGCATCTTTTAATCTTTTAGAGTCATAAATTGAATTGAGAGGTTTGAACTAGACACAAGGGAAAATTTCACCATGAGAACAGCCAGGCACTGGAACAGGTTGCCAGAGGGGCTGTGCAGTCTCCATCATTGAGGGTTTTCAAGACCAGACTGACAAACACTCTGAGCAACCTGGTCTGATCTCATAGCTGATCCTGCTTTGGGTAGGGGATTGGACTAGAGACCTGCTGACATCCCTTCACATCCGAATTGTCCTA
Organism: Neomorphus geoffroyi; assembly: GCA_033558235.1. Taxonomy (NCBI): domain Eukaryota; kingdom Metazoa; phylum Chordata; class Aves; order Cuculiformes; family Neomorphidae; genus Neomorphus; species Neomorphus geoffroyi. The sequence continues at coordinate 19,859,375 of JAUMJM010000027.1, read as the reverse complement.
CAATTCTTTTGGGACTTTGTTGATGCGAAAGAATGGTTGATAGAAATATCTGTAATATCTGGAATGGATTTGCTGTCCCATGTGCTGTTGAGATTGTTAGAAAATGCTCATAAGGGAACTTTAAATGGTGCTTCATTACAACTAACCCACTCATGCCACCAGGTTTCTGCTTAATCCCATTTCTCATTATTGATATGAGAGACTTAAAGAGTCATAGAGCTGACTGGGAATTTCTGATAAAACTTTCTTGTAGCAAAATATTTTTATTGAGCTGTTGTTGCACTACAATTACGTAGAGTGAGAAAATAATTTTCTCTCCCAATCATGATTTTCCCAACAAAGTCTTAGTTTCATTTAGCAGAACTACAAGCAAAAGAGAAACCATTTTAAATTTTAATGAAAACAAATGCTGTTCTTCCCAGGACTTCATCTGCTTCTAGCCCTATGTCTCAGCTGCACAGCCATAGCTTCATCCTGTATTATGGTACTATCATCCTCAGAAGGTTCATAGGCTTCAGCTGGTCTCAGCCAGCACTGTAAATTTCTTGAGGAATTTTCTGCAGTTCAGCTACAGGGGTCACTACTATTGGCTCCCGTTTCTGTGGATGGCCTGTGGTTTACTATAGTGACATCTTGCACTTGATAAAACTATGGAAATGCACTTCCTTGTAGATTGATAGGTATAAAACTCACACAAAGAACATTTGTGACCAAAGGACCTTATATCCGATCTTATGTAGTTACGATCTTTGCCACATAACCTGTATATCTGTTCTGGAGTGCTGGTTCATTAACAGTGACTTCCCAATAAAATGATGCTTTCTTTGGTCAACGTTGTGTGCATTGTTCTTAGGCTGAAAATAGGAAAGATGGTCCAGTGGATAGCGTCTAAGACCAATAATGTGAGTCACTAACTCATTTTGAAGCATGTGCGGGGCATAATTAATTAATCTTACTCTTTTTGATAGCATCTGTTCACTGTGTCACAGAAAGAAGTTACTTTCTCGTAATGAGAAACTCATAAGTTACTAATATTTAGTTATGTCTCCCAAGCATACGTCTGATGATACCACAAAAATCAAAATCAACACTGTGCAACTGAATTGGGCACCCTTACATCTCTTTTCTTGTTATGATTTCCTGAGGGAACACTTGTGGTAAAAAGACAATATGTCAACCTAGACAGTAAATTGATTTGTTATGTCAAGTTCATTTAATCCAACTTTTCTACTACAATATTCATGCAATTTTGTGCAGTTTTTTATACCTAAATTATAATAATGACAAATTTACAGCAATATTGGCCAGCCATGCATCAGGTTACACACTCATTGAAGCTGAAGTCCCTGTTTTAGGGAATTCAACGGAAGAAAACTTTCAAACTTTCTCCAAAATCTAAAAGATCAAGAGTGTTTGGAAGTGGATGCTTATGTGATGCAAGCTAGTGTTAATCAAATTTTGTCAAGATAGAGCAGATTAGTTGGTTCTGACATTTGAGCATATACTCTGAGCAAACATTAAATTTTCTGCATGTACGTATTTCCCTCGACCCTGTCCACACTCAAATTATTGGAGAAAAATATGTGTTATGTTTCAAAGCAGAGTTGTGTCTATTATGTGATTTCTTCCATAGTTGCATCCTAATACAAATAACTATATTGATTTCATACCTCCAGGCAAATGCATTTAACTGCAGTGCACTGGATGAGAGCTCTGTTATGCACTCTGTACTAGGATACAAGGTTTTTAAGAATATACAAAGTATTCACTTGTGGATTCAATCATGGCAGTGTGCCTGGGAGCAGCATTGCAGCAACTTCAGAACTAACTTAAATGATTTAGTGTAAAATTTAGACTATAGTACAAATGAAAACTAGAAGAAAAATGTCAATAAAATTGCAAGAGAGAAGCACTTCGAAACATTAGCAATCTTATTCAGAAGAAATTGCAGTATATGCACACTTCCACAGCATGAAAGGTCATGAATCTGCCTTCCACACTCACTTAAGTTATTATATTAAATACGAAAATTCATCCTGCCTGCAGTCATACTTGTGTACATCCCTGTATGCTTCCCCAAGCTAATAGTGGGACAGAGGAAGGTTGTAATACATGCTCTCTCTCCCACACACTCTTGCTAATCGCTGCCCTTATCTGTCAAGAAAACAAGCAAAGTTGTGTTCTTCAGTAATATCAGAAGTATTTTGAGAATATCAAAAGTAATGCCAAACTCAGCTGAAGTTGCATTTATGTACTGCCTTCAACCAGGATGCAAATTTATAGGCACTCATACCTGCATAGGTAACTGGGCTCTAATACTCAAACGCAATGCACACACTAGTTCTCTGGCACGGCTATGCTGATGTCCATCTGCTAGGGTGGCATTGTGCCACTCGCAAGGTAATAACACAATTTCATCTGGCGATAGTTGCCAAGCACAAACAGGTTTGTAGGTTGAGCCTTCAAAACACAGCGCTGTGAAAGATTTTTCCTTTTAAGATCCTCTTGGGAAAACACCCACCATATTATGCCTATATGCATGTATTTGAGTACTTGATGTCACATCTTTTGACATGAAATATAGGATACACATGATAGAATGCCACTGTTATTCCAAAACATGCCACATTTGTTCTAGGCAGTTGATGGGACTGAAAAGATGAGCCACAGAATCTCAGCAGCAATTAAGATGACAGTAATAATAATATAGAAATAATAATTAGTGGTAGTAACATTTCAACAACTGCATTGTTTGTTGCTCTTGAATACAGAGAAAGTTACACTGCATGTCAAGGAGTTAAAAACCCTGAGGTATTCACTGCCACTGCTCAAATGATTTTGTATCTATTGAATTTTGACTATATATATAATGAATCTTAAATGACAATAAGGCAAAATTTGGAAATTTCTGGCCAAACTTGCAGACTGGCTGAGGTTGAAAGGCACTTCTGGAGATTGTCTAGTCCAACCGCTTTGCCCAAAAGATGGTCAACCCTAGGTTGCTAAGGGCCATATCAAGCTGAGGTTTGAGGCTTTCTAAGAATAGAGACTGTCACATCTCTGTACAACCTGTTTTAGTGTTTGACTATCCTTACAGTAAAAAAGTCAATTTTTATGTTTAAATGAAATTTCCTATATTTCAGTTTGTGTCCATTGCCTCCTGTCCTTCCACCAAATCCTGCTGTCTCCATCTTCTTTTTGATCCCCTTATGGTATTTAAACAGAGTGATAAGACCCCCCCTGAGCATTCTTTTCTCCAGGCTGAACACCCCCAACTGTTTCAGCCTCTCCTCATATTAAAGATGTTGCAGTGCCTTAGTCACCTCCTTGGTCCTTTGATGGACTAGCTTCAGCAAGTCCATATCTTTCTCATACTGGGAATATCAGGAACTGACCTAGTGCTGCAGATGTTTCTCGCCAGGGTTGATCTGAGGTAAAGGATCACCTCTGTCATCATGCTGGCAACGCTCTTCCTAATGCAGCCTGAGATGCTGTTGGCATTCTTTACCATGAACACGTCATTGCTGGCTTATGTTCAACTTGTTGTCCTGATCCTTTTCTGCAGACCTGCTTTCAAGCTGGTTGGCCCCTAGCATATACTGGCGCATGGAATTATACCTCCCCAGATGCAAGACTTCACATTTCTCTTTGTTGAATTTAATGGGGTTCCTGTTGGTCCATTTCTCAAGCCAGTTGAGGTCCCTCTGAATGGCAGCACAACCACCTGGTGTATCAGCAGTTTCCTCCCAGTTTTTTAACCTCTGCAAACTTGCTGAGGGACCTCTCTGTTCCATCATTGTAAAGTCCAGATAAACAATATGTATTGCTCTTCCATCATCCACTGAGCTAGTCATTTCATCATAGAACACTATCAAGTTTGTCAGGCATGATATTTCTTTTGTAAATTCACTCTGTTTACTCCAAATCATCTTATTCTTAATGTGTCTGGAAACGGCTTCTGGGATTATTTGCCCCATCATTTTCCCAGGTATCAAGGTGAGGCTGACTGCCTTGCAGTTCATCAAATAGTCCTTCTTGAAGATACGGGACAATTGATTTCTTCTAATCCTCTACCATAATCACCATGACCTTTCTAAGATAATTGAGAGTGGCCTCACAATGACATGACCCAGCTCCTAAATGTTCTCTAACACGATCGTCTCCTACACAGGGTAAGTCTTAATTTCTCCAGATGTTCCCACTGTTTTTAGTCTTACCTGGGGGAAGAATATTTGGCTGGATTGCATCAGAGACCATCATTCTTGTGTTGGAGCTTGCAGAGTGTAGTTCAACTTACTGGAAATATGATGGATAATGAAACAGTGAAATATTTTCACAGTCCAAAAATACTATCAATCAAGTCCAAGTTTAAGAAAGAAATCTCATGATTACTTTCAGTAGTGTGTAGCTTTTTTATCAGAATTTATTTTAAAATACAGTCCAGCAGGTATCTTTTAAAGAATGTTGCACCGCAGTATTCACTATTTTAATTTGAAAAAATTACTAAAAATATTGGTAAAATTATATCAAATATTTATAATAATGTATCAAAAGTTATGAAAATGAAAGTGAATACCTTAACTACTAGGTAACTAGTACTTGCTCCTGTGGTTAATTGTGCCTCCTGTAAAGTTAAAAGTTACTCGTAAAAAGTAGCAGAGAGGGGAAGAGAAGCAGAAGTTGGGTTCTCCTTAGTGGCAAATGTATAATAACTTCTAAAGACAATGAGAAGTAAGGAGTTGTGTTTTTTTCTAGATCAAGTCCTGTCTGTTACAATCTGATCTTTCTCAATCACCCTTATCGCACATGGTTGTAATATTCTTTTATCCTATATAAACTTTAGACTTTCGAAACAAACTCAACAAGGCACAGGAGGCTGTGATGAAATGAGCTAAGCTATTTATAAAGAGATGAGTTGGAAGAATGAACATTCTTGTCTACTTGTTTGGGATCTAACCCAGCAGTTTCAAGTTCGTTAATGTTATCCTGTCAATAAGCCTTCTCTGAGGCTAGTTTTTTCAAAATTTCTGTTTTACTTAATTTAAGTGATAATTAAATAAAAATGTGTATTTCAACCATGGTAACTATGCAATGTGAAAGGGTGTTACAAAGTTGTGCTAGTGTAAAATTCAAGCCACAGACCATTTAGTCACATTGCATCCTTTAATTTTCTTCATGAAGACATTTTATGTTTTGAGAAAAAACACAGGACATTCCTATCTTCCATTTTTTAATTGGCAGGGTTCTTTCAGGTACTAGCAGTTTTGGTCAAGAAAATATTGTTGTTTGTTCATGGCTCCATCACAGAAAAACTGGAATAAAACCCTACATGTTTTAAAGGAAAAAAATTATAATGGGAAGGAAAAAAGAGTTGCACTGGCCTGAACTAAAAGCTGAGCAGGGCTTGGAAGCAAGAGCCACTCACGATATGCAATAACTGGCTCTCCAGAGCTGTAGAAGGCAAGACCTCTGCATTCTTTGTGGGGAACTGGATAGAGACCCTTGATCCAATGATTATGAAAGGAGGTTGTTGAACACATTTCTGATTGTTGCAACTTCGGATCATTGCAAAGCAAGTGAAAAAAAATTATTTTCTAATAAGAAGCACAGGAAAATAACAAATTAATTTATTTCTGTAAATAAAGTTTTATGATATTCCAAGATTTTCTTGCATATTACATTCACTTAAATGAAAGACAGAAGATAAATTTGAAACGGATAATACACGAAGGATGGGTTTTATTCAACTTCTCGGATCTGTTCACCTGGTCTAACCCAGGTAATGTCACACATTCCCTTGTCTAACTTGGGTAAAAAGATATTATTTGTATATTCTGTAAACCATCTAAAATAAAAATAAGAGGATTGTGAAGAATTCTGGTTTGTTCAAACTATCACATCAAATCATTAAATGGTGGTTAGTATGTCAAGGATCCAAACCAAGGAATTCTGCAAAGTTCTTACCACTACTTAAAATGGAAGAATGGCAGTAACTGAAAGAGGAAATTAGTCTGGGATAAAAGGAAAGGGGGAGGGGGATGATGGAAAGGTTAAAAGAAAGGGAAAAATCTGATGGAAAATTATTTTGTTTAAAAGCTGGCATTTGGTATTTTCAAAGGGCAAAATGTATTTTTGTTTTATGACAAATGAATGTAAAAATGTGCATGCCTTATGGCCTAGAGGACAAAACAGTAGGATCAATGTTCTTTTTGTACTCTATGAAGCTTGAGATTAAAGTCCCCACTGATAAACTGAACATTCTTTAAAAGTGACCAGAAGCAAACAGAGTCTGTTTGCTGCGACTTTATTAGAAAGATACCACTGAGAATAGCTAAGAACACTATTTGATCTTAAACAGGTTGACCAAATTATTCAGTTGGCTCCAGTACATGAGATGCTTTCTGCAAATTATTGTTTCTGGTTATAAACCTTTATAATATCTCAGAATGAATTATGTATGTATTTCATGTTTTCTTTTCTTTTATCAGCCTTGATGTTCTCATTTCAAGTTTCACCCTAGCCTCCTAATAATGCAATATTGAGGCCATTCAGACACTAATTATGCCTCCATGGCTTTCTTGAAATGACTAAATCAGCATCAGTTCTATAATTACCATTAGCAAGTTTGTATCTGTGCCTCACATCACATGAAAAGCACAACTTTAAATGATTTATGAATATATGCATCTATAACATCCAATGTGCACTTTCTAATAATAAAAGTAGAAGAAGCATAGAGATACTTTAGACATACACACACCTGTATATATGTTCTCGTCTTATCTTCACTGAACTCTGCTGTGTATCTTACACAAACACAGCCTGATTGTATAAAAGCTAACACAATATTATTTTCTTAATGGAGAAGTATGTATGAGATACCTCCTAAATATGCATCTCTAAGCATCTTGACCATTTAAATAGTACAGAATATAAGCAAGTGTTCATCAAGACAAGCTTTCAAATTTGACTATTTCCTTATTTGTTTTATGTTTGTGTAAAAGCCTAGCAAGAATGACTGGCAGGACAGAAAGAAGTATACAAATGCAATTCCTCTATATTTTCATTGTTTCTCTCTTTGAATTATTGATGTTGCCAGTAGTCATTTGTCAAGAAAAGAAATCAAGATGCATATACCATAGTGTTGCACTTCTGTATGCTTGTAAGCTGCTCTCTAAAATGCTTATATTTCAATCAAAAGGAAAAAAGAATAAAATAAAATAATTTTCCTATTTTTTTAATAAAAAAGACATGAAGAATAATGAATGTTCAACAAACAAACAGTACAGAAAGAGAGCATGCAGGCATGCAGACATCTTTGAGTCAATTATACCCTACAGAATCATCTGCACACCTGGGAGCTGAGAAACTTAAGTAGACATGCAACACAGCATCTTGTGAGGTGGCACAGTACCTCACAGCCCAGTTTGGCCTTTGAAAACAACCAGTTTCTGAACTTCTCTCCTCCTTCCTCTCCTCCCTCCAAATACAGATTCTTTGTTTTGTATGAAAAGTTGTGCTGATCACTGGTATTTCGTGACCTACATTATTACCCTCTAGGTAGCAGAATGATAGTGCCAAACTAATTATTGCATTGTCTAATTTTAAATCCAGGTCTAGCGAGATTAACAGCTTGCACATTAATTCTGAGCATCAACAGTGCACCTAACATAATGCAATTTTAAATGAAAGAAGCCTTCTCTGAAAACTTTTTATATTTTTGTCTGGATCATAGCTCCTGTAAATTACTATAGCTCCATTGGCTTCAATGGAATTATGTCAACCTTCCCAATTGGATGATTTGGCCTTTTTTTTATTCAGGAAGTCTTTCTGGTTTGAGTCATGTGAATGTCAGAGGGGAAACCACTTATTTAACTTATAAATGTAAGATCTCATTTATGTAAGCCCAGAACATTTTTGTTAAACTCAGTGGATTAATTCCATATTTTCATCCCTGCAAATGAGATTAGAACTGGCTTGGAATGCAGTTTTGGTTCCTCGATATCTCCCTCCCCCAACAAAAACACTCTCAGTATAGAAAAGGACTTTCCAGTTCTTCCAAATTAAAATAATAAAAAAAATAATAAAAAAAAATAGGGGAAGAAGGACATTCACAGGCATGGGAAGTTTGAAAACTACTTTGTAGACAGGTAGAATACTAGACTTGGCAATGTATCCTTGCTTGCTGTTTTACCCTGCTAATTTTTGTGAAGAAACTTATGTGTGGAAAAACATAGAAGCTCCCTATATCTGAATATTGTCAACAGTCAGGCAAATTTAAATCTTAAATGCAGCTTCTGATCTTAAAAAAAAATAATTTTATCTTACTGCAGAGAGAAACAGGTCCTGGGGAAGTGCTGAACTGTGTCTCTTTAGCCAGAAAATTAAATAATGAAGCATGTAGCACAGTGGGTATAAAGTTTCATCTTAGATTGAAAAACTGTGACTGAATTGTAAAGATTCTTAGACTATTTTTTTACCCTTTCAGTTCATGGAAAGAAGAAATGTTATTAACAATCCCTGCCCCCACCTCTTTGGCATAACAACGGGCAGAAAACATTTACTAAAAAGAGCTAATTCATAGAATTATAGAATGGCTTGAGTTGAAAGCTAGAGTACTAGATCCCCAAAATCAGAATCCTAGATAGCTACGGTTATGGTACTAATGGCATCTCTGCAAGGCTGCTGAAGGGTTATGTTGACCTGTCTTATAATGTTGTATGGTACTTTGACTTATGTTTAATTCTGATTAAGTTGTGCAATTGTATCAATTTAAGGTCAAGGTCTTGAATAAATTCTTTTGTGAGGACTATTAGCAGATCTTTAAAATTAAAAAGACCCACGTGTCTAATGGTCTTATGAGAATAGAATTACAAACGATGATCTTTAAAATAAATTGTAATTTTATGGATACTTATTAAAAGAATTTACTGTATTGGTAATTTGTTATTGTAAGTACTACTGCCAGTTGAGTGACTTGTAACAGAAGAAAAGAATGCAGCAGCTACTTATTACTGTATTTTTGTCCTTGCCTTTGGTACTGTTGATTTGAAGTGGGGAGAAGGTTTCTACAGGATGTTTAAGGTTTGTGAACTCTTCTGGTGCAGTAAGGATGACCTGCAAGTTGTCATGTTCTGGCCCTAAGCCAACAAAGCACTTAAGTGTGTGCTTAACTTTGAGCATTCAAGATCCATTTACTATAACGTGATTACTCATGTGCACAAAATTAAGCACATACTTAAGTACCTTGTTGATCGCAGCCAATGCTGTGCATTTAGCAAATTTGAGCTTTCTAAGGAAGTTAGAAGAAAGTACAAGTTAGCAAGATTTAGTTATTACATTAGAGGCAGTGGGGAAGGATGGTCTCATTAACAGCACCAAACCCAACTGTATTAATTTACTTTATTAGCTTCCTTGTCTCCTGAGTGAGACAATACGTTCCTTGCAATGGAAGAATGTCATATATAGAACAGTTGTGTTGCTCAGATTATCTGAACAGATATGTTTCAAGCCTGAAGAGTTTTTCTTTTTCTTCTTCAAAAATGTAAGGTATACCTGTCTGATATATTGGTGCTTTTGCATGTTGGAAAGGTATTTTATTTTGGATATTTGAATAAGGCTTATAAACATGACATTCCTAAAGATGAATCCCTCTTTTCACTTCTTTGAAAAGATTCAGAGAATGAAAAGCCTTAGAGATGACTGCACAGATAGATAGACTGATAGTGTAGTTTCATGACATAAATACACTGGCATCAACAATAAAACAATGTTTAAAACAATAGGAGTCATAAATATTATCTTAATTTTACTATATAAAGAATTCTATTCTGTGAAGTTCAATAATGTGGTGTAGGAGTGTTGCTTGCAGCAAGATATTTGTGTAAGAGTAAAGGAACTTTCACCCATCAAAAGAGAAAAAGCAGCCAAAAATCTGCTCCTAAATCAACAGCAAATAAAGCCTTGTGGGTATTTTATCAAATATGCAGATCCTATAGTATGTAATCTATTAGGTAAACTTTTTTCTATATGTAGGTGCAATTTTGAGCAATTCCAGTGTTCTCCAAAGTTAATTTCATTCATTTGTAGGGCAAATGAGACATTTTATAATGTGCATTTGGAGATCAGATACAAAATATTTCTGAAAAGAGCATATAAAATTGCAACTTGGAAAGCATACTACTATTCAATTTTCACCATTCCATTCTGCCCCCAAAATAAAGTGATTTTTTCTTTCTAGGCACTGACTAAATTAAGGCATTAAGCATTAAGCAAAAAACGTTTTTGCCATTGGTAATCATTAATTGTAGGCTCTTACAACTGGATACTTAGAGTAAAGGTTTCGTTGCTTGTAACTTTGTCAAACATAAACCACTGGGCAGGAATTTTCATACCAAATATCTGCCTTGGGCTATTATTTCAAAACTTTCAGCAAATATGGCCACCTGTTTCTCGGAGTGCAGCGAGGGAATGTTAAGAAATTTTTTAAATATTTTGTTGAATACTTGCTTGCAGCAGGACTCAGAGCTACGGAAGGGATATTCCTCTTTCACCAGCCTATGCAGGTCTTCCTCAAGCTGGAGAAAACTGATCCTCTGTAAAATTGTTTACTTATTTAATTTGCAAGCCTCTTCAAAGATTCTGTCTGCAGTGGATGTATTCTTTCCTGGGGCTTGCAGATCTGAGCAGGACTTGCTCCCAGATTTCTCTTTTCAGTTGCTAGTGATGCTAAATATAAAGAGAATAAAGGTGTCCATCAGATGTTCTTGGCCTTCCTGCAAATCACCAGACAGCCTGGAATAAGAAGCAGCTTGACTGGAATGCAGAAAAGGGAGACCATCAAGGAAGGGGCTGGGGGCGGGGAGGAAACAACAAAGGAAAATGCATTCAGGCACAGGAAAAAGGTACAAGTCAAAGGTCATACAATGTGGTGATGGTTAAGGACAAGACTTATGAGTGAAACTGGTGGTAGATAGGGGGGCAAACTGGAGGGACTATGACAGAGACACAGAATCAGGCAGGGAATGAGAAAGATGCTGGCATTGAGACAAAGATAGTACTTGTAGAGGGAAAAAGGAGTGTTTGTAACTGTCATTCTTGTGCCTTGGTATTCCATTGTCACTGTAAAATGTCTCTTGTGGGCAACTCATCTTCTTCTACTTCAAATGAGGAGAGGTTATTTTAAATGAGGAGAACAAGTCATTAATGTATTTGTTAAAGCAAATGACAGGGATTCATGTGGTTCTTATCCTGCTAATGAAGAACACAGGGAAAAATAAAAGAAGATGCAGAACAAAAAAAACTAAAAACATTCAAGAGGGACTTTCTGTATTAAAGTTTGTGGGTTTTTTAAAAAATGGAGAAGTTGTATTTAAAATGTATTTGCTACCAAAGTAAAAATATTAAGCACTCAAAACTGAAGATATGCCAGAAGGCATAGGTCGTGTTAGATGTTTATGTTACAAACACCTGTATATTTTTCTTGTTACACAGGGCACTTACTAAGTGAATATTTTTGTTGGATATTGTGAATAATTTCACCTCTAGGACTAAAATGGAAAATGGAGTGACTTCGGAGACCGACAGTTTTGTGATGCCAAAAGCATCAAATACTCAACAAGGCTGTAGACCAATAAGGGATTTGGCAAGAAATGTCACTGAAATCAAGACGACCCAGTCCCCAATTCACAGAAGTGGAATCAAACAAACAAGAGAGCAAAACCACTGGAAACGCTATCTCTTCAAAACCTCAGAATCTCACCCAAAGAAGTTACTCTATATAAAGTTTTTCTTTCTGATACAGTCAGGAATTACATTAAATATGACGTATGGTCAAGTGATGTTTTGTGATATTAAGTACTGCTCAGTACTTAAGTCAGCATGCAGTGTGGTAAAGGGGTCCAGAAAGACAGTAAGTTCCTGCCTCAGTCACTGACCTAGGGCTGGGACTTGCTTGAAGCTTCAGTTAAACTGTGCATAACAATGGTATGGCTAGAAAGGAGGATTTCATCCTTTGCAGTCTCCTGGGAAGAACCTGAAAGCAACATGTAACATTAATATTTGGAATGCATTCCCCCTCTGTGTTTGACCATTGTACCATTGTTTGCTATGGGCCTTATTTAGGAGCATTAATTCAACCAAATATTATGCTACCTGTAGACAGGAGACAATTACTTCTGTTCTATATTTACCTATACTTTAAGGCCCACACAGGTGTTGTTGTCTCTTGGATTCTCAGCGCCAGCAAGATAAGGCAACCATTGTGCTCATGCTGACACAAAAAAAAAAAGGTGCTCCTAAAAGGCAGTGAGTGAACCCTTAGCTAAAGACTGGGGTTTCTGTGACTGACCGCTCTAGTCAGAGAGAAGAGGTAGCATTTCCCACCTGATGAGGGAGGCCTGAGAAGGTCTTTCCTCTCATACACATTCTGGAAGTGTGCCAGCATGTGGGTTCTGGAGCCACTTCAGCTGTTCACTGGAGATTCAGGAGGTATAAATATCTGACTGGAGTTGCCTGAGCTCTTAAAGAGGTTGTACTCCTAACAAAGGAAGAAAATTGTCTATGTATACACCAATGACCACAACTCCAAAAAAGAACAGTTACAGGCCGTTTATTGCAGCACATCCTAGCAGGCAATTATAGCTGTGGTTACCCCATGTGAGGTTTGAGACTGGAAGACTAAAAGGATTGCCCTCACAGAGGAGGGAAGACAGGCAGGAGGCTCTGCCCTGGAGGTCTGCACTGCCAGCACACCAAGGGAGCACAGGCACTGCCAAACTGTCAGGATTAAAAGAGCACTGCCATCATCTACCAATTTGAAAACTTGGAGCTCTTAAAAACCTTTACTAGATATACTAAGTAGTAGCTACAAACTCATCAGCATCCCTGAGCAACCTGATACAGTAGAATGTTTAGATATTTAGAGACCTCCATTTGGGACACAACAACCCCATGCAGCGTTACAGGCTTGGGGAAGAGTGGCTGGAGAGCTGCCTGGAAAAGAAGAACCTGGGGGTGTTGGTTGACAGCCGGCTGAACATGAGCCAGCAGTGTGCCCAGGTGGCAAAGAGGGCCAATGGCATTTTGGCCTGTATCAGACACAGCGTGGCCAGCAGGAGCAGGAAGGTGATTGTGCCCCTGTGTTCAGCACTGGTGAGACTGCACCTCAAGTGCTGGGTTCAGTTTTGGGCCCCTCACTACAGGAAGGACATTGAGGGGCTGGAGGGTGTGCAGAGAAGGGCAACGAGGCTGGTGAGGGGCTGGAAAACAAGTCCTACGAGGGGAGACTGAGGGAACTGGGGTTGTTTAGCTTAGAGAAGAGGAGGCTGAGGAGAGACCTCATCACTGCCTACAACTGCCTGAAAGGAGCTTGTGACAGGGTGGGTGCTGGTCTCTTCTCACAAGTGAAAGGCGAAAGGACGAGAGGAAATGGCTGCAAGTTGTGCCAGGGGAGGTTTAGACTGGACATTAGGAAGAATTTCTTTAGTGGAAGTGTGGTCAGGGATTGGAACAGGCTGCCCAGGGAGGTGGTGGAGTCACCATCCCTGGAGGTGTTTAAAAGACATGGTTTAGTAGGGAGACAGGTATGGTTGGACTCAGTGATCTCAGAGGTCTCTTCCAACCTTATGATTCTATGATTCTATGTTTTTGCTCTTTGTTTTCTGGGATTTTGTTCCCTGTTCACAATTCAGATGGTTTAAATGTTATTAAACTAGATTTTCTTAAAACATCTGTGAACCTTTCAGAAAGGCTGGTCTGAGTTTGGAGTTTGTAACAAACCTGAAATCACGAAAGTTTCATGTGATTCTGAATTTTGTCATGAACATTTCAACTAGACATAGAAACATGCTCAAAGTAATGTTCCCAGTTTGAAAGTATGGGAATTTCCCAGTCAAAAGGATTCGGACTGTTTGGTGGCATTTTAAACAAAGACTGGAATTCATCCATGTTCAGACGAGCTGAACAAGGCCTTCACTTCAACCTAATTCAGATCTCAAAGTCAGGACATAACATGGTACGTAAGCCTTATGTGCCCTTCTGCACAGAAATGCATGTCAGCCCATAAAAACATATACTGCATGGCTACTGTTTCACCTCAGGCTATTTTAAGTGGTATAAGAAGTCTGAAGGGAAGAAAAATATAGGTATATAAAATGAAAATACTGAGCCTAATGCAATACTAAGATTGATAAATATATTCTTCACTAGTCAGAAAATTTCAAAATTGTTGGTGCTCATCTAACAATGCCTTCTGATAGTTGCCATTGTTTTCCTACAGCTACAAGTCATGGAGATCTGTAATTTTGCAAGGAAATAATCTTTCACTTGAAAGGAAAAGTGCATAGTGCCGTGGTTTTGGAAAAAAATAGGAAAAGGAGTCCAGATGTATAAAATAGCAGAGACAAAAGTATCATTTTTATTTTTAATGATATGAGACTTTTAGACCAACTTCATGACCTTGGGACCACGACTTCTAGTTTTCAGTGCTTGGTGCTGGAAATACTGGCAGAGGCAATCTGCTGTGTTGTGGATTTCAGCATCAGAGTCTATGAAGTGTCATATGGATAGTATGGTTAAACTGGTGAACACCAGAGGCTACTGATGTGTTACCTGCATTTGGAATAGTCTGCTTGCATAAACGCCAAAGCTGCCATTTAATACCCACACGCTTTTTGTAGAAGGGACTATCTCCAGAGTTAATGGGCTGATCCAGGCTATGGGGCCTTTGCTGGTAGCCACATGTTGCTGAGGACCTGGAAAAGGTGTTAGAAGAGCACACTGCAGAGTGGGGCACAGTGAGCGCTGTAGTGGGGCTTCTTATCTGCTGGTTGCTCTGGGTGGCTATCAAAAAGCAATTTCTATGGACTTCTGTAGCTAGAGGTATTTTGTGAGTTCTAAAAATACCTCTAGATAACCCAATATTCAGTTCAACTGTGTTTTCACTTGTATGATTTGTTTTAGTTGGGACAGAACAGGAAGCGAAAGCAGTTTTGCTAGCAGAAGCTGTATTTGCTCTAGAACCAGCTCCTTGCTTTAGGACATCTTGCTATTGCACTAGCAGTGCTCTCCTTATGTAGCAGTGCTAGTGTTATCCCTCCCTAGCTGTCAAAGTGAGCTAGGAATACCTTCAATATCCTTAAAAAGCAGAAATTTGTCTATCTTTTTTGTTCTGTCCTTTTATTTTCAATCTCTATGCACAGCTGTGTCACCTGAGGCTTCCAGCCTCCCAAAAGTCTTCCGCTGGAGAAAATTATCTGGGGTTGACTTCACAGACCACGTCAATAAGACAGGTCTTCCGGTCCTTTTCCATTACCTGGTAGGGCAGCGACCAGTTGTCAGCTCACAGCAGCTTCTGTTGGCAACTACTTCTGAGTTTTGCTTAGGCCTATGGTATTACTGAAAAGGAAAACAGCCAGGAAAGCAGCCCATTCCCACTCCACCAGATGCTCATCCCCTGAGACTGGTCCCCTCTGCCTCCTCCAGAGCCCATACTCTCATTGCATCTTCCTTTTTTACTAAGAATATTTAATCCACCTCTTCCACATCCAGGATGGGCAAAAAAACCCTTCCAAGCCATCCTTTACTCCTCAGCAGGACCAGGAAGAGAGGAAGTCCTCCAGGAGGACCCTAAGCCAAAGCCCAGGAGCAGCATCCGGACGGCGTGGCTTCTTCCTCCTTAGAAGAGAAGGTATTAATGCTCTGATTGTCCCATCAAGTCTAAGACCAGGAATGTAGACCTGTCTCGCGGGGAGCCCTCGCTCCCCTTTCCGACAGCCGCGGTCCGAGGGCGGTGGGCGCAGGGACGGGGCGGCAGGGCAGGGTGCGCACCGGGCACAGCGTGGGGAGACTCGCTTGGCAGAGACACAGCAGAACTGGTGCCTGAGAGGGAGGGCCCAGCCTGTGCCGTGTGGCCACTTTATGCCTTTCCTACCAGCATAAAGAGGCTGCGAAGCCCGTCTAACAGCCCCCCGGGAAATCCCTCTTATGCAATGGGAGTCCCCGGCAGATGTGGGCAGGGGTAGCTGGCTCTCTGCCATCACCCGCCGAGCCGGGGAAGTGCGGGCAGAGGGAGGTGTGGCTGCCGCGGCCCCTCAGCCATTGCCGGATACCGGGAGTACATCGCCGCGGCCGCTAGCAGCCGGGCTCCCCGTGCGCGGCGCGGGCACGGGGGGCGCTGCGCGGCGCTGGCCGCCGCCCCCGCCGGGACGAGCCCGCCGGCCGCGCGGGGCACTTCCACTCCGGCCATTTTCCCCGGGCGGGAGGCGGCGGGTGAGCCCCGACACGGGCCGCCCTGCGAAGGAAGCCGCGCAGGCCGAGCTGGGACGCCCCGCGGCCGCAGGCTGGGAGGCGCGGGACGGCCGCGGCGGGGGGGGGCAGCTCCGCTACCGGCTCTCCGTCCGTCTGTCCCGCGGCCGCCGCTAGGCCCCGGCCCGCCCCCCGGAGCGCCCGGGGAAGCCCGCTGCCCCCGTCCCAGCGCCCCGGGGAGCGCAGGCGCGGCGCGGTGGCCCCAGCGCTCCCGCGGGCAGCGGCGGCCCTGGCTGCTTCGGGCCGCGCGGCGCCCCCGCCCCTCGCGCCGCTCCCCCTTTGAAAACTGATCTTTGGCTCTTCGCGTGAAAGTGATTTGAATTTGGCTCGGCGGCGGTCTGCGCAGGCGTCCAGCTGCTGGCATGCTGGCTCCTTGCAAAGCAGCTGTTTTGGGTTTGAAATTCCAACATGGCAGAGGCTGCAGTCAGTCTTCCCTTCAAAAACTTGGAATGATTTCAAATCATAGGCACCTTCACTTAACCCGAGCCCCCATTCATCAGCAAACACATCGGATCGATGCTACTCTGACCTATCGGGTTCTTGTACCAAATCTCCAGGTAAGAGGATCTTCCCTTCCCCCCCCCACCCCCCCCCCAGTCTTCTTACCGTCGTTTAAAATTTTATTTAATCTTTAAGCTTTCCGAGACAACCCCGTATTTTTTTAATCGCCCGCTCGTGCCCTAAATGTTTTGCCTAATTCGCAGTCGTTTTCTGGTACTAAACCCTCCAGTCTGCTTTCCTAATCGTAGTCTGGAAAGTACAGATATACAATCGCAGTGCATGGGTTTTCCTTTTTGATCATTGCCAACAATAGTAGGCAGATTAAGAGTTCGCGATTGCAAGCTCTGTGCCTGCCTCCTCCTCCTCCTAATTGGATTTATTTTTAAGTTGCATTGAAAATAATAAACTGCAGGTAACACGGGGCTGGACTTTGAGGCAACTAACTTCTGAGCAAATAAGTGCAAATAAGAATCTCACAAAACAAAAGTTAGGTTTCAATGGCTGTGTCTTGGCTGGCGGGGGCACGAATATATCAGAGGAGCAGTTGCAGTAAAATATAAGCACATCATCTTGGAGGGGGTACAGCGTGGTGGGCGTATTGTTGGCTCGGAAGGGAGAGAAAGATGTATAATTTAATGGTATATACAATCCACTGATCCTATTACTATCCTCCCTGGAGCTCTTGTTAGTTTCAATGGGAGTGAGTGAAATTGACATGGACTTGCATTCCTGGTCATGTGCTTTTTTTTCCCCCTTTCTTTCTTCTCTTGTGATCTGAGATCCCCTTTTTGTTGATGTTGCTTTCCCACTTAATTATATGCATGTAGGTTAAATGAATACCTGACGAAAGGGCCCACGTTTCAAGGCAGTGACATTTGATAGCTGAGAGGAAAAGTGGCTTTAATGAAAAGCAACCTTTGGAATTCCTGCTTGTGAAAAATCCAATTCAGCTTTTTGTGCTGCCAGCAAGAAATGATCAGTAGCACCAGTGTTTATGGTATGTCCGTTTTGGGATCTACTTCCTTTGCATCTAAATAGCAAAGACAAATTTAAATAGCATGATAATGCACTGAGGACTGCATGCAAATATTTTGTAATAAGTACCTAATGTTTAGTTGTGTATTTTCACTTGTCTATATATAAGCATTTTTTTCTCTTGCTATCATTTGTTTATCATTTCTGCTTCGATTATAGCATTAGTTTTGTCCATTGTATTAATCTCAGTTGTAAAACCTAAAGTTGCATGTTATTAGCAGTGCACTGTATACATCACTGAACTCCAATGGTATGTAAATCAGTAAAACTCAGTGACTGGAGAAGGGGAAAAAGCGTATCAATAAATAGATACACCTATAAGTCTATGTACTTGTACATACATGCATAAAATGCATCTTTTCCTCTCACAAACTAATAACTTTTGGATATTTATTTAAACTTCAGCTGCTTTTCCCTCTCTTACTTTCAGCTTAATCATCTGCTAGAGATTTTAACTGTTGTGGCGTTGGGGAATGTTTTGCATGTAAACAAACAAAATGTTTAATGCTGTTTAATAAGTGGTATTCTATGCTCCGTTTACAAATGTCTGTTTCCCATTGCTCTGTTCTCAATGTGTAACTATGAAATTATCAGGTGCTGAAACTGGCTTAATTTTAACGGTCACTCTCCAGACCCCCATGACACCCCCTCTTCCAAAAAAGTCAGATAAAATGGAGCATGGGGAATTTCAATAGGTCTCCTTGTGGTGCGGTAGATGCACCTCTAGGTATGCAATTAAGACTAAGAAACTAACAACAGAAGCGACTATTAGTTTGTTTTGTGCAACCAAAAAGGGGTTACATTCACTTTTAATTGCATGTGGTAGCAACAAATAATGATGGAGAGAGACCTGAGGACAGAGAGCGAGCATATATGTGTGTGTGTGTGTGTGTTTGGGATAAGGAGGAGGTCTGGCATGTGTGGCTGATGATCTCTCGTAATAACGTATCTGAATGCAAGAAAGAAATTGAGAGAGCAGTTACAGAATGTACGCTCCTGTTTTGGTACTGTAGGTGACTATTGCTAAACATATCCTGGGTCCTATATGATGCGAATGATCTGATTGCATTTTGCATTTAGAACTTGTTGACTTTGAAGCAATCAATAAGGCGACTGTTTATTTTAGATGCACATATATTTGCACTGAGAAATCTTTTAAGCAGGAGAGCGAGTGAGTGCGGAATGTGTGGGTTTTTTCTTTTCTTTTCTTTTTTTTTTTTTTTTTTCTAGAGCTGTTGGAGCGAATGTGATTGCCAGATGGGAGATTTCCCTCTGTGATGTTAAAGCTGTAATATATATTCAGAGCAGATTGGACTGCTTCTTGTGATGAGGAGGATATTACATTTATAAATTTTAAATCGGGAATTGGACAGTATGCTGAGAGCTGAAATTGGATAGTGTGGACGGTTTGGGCTGTTAAATGCAATTCCCAGATTATAATAATAATAATTATAGTAGCAGTAATATATATATATATATATATGTATAATAAACATGATACTCTTAGGCAGTTATATATATTCCATGGCATTTAAGTATATATTTACAAATATGTTTTCTCTGCTCTCCCCCTTCCCTAAAGTGTTAGGGATTTGAGGTGGTTGGGAGGGGGGGTTAAAAGACCGCTGCTGGGAAAATCAAACGTAATCAGGTTCCTGTTTGAGGAAAAGTTTCACTACAATTCTTGTTGCGGATGCAGCTCTTTCTGAGTTTTTTGTTTTGCCCTTGTATGTGGCCTGACAGTGCCACAGTCCTGAAAGGCTGGAAAAGTGGGAACTAGTCACACTCCAGCAGCTCTGCTGTTGCAAATTAAAAGTGTGTTGTGGTCAGGAAATGAAAGCTACAATGTCTCTTTTGAACAAGTCGTTTATCAAGAGAAACATCTATCAAGCAGTGACTTGTCACATTGATCCTCTAAAAGTTAGGTCCGAATTGGAAGCTGCTTTGATGTTTTTGATCCCAAATTTATAAAATTGAAAAAGCTGGAGAGAGTAGGACTGATTTGCACTTAAAAATGACTCTGCTTTAGGTGTGACAAAATCCAAGTATCTGGGATACAGAGCTGGTAAACTAAGGATGTATCAGATCTTCTGCGTAATTTGTATTTTCATGTTAATACTTCAGCTTTGCCACACTGGCATCTCTTTTTTGTATTTTTACAAATCCTCTCTGTATGACTGGTGCGTTATATCATCAGGGATATTTTCTTTCTCAGGAATACATCTGTTGCTTCCAAATTGAACCTTTTTCCGTTGTTTTTTGTGATGGTATTTATCGAGTTCAGCTTGAGGAGGCAATTCCAGGGTTTGGGGTTTTTTTTTTTTGCACTCATCTCAGTCTTGATTCTTCTTATGTATTTGTAATCTCAGCTTCCACCTCTTCTCTCTGTGAAGCAAAGTTTCTTTTACTACTAAAATAATGTTTATTGCAAGTGAGGTAAATTTGACAGTAACTGTTTATACAGCTTAAAACATGTAAAGAGTCCTGTTAAGTGTGTCTTCCCCTTGTCATCCTCGTTTTGTTTCCATTTTTGACATATGAACCACAGTTTCATTCTTAACAGAAGCAGTGTATTTCAAAGTGCATATGAAGTTAAGGTTTCAAGTAAATAAAACCATAGCAAAACAAACTTCAAGCCAGAGTTTAAACTGATCTTTCAACTGTACTTATCTTCAACCATTTAGATTGTTTAGCAACTTTTCTGAAAAGTTTTTCATTTTGTGTGAAGTTTGTGTTTGAATTATCAAGGAATCCCTTTGAAAGAAGAGGGGTTTTGTGTTTGTTGTTGGGGTTTTCTTTTCTTTTCTACTAAGGCATGAAGGAAGTCTTCCTTAAAGCAAGACACTGACTTCCTTTCTTCAGTGTCGTAAATGAGAGTAATACTGCTTATGGATACTTAGTAGAGACCTCCTTGCAAATAGGCAGCAAACCGCAGCGTGGTGGGAGTTTTGGTGAGTGTTATACTTGCTAATTAATCATGTTTGAAATGAAAGAATCATAGCATTGTCCTAAAGGCTCATTGTTGTTTGATGTTTGTAACAGGATGCGACTCCTACACGAATCTGGTGGATTTGGGTTTTGTGTTGTTATTTCCCCCCCTTCATAATAAGATACCATCAGTACTTGATCAAATTGTTTTTATTTATTGCAACATTTGTGAAAGCGCCGGGATGTTTGTTTCTCTTATTCTAACTATTTTAGTAATGCAAAGATTGTATTGTTATTGAAGTCTTCACCGTACAGTACAAGGGAAAAAATGTCAGTCTTATGTCATTAGCTGTTCTTAAACACTTTTTTTGTTCAAACAGAACCAAAAATTCTTAGTTTTTTTTTTTTCTTGACATAAAAAGCCCACTACTCTTTTTTTCTCCTTATTCATAAAATGGCACTTTGTGAACTGTTGTACCCTACTGGGTTACGCATATGTAGTAAGGACTAGCAACTAAAAATCTATTTCAGAATACTTTGTATACTAGCCCCTTAATAATTAAATTGGAAAACACTTGAATCATGTTTTTGCTTCCTTGTTTTGGTTTTTAATATGGCTCATCAGCTGTGTCATCCTTAGGCTTTATTGTTCACCTTTCAATTAATAACTACTGTATACGATGGAGAGAGATGTGATAATCTCTTTCAGAGTGCAAAGCTTTCATTTCAAAATTTAATTAATTAATTAAGGCTGTTTTATGCTGCATGAACAAGGTTTGAAATCTGCTTCTGTTTAGCTGGTCTTCTTTTTTAAAATATAATTCCTAGAGGGAAATGATTTTGTACGGTTCCTCTCAATACGTTTGTTCAGTGAATGCCTACAAGAAGCGTTGAATATAATGACTGATCTTCCTGTAGTCTTAATCATCAATTAATAGGCTTATGTCCTTGTTATGAGTGGGTTTAATGGTACAGAATCAGCATGAGATCTGTGTATATGAAACATTTGTATGTTGTTTATAACAGACTGAGTTTTGATCTAGCATTCCCAGATCTAATAATAGAAATATTTGGCTCTTTGCCCTCAATCAATATATCCCTTAAGAGAACAAACTTCACATAATACTTTCATAAAGTGCCAGATGTATTGATACTGAGTTGATAAATTTAATTACGGAGGTTTTACATTGATTCATTGATCTTTGATTGGAGGAAATTGTTCTGCAGACATTTCTGAAGTATTAAGGAATATTGTATGTCAATAAAGCTTGATTAATTGATTCATCAGCACTTTTTTTTCTCCTCCTGAGTCACTAATAAGAAAAGGCATAAAAATAACTATAAAAAGAATTTGGGATAAACTGATTAGAAATGTTCATGTTTTATTAACAGAGCAGGTGAATAGCAAAGTACTATAAATGTAGAAAAAAAAAAAATTAAAGTTGAGTTGTGCATATTGGGCCCAATCCTTAGTTAGTGTAAAATAGTTTAGCTTTAAAGAGCTACAGAATCTGACCCACTGTGGCTTCTTTTTTTTTTTTTTGAGTGGCTTTTTCTTTTTCTTTCTTTTTTCTTTTTCTTATTTTTTTTTTTTAGTACCATTCTTTGACTTATTGGAAGCTGTTTTAAATCAGATATTATGGCTACCAAAATATATGGAATTTTAGATAAACATCTGATCCAAAATGAACAGTATAGCTATAAAAGTAATTTGAAGAGCTGTAAATTCAAGGATGGCGTATCCCTGATATTGTTGCAGCGTATTAAACTCTTGCTGCTAGAGATGCTATCCTCTAAGTGAAAACTTATCTTCCTTATGGGAAAGATCACTTCAGGGAACTCTAGGCTGGGAAAAGGCTTGAAGGGCTTTTTTCTTGCTAAAATAATAATAAAAAATTTCTAATACGTAGAATTAGTTATAGGGATGTTTTCCAGGTGAAAAACCTTACTGGAGTACTTGGCTCCATTTCTGTGAGGCATGTGACCTTTTCACCCTATGTCAATGATATTTTTATAGAGTGTGTGAGAAATGCAAGCATAAAGAAAATTCCTTAAGATAATTCCATTTTTCTTTTTGCTTAAAAAAAAATTTAAAAAAAAGAAAATCTCTAAACAGCATGTGCATCTCCTTTAGTGAAACTCTACTCCTTTAAAGGAGCATAGCTAGTACGGAAGAACAGAGAAAATCCACTTGCAATATGTTACCATAGGTTCGACAAATACAATCTTATCCTTCAAGGAGTAGAGAGTCCTATACTGTAATGGAGGTCAAAGGAAATCTAAGGCTTTCAGTCGTTTCATAATTTTACCTGCCACCCCCTGATCAGCATGTTAAAGAGAATGTGTGTATATGTATTATGTTACTTAGAACATAATTTGTATTTGCAGCAACCTGTTAAATACAAGTGGACTTCACTACTATTGCTTCTAAATACTTGTTGATGTTGGTCTCACTGTGTGACAAGTGAAGGTAAAGTGGAAAGAGAAATAGTTGGTCAACCTTAGTTACCAGAGTCTTGAGAAACTGAGGGGGAGATCGGGCTTTGACTGTTTGAGAATGTGAAGAATACTATTATCTGTAATCTGCAAAAAGCACCACTGACTAAGAGCATACAGAGATGTCTGCAGTGGTAAAAATGCGGAGTCTGTGCTTACCTTTTGCTGAGTTATAATGGCTATGAGGTATCAGCACACACAGTATGGTAATAACAATATTGTATGTCTGCTCCTATAGTGCTGGTAACGGTACCTGTCTAACATCATAACACTGAACTATCTGTTTAATCATATAATCAACACTCTTTACTTCAATGGCTGTTGTATTTGAACAACAGAAAGAAAAGCTGTGTGTTATTGTATTTAACCAATGGAATAAAACTTTGTTCTTTAAACTGTTTTTCTGCATATGGAAAAAAGTTTCATCTGTCTCAGCTATAGTTAAAGACAATGAAACTACAGATGACTGTCATGTCACCAACTGATTTTTTAGATTTTTTTTTTTTAATAATAACCTATTAAGTGTGTAGTCTGATGTGCTATGAAACACTGAAGCAGCAATTACCAGCAATATTATTTAACTGTTACTGAGAAAGAATTTTCTCAGTTCTTTTGAAGTATAGTGCAGCTACTGCTAGTATGTTGTTAGTTAAATTTGAAATATCCTGAAACTGATGTGGAGAAAAATGCTGATGCAATAGCAAACTTTGGTGATACAAGGCCATTTTTGCTCCAGGTTCCTTGAAATCACGTATTTCTTGGACTTCTAGTTATCTGTTTATAATCCTTTTGTATTCTACTTTTAAAGTGTCATTTACTGTTTGTTAAAGGACGTGGCTCATTTTTTTTCTATATGAATTGCTCAATGCAGGAAGATGTATGCCACAATTTTTGTGTGACATTTTTGAATGTGGGCACATGTCAAGCTGGTTATAGATTGGTGATGATAAACTGATTTCAGTAATCTGTGTCTTATTTGCATTAATACTTTAGCAATAAGAGCGTACTGTGGTCAAACATCATGAACTAGGATAGCTGTCTTGCATCTCTCGTATGTGTTGTAATTAAACTTTTTGTTTCTTGTGTTCAGTGTGACAAAATACTTAAGGGACCCATTATTGCGTGTTTGGATAATTCCTGCTAATCTGAATGGAATTTGAATATCGAGAGGAGATGGGAGAAGGGGCTGGACCTGGTGGGTTATGGGAATTTGTGAAAGGAATGCATCTTCACATTCTCATTCAAGGGGTTTTTTTCCTGATTTAGAACAACTGCTGTTTGCCTCTTAATATGTTAGAAATAACATCCCTACTTTCCTCTGAGAGGTTTTTCCCCATTCTAGCATACAAGCAAGTCCTTAATAAAAAAGCATTTATACAGTGAGCTTGAATTATCACTTAATAAAACTACAAGAACTGTACTGCCACAAAGATATTCCTGGACAGTACAACAGATGTTACTGTGTGTGTGTATGTTTCTTCTGGAGACATAGTGAGGGGAAGAGCCAACAATTACTTTATATTACTGAGTGACAGCAGAGGGTGGATGGGAATGATAAAGTTATATGCAGAAATTATTTATCCCTGACAATAGTATCGATACTGACATTTGAAATACTATGAACTAGTAGCCCTGCTATACAAACTTTTGTGATAAGCTGTGCTTTTAGATGAAAAGTAGCTATTTATATACCTTACAGCTCAGTGTGGTCATGTTGAAAGTATGAACTTACTCATCACGGATTCTGAGAAAGTGCAGGTTAACATCCTCTGCCTTCTTTAGAGCTATCTGATTACTTCAGCCTCCTGTGTTGACACAGAGAAAGAAACAGCTAGATTCTATGCTGGAAGAATAAGGTTTGCAAGCACTGTCTGATACAAGGTATCCCATTGTGATACCTAAACCAAATTTTAAAAAATCAAGTATCCTTTTCAAGTAAAACTTGAGAAACATAGAAAGGAACAGCAAAGAAGTATCTGAACACTCTTGAAGGTGCACCATTTGCTTTCAAAAGAGATCTTTCCCATCACTCGTGGATAGCTCCAACATGAAGAGCGATATCAAAAGATCTCAGCAAAGTAACTATTCTTTTATGTCTTTGGGAACTCAGGTGCTTGCAAGATTGTTTCTGAGAAGGACAAGAATTGATCCTATTTTCAGTCCCTTGTTGTTGGCATTTGTGGACGACATCACTATATACAGTACTGTAGAAATAAATTTTTGGTATGTGAATACAATTCTGTTTCCTCTAAAATGATAGTGCAATGTTGAATGCAAACTCGGTTTGGATAACATGTTTTTATGAATCCTTTCTTACACTCTACAAAATTGTTGTATTTAAAATTACATACAGAATTTACTGAAAGTCTTTAATCTTAATTGATAGGTCATCTGTGTAATTAAAATAGAGAAATTAGTGTTTGAAATAGTATGTATTGTTTTTCATGAAAGTTATATAGGTTTAAAGTCACCTGTCATAATCTTAAATTGGATAACACCAGTCAGAAAATAGTTTAAACTAGCAAGATTCAGTTATTTTTAATCTGGAATGAGACTGTAAATTTGCTCTCTTGCAGCTGAGTGTACATTTAGTTCACAAAATTAAGAGGTTTTGTGTTTACTAGTGTTTGATCTGCAGCTTTATGTTAACTACGTATCTATGCTGATGCTGTGTTGAACATTTTATAAATAGGCAGATACTTTATTTTAAGGATAGTAATTTTTAATGTCTATAGGGTTTTTGTTAATTCTTGATTTCTTACTCTGCCTTTGATAAAAGCTGAAATAAATATATTTTGGAAACTGTTCATGCATCAGTAAACCTTTTTTAATCATTGATTTTCATTTTGTTCTTTGACTTTAATTTCGTTTCATTTCATTTCATACTCCTGTCTGGGCATTCTTTATGCTACAGTACTGGTGTATTTTTTCACTTCCAGTTAAAAAACTTTAGGGATAACATTAATTTAGCTGATACCATGGTAGTCCTATTGAGAAATTTAACCTGTTATTCAGATTAATATTAATGTTGATAGAGAGCTAAAGTTGAAAATGAGGGGTGTGAAGTACTTTTTGTTATTTGGCCCATAGCATTTATAAATATGATAGATATATCAAAGGCACACCTTAATATACAGAGAACATCTTTGTTGAGACACATAATTAAGTAAATTTGAGAAGCCTTTGTTTTAAGATTTTTCTTTTTGGGGGGTTAGATGTAGGTAAAATATATCTCATCATGTACTTAGAGAGACTGTGAATAAACAGTGCCTTAATGAATGACATTTTTCAAGTTTTCACCAGTTAGAAATGTTCAAAGAGTTATAAGATGGTATTTCTTCCATCACTGAGCAGGTTGTCCATATAGGACAGAAGAACAGACAAACGACACCAGTATTCATTTGGAGTAATAATTTTCATCACTGATTGAGGAAAAATGTTTTGTTATGAAGTAGTAAAGCTGTGTTATAGTTAGAGATAGTAGAAGTCGTTGCTTTCATTCATGACAGGCAAGTCATTTTTAGCTAAAGTTACTGTTCCTTTCTGTTTCTGAGCTACTATAACAGCTGCAATTTGAGTCTGAAGGCTCCAAGTGGCTGAGATAACATCACAAACAGTATTACATCTCAGCAAGTGCAATTCATATTTCCACTTCTAGGTGTTCTATTATCAAAGTTGCTGAGTCTCTGCAATTTATGTTGATTTTGGATTTGCAGATGTGCAACAAATCTTAGAAGCTGGGTGATGGGTGTTTTAAGGAATTTCCCTGGAAAATGGTAGACATTAGCTTTAGTTGTACTTAAATGCTGCAGTCTCCTTCTTGAAGTATTAATGCTGTATGATAGAGTAAAAAGGGCTTTTGTTTTTTCCTGGTGGTTGTAAGAACATATTTTAAATACATGTTTTACATAAAGGTATGATGAATGCCTTAACAGTGATTTTGTATGGAGGAAACTTTAAACTCAGTTTGTTACTTTGTAAATGTTCCAAGAAGCAAAATGCAGAGTAGATGATGTTGTTCTAATTGCAAAATCTCCCTTAGTTACTCTCTCCCTCCTCCTGATAGCCTTCTCCCTTCCCCCTCCCCACCCTCCCTCCCCTTAAACAATTATGAGCATTGTGCTCCTTGATGATGCATAGTTACAGTAAAGATAGATGTCCTCAAATAATGAGTTTCTAATAATAATCAGAGGGAATTAGATTGAACTGGTTTTGTATAAAAATCTTACAATGTAAAAAAGTACACCTAAAATCCTGAGATATATTTACAGGAGCTAAGCCTATTTACAGAGGACTAACCCAGTTTTATATCTATGCCTGCGTGTGGGGAGGGGAGAGTAGAGGAGTATGTTTGTATGTGCCTACGTTTTTGTCCACCTGCTTTAAAGACTTTAGAAGCTGATTATTTCTTTTAGTACAGATTTCTATTTTGCTTTCTGATAACAGAATGTTTTAAATTCACAACATACTAATTAGTTTTGTTTACACTGGAAAGCTTGCATTCCTTCAAATGACTTCTAACCATGCTCTTCTTTCTCTCTATTGCTCCCCACATCTTTTTTTAAATTTTTTTTCCCTATGAGGTTTATTACATTAGATTTGTTGCTCTCTTCCATGTTCAAAAGTTCTTAAGGGAAGTAAATGAAAGTGCGAAGTACAGTAATAGATAACTAAAGAGTTGTTGCTGTATTGGCTAGGAAAAATGTTTTTCTTAACAGGTACTGGATCAGCAAGGCCATACAGTAAACAGAGCAAAATAGTTTAACTTATGGTTTAGAAATACATATGCCATTTAAATGGAAACAAACCCTCAAATCTCCCACATACCTTTTGGGGTTTGGCGAACAAAAGCTTGCTTGTACGCTCCAAATTCCCTTGGGACGCAATTTGCAATACCATTATTTAAGCCTGGCTGATATAAACCCATTGCAGAGAAATAGAAGCTCTCCTTCCTGGCTTTTCAAAGCTATTCTGTGCCTCCCTCTCTCTGCCCAACTGCATCCCCCAGCCCCCCACCCCATTCCCAGGTTCTTGGTCTTACCCTGCCACTGTGAAAATCTTTTGTATTTGAAATATAGTAAACATAGAAATGCTGCTTTTCTAAAACACAGAAAAGTGCCATTTTGCATGGTTTTACTGACATCTCTACCAACACACATGTAATTCTATCTTCTGACTAAGATCAAGGCTATAATCACTTTAATATTTGTTGTGTCCTCTACCAGGTGACCTGCAGTCTTTCATTGTAAAGATAAGAGACTCTGATACAATAAGTTATTTCTTCTCTAAGTCTGATCTTATAGAAAATACTAATCATAAACCGAGGAGAAACTTGTGCCCATTAATATGCCTCTGAGGTGCCAGGCTCTCTGGCTATCTGCTTGTGAGTACAGTGGTGGCATTGTTAGACGCTTTGCTGGAAGCTGTTCTGGAACAGAACTGGGTTTGGGTATAATCCTTACCAGCTAACCGTGAATAGGAGAATCACTGTAGCTTGATGCAGCATGGAATGCTACAACTTTCACTGCTAATAAAATGGCAGTCCAGTTTGTCATTAACAAGCTTGTCTATTTGAAATAGCAGTTCAGATACATTTCTGAGCTTTCGAGCTAGTACCTGTTAGTGGGCCGAGCTAAGAAATAGATGAGCTGCACTCCTAAATGTGGGTGGAAGGATAGTAATACATGCCTTGGCATGACGTTTTTCAGAAGCAGGGTTGTTTCTTTCTCCACCTCCTCACCCCGCCCAGTTTTGCAAGGTGCTAAGGTACTCTGTTAAGCAGCAGGGAAAAAACAAAAGGGAAAAATACTTCCAAGCAAATCGTTATAGCATATCTCAATGATTGTGCTCCACACTTAAATTTAATTAGAAGACAACTGCACTGCAAAACTCGTCATTTTAGTCATAGTTAACAACTGGTTCTCTTCTATCCCCAGTCAGAACCGGTTATTTGCTGTGTTGTATAATGTAATTTCTACAAGAAAATTCAGTGTGAATAGGCACAATAGTATTGTGTAGTTGCAATAATGAGGCTTTCACTAATGACGTTAATTTATCATTTAACTATCCCTTTAGAGGTGAAAATAACTATTTTCCTTTTACTGTATATACCAACCAGTATCAAATTGGGGTATTTTGTAATTATTTTAAGCAAAAGCCTATGACTGGAATGCTATTAATATGTTCATTATGTGGTAAAAAGGCACGGAAAGAAGTGAAACATGGTATATCCATGTTTCTTACAGGATAATTACTTTCAGGAGGGATTTCTTTTATGTTGTAATATAATTTACTAGTGTACAGTTTCTAAAGTGTCATGGGTAGTTCAATGCTGGATTTAAGGCAAGCAAGTTTTTTTCCCAGTTAGCTGTAATAAGATTTACTTGCTGTCAGTAGTAAGATAATAAGGATAAAAATCATCAATAGTTTAAGAAAAAAAATCTATCCATTTGCATTTGTGTGCTGAATTCTACTTGGTGATATGCTTGTTGGGCTAAGCTATTAAGTGCTCTGTGGGCTGTATTTCAACTAGTGCATGATTGACTAGATATATTAAAGCTTTCTACCTACTGCCAATGCAAAATTTGACCCTGGTTTTACCCTGGCATGTTTTTGCTTTTAAAAAGATCCACGCTTTGGGACTACACAGGTGGGAGGTAAGAAAATTTATTTTTGTTATTTGTAGGGTGTGGCTCCATGTTAGAGTAACCTGAATCTAAACCAGTACAGAATAGTTTTGGTTTGTTTTGTTTTCACTCCAAAGCCCAGCTGTGGGAATTGATATATCATCTTAAAATTCCAAATCTACATTTTATGCACTGTGCCAAAGCACCCATGAGCTCATTAAGCAAAGACTGTTTCAATTATATCTTGTGTTTATGCATGTATTTATACTTGACAGGAATCCTTTAGAGGTTTGGTTTGCTGTATTAATACTCGTAGTGTCTTGGAGTACATAAAATATGCTTAAAAAAATAAAAAGAGTAAGCACTGCTTACTGATCTACTTCTGGTATCTTCCTCTGTATTTTAGTGGATGCTGAAAAGTTTCTTGGCCAGACATCCAGCCTCTAGAGGGCACGCCAATAACCTCATCTGCCAGACCCTTACCCGCACAACATCAGCAAAAAGTTTTATCTCTGGCACCTACAGAGAGCATCCCATTTGTGTTGCATAATAAAATCTCTGTGTGTATTCCTTGTTATTCCTGGAGTTTTGCTGCAATAAGTGGTTAGCTTTCCTTTTTCTTTCTTTTTTTTTTTTTTTTTTTTTTTTTTTTTTTTTTTCCGATCTGGGTGAAGGCTGTTGTATTTGTGATGCTGTTTGGTTTTTATTTTTTCCCCCTTCTCTCTAGCAGTGATCTTTATGAAAGACCCAAATCCTCTGTGGTATCATGTGGCTCATTTGCCATTATTCCTTCACCTGGTACAAATCTTTCTTAAGGAATACGCTACTCCTTACTGTAGTAAAGACTACAGAAGCCCATTGCGTGGTATCTGAGACCTGCAAAATTAGGTACTAAAATTTATTATGTACTAAAATCTAGATAATAAATAATTCAGGTGGGATTAAACCCAGTTAACCCTACTCCAGCCGCCTAGGTTTAATGGCTTGACCCTTTTCTCTTGTGAAATGCCATATTACAGTTTTTTGTTCTCTTATGGGCTATTGTTACTGATGTTGATATTTATGTGGAGTATACTTGTTCTCCAGATCAAATGTTTAACCATGGTTCTCCACTCCAGTATATCACCATTAGAAATCAGAAGGTTTCCAATAATTCAAATGAATCTGTCAGTCTGCACCAAATTTTCCTTAGATCTACTGAAGTAGAACAAAAGAGCAAATTTTCTTGTATTTGGTAACATAAATTAAGACATTTTCCAATCCATAGTTCAGTTTGTCTACTGTTTAGTATATAAGGTGTATGGTATCTGCTTTGTGGGTGATACTGGACCAAATTTTGTTGGAGGAGTTTGACCCATGAGCAGTTTGGAAGATTTATTTAATGAGTTCATAGGTTGATGTATCCCCTTATGCAAAGTTTTCAATTGCCTCAAAATGTCAAAGAGTTTTTGTTGGGCTAAGGATAATTGCAATTTATGGAGATGCAGGAGAAAAAAAATAATCCAAGAGTGAGCACAATCTGTGAAAGTGCTAGGTCATACTTTTTATGTCTTGATCACCTGTGGCGAATGGATTGTTAACTTACTGGAGAAATAATGGTGACACTGTTTTGTGATTCATCTAATCCACTTTTTCCCAAGGGGCTGAAACAGTCACTAGTAGCATGTCACTTCAACCTTGGCATATACCCAGGTTGCAAACTTGTTCCTTCATTCGGTGTTGCATGATGGAGCTGTGCAGTAAACTGCCCAACATACAGAAATCTCAATAAAAAAAGCATGTGTAACACCTAAAGGGCAGCATAGTTAACCCCTTTACAAACCTAATCTCTGCAGGGTTAAGGGTACGCTTAGAATAAGATTTAGCCATCATGGAAAGGGTTGGAAATATATTTAGGGTGTATGGTCAGTCTTAAATAACCAAGTTTTTTGAT
Source organism: Neomorphus geoffroyi (assembly GCA_033558235.1). Taxonomy (NCBI): domain Eukaryota; kingdom Metazoa; phylum Chordata; class Aves; order Cuculiformes; family Neomorphidae; genus Neomorphus; species Neomorphus geoffroyi. Next base: position 19,827,551 of record JAUMJM010000027.1, on the reverse strand, counting down.
GGCAGAGTTGTTTACAGTCAGAGATTGTTCCTGCTCTTCTGCCTGGGAAAGAGTGATCTTTTTATTTCCTTAACTGCCAGTAGGGGATTGGTATCATCCAAGCATATCCCTTCTTGGTGTCCTCCAAACCTCAATGTCCTGGGCCTTTCTCTTTCACCCATTGAAATGAATGGCTTTTACAGCTTGTCCTCAAAGCCAAAAAAATAAGGCTGTGTTGAAGTGAGTAAGGGGAAGCAAGTCCTGGAGCCAGAAATGTCCCTCCTAGGTGCCAGTCAAATGCCCACTGGACAGCTTCTGCCCACATCACATGTAGTAGCATCATGGTGGCAGGCAGAGATAACTGACTCAGATTAAAATAGAAAGGACAAGTGAATATGCTGTGAATGTATTGATGCAGTTTATACAATTTTTAATAAAAGTTATGTGGGGAAAATAATTCAAAATTCATTTTGATGGGAACTATTAAAGCACTGAGCAACCCAAATGTAAGCAGAATGGATGGTCTCTGATTTTTGTTGCTGGAAGGGCATATGTCGTCTTTGGTCTGAATTTAGAAAAGTGAATTTTGTTCTTGTGATCGAACATTGTATGAGAGAGAAGAAAAATGGAAAAGGGTGGGGGTTTTCCTGAAAAATATGAAAGCAAGAGCAAACTCATCTTAATTTTAGAATTCAGGCTCCTAATTTCTCTTTAAACCATTTTGAGTAGAAACAGTATGTTATAAATCATCTAAGCAATTACTTGGACTCAGAAGGAGTGGGGCCTGGCCTGGGCTTCAGCCCCAGATGTTTCTTAACTACAATAACAGCCCAGCCTAGATATTTACAGCTTAATTTCTGTTCGTGTGCACTTGTCCATAAATGGTTCCTTTTCCATTTCCAGTTCAACAACTGAACCACTTATAGGAGAGAGTGATTTAAACTTGAATGATGGCAAAATGTGAATAGAGTCAATTTAATTTACCTTTGGAAACTTTAAAGCCCATTTCCAACATTTAAAAAGTAAGGTAACTCTTGATCAGAGAATGATCAGTAAATGCCCCCCTTTAAACGTCATATTCTTTATTTTTTTTAATATATGTGTGTGTATAAGATCTGATTTTATGCTTTTTTCTTTCTTTTTTTTTTTTTTTTTCCTGAGCTTTGCTGCAATTTGGAATAGAGATGTTTTTCCTCCTTTTAATGCTACGCCATTTAGCACTACTTGCACTGCAAGACAGTGTATATAACCTTGCTCCTCTCCCCATTCCTGTCCTCCTCATTGCCCCTCCTAACCAGCCCTATTGCTTGAAACTAAACAAATTGAAAATAATGATTGGTAACCATCTGCTGTGCTGAAATCCCACGTACAGCAGTTAACTCCATTTTACAAAACAACTTCAATCTAGTGAATTACAGTGCAGTTCTTGGTGGCAGCAGATAGCAGCAACAAGCAGTTCTGAGTTCCTGTAGACAAAGCAGTTTGCATAAGGAGCGTTATGCAGAGTCACTTGGTGATGGTGGGGTGGTGGTGGGGATACTTCTGCCATCAGACAGTTCAGTGTAATTCATTTGAAACTAGAGAGAGTCTAACCACAGCCTAATTGTTTCATCAGATTAAATAAGTGGCCAGTCCATAAAACTGCGCAGACAGGCGTTCCTGCAGACGTGCGGCCTTTGGTTTGGTTTTCTGTTTCTGCAGCTGCAGCACAATGCGATGAGTAGCATGTTCAGATTTCAGTCACTTTCATGTGACTTTTGGAGTGCCCAATGAAAAAAACCGTCAACCAAAAATTATATTGTATAGCTGATCAAAGTATATTGAAGAACAATAATTATTCATAGAGTTTATATTGAAGAAATCCTTTTATTGATGCAGAACTCTAAGATTCATTCTAAACAAATTGCCAAAGAGCAGATATTCAAATAGCAATAGACTATGAAGTAATATTAAAATAGGTATCATTATCATCTATGTTTTTAACTCGATTTCAGTTATGTGAGCTTAGGTTTTGATCATGTATAAAGAAAGTTGCTTAAAATGGGCAGTATATTGAGTTCAAAGGACCCATACAGTTCATAAATTCTCTGGTGTCTACTGGATTTTTCATCAGGGAGACTTCCAATAAAAATGATCTATTTTAGAAATAATATTGTTTAGTAGGTTGAAATGTGGTGTAATAAAATTAGACCTTCAGTCTTCTAAAGTTACTACTTAGATGGCACCCTTGGGATGGTAAAATGGCTGTATAAGCAGATGAATCAGGCAGTTTCACTGATGGATACATTTGTCAGTCTCTGTTACAGATATAATATATTCTTATATCTGTAATCCTGACACTGTTACATCCAAATGAAATCAACATGAGGTTGTCATCTTTAAGCAAATATGTTAAGTGTTGTCTTTTGTGCTTTGGATTTGAAAGAAAGGGGCCCAAGGGAGCCAGCATCATGCAAATGGAACAAATCCCATTTCTTCTGAGCTGTGCTGTTTCCCCCTTCATGGCAGCTGGCTGTGTTATCTTTGTGTGTTTCTCTGAGTGCTGACAATTCTTTCAGTGATCTAAGTTAGGGCACATTAGAAAGTGGAAGCAGCTGTCTGTCGTTATACTGAGAGACGTGTTTGCTCTACTGCAAAGATGAAGGACCATGAATCCTTGACACACTCTCTCCCCCCTCCCCCTTTACTTTCCAACATGATCAACATTCAGACGCACAGATTGTCTGCTTGGACAGTTTTTTGTTCTGACTGACAGCATCTGGCATAGACAAATTTAAAAATACATAGCATGCCATGCTTGGAATTGGAACATCCCTTCTTTATTAATCTTCTCATTTAAACCATTCATTTACATTTCAAGAAAGGTTACAGCTTGATATGGTTGAAACATTTATTTTAAATGAATAACCTCCTAATGAAATACCTTGAATGAGCACCAAACAGTCACTGTTCATTAAAAATTACACCTGATTAGTATGGCCTTGGAAATGTTGCAAAGACATAAGATTTCCCCATTGTCTCAATCCATAATAAGAAAAAAAAAAAAAAATGTTTAGCATATGTATGTAATTTTTTTTTTTACCATAGACCTAAATGAGAATGGTGTTTTCATTTACAACCCCCCATCATTTTCAAGAGTACCATATTATAAAGCAGTAGCCTTTAAAACACTATTTGTCTAATTAAATCTGATCCATTTGAAGGAAATGTCTAAATAGTGTTTTTGTTTTGTTTTATTCTGCTAGGGCATATATGATTTGAGAGACAAGATGCTTTATGATTTGGTACAATCTGAAATCCTATATATATATTTATCCTCTAAGAAGTACTCGCATATTTGTATACAGTACTTGCATGTTTGTATACAATACTTTACTAGTAAAATAGAACTGAAATAGTGGACCACCCACTAAAATGCTTATGCACAATCCACAAATGCACACGTACATTCTGTGCACTCTTGTCTTCATGATCCAGGTTAGCAGCACAGACATGCTTGTCTAGCATTTATGTAAAAATAATATGAAAATTGGCTGTACCAGTCAGAATATGGACTATGAGTCCAGGGAGGGAGGAAGAAAAACCTCTTCTTGTACTAGGCATTTTAGATGCTGTATATCACTGTGGATTGCAGCTTTAACTACTCGCGGTACAGAAAAAAAAAAAATAAAATCTTCCTGGGGGCAGAAAGGGGGGGGGAAGGAGAACCCCCAGCATTATAATAAAATAGAGGACTGTTCAAGTGCTTGGCAGTAAATATGTAAAACAACTATCCTGGATTATTTGGAGAGGAAAGAGATACTGTAGCAGACAGGCTCAATTAACAACTGTAAGCAGGAGAGGACTTGTATTCCTTTGGTAAATGTAGGAGGGTCATTTGCTTTAGGATAAATTCTGACAAATTTCAGATCTAGACATAAAGGCTGGAATAAATATGACAAAAGATTTTCAGTTGCATATCAAGCATTTTGCATTTGCAATGGCCATTTACATTTTTTCTCAGTGAATAGGTATCTTTTTTATTAATGTTTTCCTGAATAATATATTTTTAAACTAATTGACTGTGAAACAACCATTTTGGGACAAAAGAAATTTTAATATAGGCTTGAAATATAATTTATGCTTTTTAAAAAATTCTCTTAGTAATGCCTAATCTATTTTTCTTTTGCTGGAGGAAACAATAAGATGATAAGTTTTCAGCACAGGTTTTACTATAGTAGTTATGTGTAATCATAAAAGTGAAATCAAATTTTATTTTAAATGAATTCACATTTTTTCCCCCACAAACTGTTCCATTTGTGTGATAAACTTCTATTTTGATTTTTTTTTTAATGACTAGTTATAAAGGTTTGTACAGATATGCATCTGTAAGCAAACTGGGAATAGGTTAGAGAACACAATTCCCTGGTGTAAAAAACAAGGTTTAGCAGTAATGCTTTTAATCTGGACTTGTAGAGGATTCGGGAGCATCCATAGATCTGCTTCAGTAATTACCATACCCCAAGTGGCACTGGAAGAGACATTTGCCTAAAAACTTGATGTCTTCATTACACTGTTTACATTTTAATTAGAAACATGAAAATTAGTGATTCATATGGACAACTATAGTTTAAGTGGGTTTGCTCACCATCCAATAAATCATGGGGGGGGGAAGGGGGGAGGGGGGAGTGGAAAAAAAAAGAAAAGCGACCTCACAACCTGCTTCCGTAAGCAACAAACCCTTTCAAACCTTGCAGTTGTAGTAAAGAGTTTACTAGGAATCATTTATGGGAATAATGTGTTGGTATTAGGAGCTGGTTAAAATATGTTTGTTTTATCGGAGATGAAATTTCCATGTAAATTAGCGAACGTAATTTTAAAGAAAAAGCTGCTTGCACGCAGTAGTGTATGCGTGGGAACGATGGGCAGGCACACGCAGGCTCTGGGTATGCATGTGTGTAATTGTAGGTGTATTAAGGAGAATTGGTACAGGAATGTTTTGGCAGCGCTGAGCACTCCGTATGGCCGCGAGAAGCCAGTTTAGCCCGTTCCGGTCTGTCTCCATCCATACACATAAACATGTGCACAGCTGCACACCGAGATGTATATATACAGAAACACATGTGCACCCACAGGGACAAGGACGGATACGCCGGTCATTTCCCCCTGAATTCTGCATTGTACCTGTCAGTGCCAGTGGCCTAAACCCGCTCCCGTCCAGGGGTGATGGGGAAAAGCAGCGGTGCCTGTCGGTGCCCCTGCCTGAGCCAGCAGCGTGCCCGGTGCCCGCGCGGGGCGGCGGCCGCTCCCCCTTACTCGGCCCCCCTGGGGCCGCCGCCCCGCGCCGCCGCTGACCCCTCTGGCCGCGCCGCTCCGCCGGGCGGGCTCAAATCCCTGCTCCTAAAGGCAGGGCTGGGATTCCAGCTAATGACTCAGAGATGCAGAGGGTCAACGCACGGGTGATCTGGAGCACTGAGCCACCGCACCAGCTTAGTTGTACTTTGTGGGGTTGTTTCCCCCTCCGTCCCTCCCCAGCTCACTGTCTGACCCGCCGTTTCCACCCACATTCCTTTATGATAAAAGTGATAACATGCAAAATTGTATTTCTTCTTCCGTCACTCTTTATGGGTTGTATTGCTTCAGATTTCAGTTTGGTCTGCTCGATTTAAAAAAAAAAACCTGTTTTGCCTCGGGCGGGGCATGGGGGAATTGTTTTCTACACTATTAACTTTGTGTTATGTAAGTCCCATATAGGCTGGTTTGGGCATTATGCAAATAATACATGGCTAACAAATTTCTTTGCATGGGAGGGTAAGCCTCAGTAGCAGTAAGTAAAAACTTGTTGGTTTAATATTAATGTCTTTTTTCTTCAAGCAAAATAAGGAAATTTCCTTCTCCCTTGCTTTTTAATGGGAGTTATTTTTGCTGGAATCCTTCAGATTTATAGGATACTATTTTTCCAGAACTCTCATTCTGCATTCTGTTAGATTCTTTGTGTGTGTATATATAAATTTACATATGTATTTATATTTTTTGCTGTATACCTCAGATTTTTAGATGGCACATGATATATATCAGAATAAGTGTTTTATAAAGATGTTTCACATTTGCCAATATGAATCATATTTTTGTTCTGTCATCACTCAAGTGGTGTTTCTGAGCCAGAGAATAAGTAAACCCAAGTATATCTTGCAGCTACTCTAATTCTTTATCTAAGCATTTCACATGCAAAAAAATAGACAATAGCGTCTCTTTTTTGCATTTGTTTTAATAGTAAAAGAATGTTTCAGTTCATGTCAAATACTTCTGTTTAATCTGAAGACTTGTCTTCCTTTTTCATAATTTAAGTTTTTATCAAAAGTTGCCAGTATTTGCTCTAAATCCTGGTAATTTGGCAGGATTGCAATGAACTAACTTGGGTGCACACTTTGTAGTGTGATTGACTTAAAGACTCTACTCTCTCTTCATTTTTTTCTGATTTTTTTTCTTATTATTTTTTTTCTTGTTTCCCACCCCCCCACCCCCCTGTCTTTTTGGGTCTAGGCATGTTATAAATGGGGCTAAACAGAACAGTCTGCATCTGCAAAGACAGAAACATGTTGCTTGCTTGTATGTACTGCAAAATTCTAATAGTTTTGTGCTATCGGTTAAATTCAGTATGCTTTTTGCATTGTGGCATGAAGCAGTTATGCTGTGAGGGAAGCTGGCTGCCTGCCAGCCATCGACTATGAAATCCCAGGTACCTGAGAGCTTATCAGTTCTTTTGCTTTGTAAAAGAAAAAGTGATGAAAATGTTGGTAAACTGCCATGAAGGTTTAAGGCTGCTGGAATAAGGAGCCGTGTAATCAGATTGGAAAATGGAGCTTGAGATTCTCTGCATGGGAAGCAGTCGCCTGTGGACTTACCGAGATGTTGTGCAAGTGCCCGAGCTGACCACTTTGTTAGCAAATCAGCTTGTTTGCTGTAGCAGCAGGGTGGAATAGGCTAGTCCTTGTGATAGTATGTAACACAAGTAATATCTCTTGCTTTGCGCAATGTAATCAGCTTGCAATTAGCTCACTCTACATTAACCTTCTTGATATTTTTCCCTTTTGTAAGACTGTGCACTTTAAACAATTAACTATAGAAAGTAATCCTTCAAGCAAATCAAAGCAATCCTTTAATTTTATCACCCTGCTGAAAAAGTATCAGGTGGTCAACTGGTCCTCATCAGCTGCTGGAAATTCTCAAGCTCACTGTAGCGTGGAGAGGTTCTTTAACCCATTCACATTTAGAAAAATGTCAAGATTTTATATTTCTCACATAATATATAATGCTGCATCATATGAAGCTGCAATTGGAATTGTTTTAATGAAAAACCTTAGGAGAGCCCTTTCCTATACAGACAGCTTTTATGCTTCTGTTTGTTTAGGCATTTCCATACACTACCTCTCAGAAAGCTTTGATGACACAGCCACTTGTACTGATAATTCCACTGCTTCACCTCCAGTGAACTTGATTCACTAAGGTTGGAGAGAACAAGGCTATCGTTGCTGATCTTGTGCATTGCTTTTTAATCCTCTGAAAAAAAAGACAGGTAATGGGAAAATTTGTGTGGTAGGCAAACTTCTTTTAGGTAGGAGAGTAAAAGTTTTAATTCCATTTGTGGAAATACGGAATTTGAAATTTAGCTAAGGAAAATAAAACTTAATTAAAATTAAAAGTGCAGAACATGATTTGCCTTGCTGCTGGTTGAATGGCTTACGCACCCAAATATTCTTTGGTTTATTTGATAATTCTCAGGCTTATTATGGGCTTGAAATTTCCAGAGTCATCCTGTAAAATATGTGATTATTTGTACAATGGTGATACAGTATAAGAGGAATATGCCTGATATTTCATGTAAAAGTTTGCTTCTATTTAAATAATTTTTTTATCATGCCTTGCTAATTCCTAAACTGAAATTACTCAACAGTTATGCTCATGTGAATAAGTGCAGTGAAATTAGTCACAAAAATATTTACGAATAATAATGCTGTGTTATTCATATTACATTCATTATATGAAAATAAATATTGCAGGTGAATTAAGGCTGTAATGAACAAAGTGACCTGAAACTTCTGCACAAATATTTTATTTAGAAGACATTGAAAATGGTCAGAAACTGCTTTGTCACCCCCCACGAAAAGTCATTTCAGTCATTTCATTGAATTCCAGTAGATCAGAGCAATAAATTGAACTTATAATATGTGATCCGCTTTTACCAATGATATCTGTGAAAGCAGTATTGACTGGCTGTGTTAAAGTCATCTTTTATCTCTCTTTGTAGAATGTGGACATGCTTTAAAAACACAGAGCCAGGTCCTACTAATCACACTACATTTATCATATTTTAATGTTGGCTTTGGCTTAGTTTTAATATGTATAAAAATTCTGGAATTTATGTTCACATCTGTTTTCTGTGTGCCCCAATTTAAAAAAAAAATGCAAAAAAATTAAATAAAAAAATAACCTGCGTACATCTTATGCTGCAAAGATCTATTTTATATTCTTTTAGAGGACAAACTCCATTAGATATGCACTTACTGTACATTGGATTGTAAATCTTACAATTTAATGGTAATTCAGTGAGCAGTTATTGCTTCTGTGGCCTTTTTTCTTTCTTTTTTGTCCCATCTCACTTGTGAAATAGGGTTACCCTTTACAAGTGTCACATCCATAGATTCATCTTTTGTACTCTATAGTTGTTCCTAGTGCATCATTCTAAGTGAAAAGAAAAATAGGTAGCCAAAGCTACAGGAGGGGCATTGGGGGAGGGGGGATCTATACATAGAAATACAGCATATAACAGCAGAAAGACCAGGGCAGTTTAGCATCAATCTAACAGATTAAAATTTTGCTGTAAAGGTACATTTTCTTTAACCTCATTCTCATTCGTTTTTCCATACCACTGAAGCTAATGTTTGAATTCCCAGGAAGCAGAAATGGTGTCTTAATGATATGAGCCTTTTTGCCTTGCTTACACTGTTAATACTCTTATCCCTTTTTTGATATGAAATACTTTTTGTAGAAACAATATACACATTTGTAAAGAAATTATAAAAGGATTCTCCTTTTGAAGATAATGAGTTCTCTTCAGGAACTGCAGGTTACATGGAACACAAATGAGCTCTAAGTGGAGGGATTTAAAGTCCTGCTACAGCATTTAATTTCTTGAGGAAAGGAGTTCAGTTCAAGGTTAGCCTGTTATTGTGGCACTGGCAACTACTTCTCTCGTTCCTGTTCTTCTGCCAGCAGTACCGCACAAAAGGCAGTCATTTTTATTTAATATGTAGGGAGGTATTAATCACTGCAGTGTTTTCTTGCAAAAATTTGTCTTTTCAAATTCATTGTTTCACCACTCATGACAATAATAGGTGTTTAATTACTCAATAAGAGCAGTTTATAGATTCCATTTTTCCTGTTTGCTGGACAAATCGTATTGATTTTGTACTTTGATGCAACATGAAACTGTATTAAACACAATTAGAATTCTAAGGCTGGTAGTGCGTATCTTTTATGGTAACTGAGCTCCTTGCTAAAGAACCTGCATCTTCCATATATTCAATACATTTACATTCCCAGGAAAAGAAAAGATCTTTAAGGACACTCCTTTTATTTCATGAGTTCTTGGTGGTTTTTTCTTTTTTTTTTTTTTTTTCACTAGTATTTATGATTGCTGCAAATTTTATATATTCAAGACAAAAATAGTTATGTAGGTTTTTTTCAATTTACAGTGGTAATAAGTTGTGCACATTCCAGCCTCCTGCACATTTTTACCGTTGTCTCATCCTACGTTCATGCCATACTTAAGAACAAGATTTCTTGTGTGAAAAATGAAAATAATGTTGTATGCCAAGCTTGAGTTTGGACAGTAAAAATTTATGAGACTAGGGAAGGCGGCGGACTTCTTTTTCTATTTTTTCCTAGGGCTTTCAGTTTTCTTTGAAGGGTGACTATTAAGCCACATCTGAGTTTTTCTTTTTTATTTTTAGTGATGGTTATTATGCTACTGTCACTCATGGCATGTTATTGGTGTATCAATATCTGCATAGGCTTGAGCCCTTTCTTCAAGTAGGATTTTATCCTTTTTGCAAAAGTTGCACTGCCAAAATAATTGTTCAAATCTTCCGTTGTGAGTCAGTACACTTTTAATTACAGTTCGTTTCTGCTCCTGGTTCTTTTGTAACAATTTCTAAATGGGAGTGTTTAATATTTTCTTATTTTTTGTTTGTTTCTGTTTCCAAAGGGTCAGACTTAAAAAAGCATGAACTGAAGGCGAGTATATTCGAGTATCTGTATCTGAATCAAGAAAAGGAGAATGATTCCTTCCAATGCACACTCCTCTGTACAAACTTGTTTAAGTAACCAAAGCTTTATGATATTTTGATGCTTGTTGGATTCAGGCTTTTAGGTAAATAAATTAGATAAAATCCTCAGTGTACAATTCCTACTTTTTCTTCATATTCGTTATATTTCTATGTTCTGCTTGGAGCCTATATTTTTCCTTATTTAGCTCAGGTTTGGGGTATTTCTTGAAAATATAGAATTTATGAAAAATATATCTTGACTGAACAATATTTTCAAAGAAAACATGTCACAGACAGAGATATCCGTATTAATTTTTCCTGCATCTAAATGCTTTCAAAGTACAATTGAAATAGAGAAAGAAAATGCAAGTTTTTGAAATATCCTTTGAATTGCATACATAGGTGTGGTACATGCTGGTTGGAGAGCATGGCTAGTATCAAGAAACACCCCTCATTTAATCACCTATTTTCAAAGGAAGCAGTATTTTTGCCCCCTTGGGAATCTGTTGATATTGCATAATTTCACATAATATACATAATTAAAATACTTGCATTCTTTTTTTAAAAATTTTTTTTTCAAATGTTTTAGAGAGTATTCCTCAAACTTTGAAAAGCTCCAATTCCTTATTTAAGCTTACCTTAATATCTTCAGTGGAACTACTTGTGCTTAAACTTGAAAATGCTTAAGTGCTTTCTGGGTCAAACTTTGTACTGGGTGGACCTTCTTGTTCCTCCTTTCAAACAAGTGATTTATTTCCTATGTGTTTTGAATATATTGGGCACCAATGGCTCATTCCAGTGTTTGTTTTTTTGGTTGGTGGGTTAGGTGTTCTTCGCTTTATGAAAATCAATACAAATTTCAATTACACGAACAGCAGACAAGGCATTAAAATTAAAAGGATGTAGTATGATTATTCTAATCTGTGATGATGTCTAAGCCATCCAGATGTTATGGGAAAACTGAACAAATGTAAGTGGAATTCTGAATAATTGAATATATTGTTCTTATTTATTTGGATTACTGTAGCACTTAGAGGTCTCAACCAAGATGGTGACCTTGTTGTGCTGGTATTGTAAAAACATGTAGTGAGAGACTGTTCTGCATCGGAGAGGTTACATTCTAAATAGCTGAGATGGACAAAGGTTAATAGGGACACAAAGAGGCGCTGAAATGTGAAGAGACTTGCCCAAGGTCACATAGCAGGTCAGTAGCAGAGCTGCGAGTTAAGCCTACATCTCTGGACTCCTATTGCAGTGTCCTATACACTAGATTGCCTCCCAATGATTAAACTATCTGCCTTTAATAGCTGTTGAGGGAAGTAATTGTCTTTGATTTAAAAGGGAATTTTGAACAGTGACATTTGACTGTGTTTCTACTTGGTTCTTGCATGTTGTAGAAAATATAAAGATATAATTTGATAATGTGGGAAAGAACATTAAAGCATGGCTCTTATTTTGCCCTGATTATTGCAAATTCTGTAAATACTTTCTAGAGGTGGACGCTATTTCATAGAACGTTAGATATAACTGCTGGCATGTCTTGCTGTTTTACACATGTATTTTTGCTTTTCAAGTGTAGCTTACAAAATCAGAGGCAGGGCTAAGCAACTTGATTGGCTCTCAGGGAATAATGTTTTAATTACTTTGGCCAAGCTATCCTTAAGCCTTATGACAGTTCACTTTAGAAGCTACACTGCTTCATTTCGGTAACTTTATTACCATTTGGCTCAGAGATTGCTATTTCGCCTTGGCCACAGATTTCATCAGTTCCTGGTTCACCTTTGTCCACACTATACTTGTGAAATGACCTGCTCCTTTAGTGCTTGTCAATAGCAAATTGCTGCATCCTCACTGTCCAGGCTGAAGCACAGTAAAGAACGCAACTCTTTATTAAATTACTGTATTTTACACTTAATTTTTTTGGATTAAACCTGAATGTGAAAAGTCTTAATTACCATTTCATACCAAGTAATTAAAGCACTGGCCAGGGTCAACTATATAAAGCACATCAGTTTGAACTGCCACCTGATTAATAGTCTTGGTGATATAAAAAGTTCAGCAGAAAAGCATGCTCTGCCAGGGTCACTGCTTTAATAGCTGTGGAAAGTGCAGTTTTTGTTGTAATTCTGTTCTAACAATGGGATCAAAATAATAATTTGTGAGTTGCTCATGGTTGGTTTCTCCAGCGTGACGTCAGGTGAATTATTTGCATTTGAAGTCAGTTAAATTGGTTTTGTGGGACGCATTGATGAGCAAACCAGTTTAGCTTAGATCTTTTCTTAATTTTGTTTACATTCTTCGAAGTGAACCATCAGGTGTAACTTTTTCCAGCCTTCTCTTCCAGATGAGAGTTAAGTTTAGGGTAGGACAGAAGATGTAATGTGCACCAATTGTGAGTCTCTATTTTCATCAGTTTATCATAGTTCAAGTGGTGTATGCGCTTAGGTGTGCATTTGCCTATGAGTGTGTGTTTGGGAGTGAGCTCACAGAGTTATACTGAATAGTTGGCTTATAGCTGTGTTTTTATATCCCTGTGTGTGTGTGTATATATATATATACACACACATACAGTACATTGTATTGTATTGTGTTCCATTATGAATGCTTTTCCTGCACCATGCTTCATCCCAGAGGCTCTGGTCTGCCGGATCATTTGAAAATTATGCTGTATTCACATTTCATATAGTGGGGTTTTGTTTTGTTTTTTAAACACTTAACAGTTTATTGATAGGGCCTGGGCAAGCTGCTGCACCTTCAGAGGACTCAATTAGCTTTCGCCCGGCTCCGTGTACGTGCAGCAGGCAGCCCATGCATTAACAATTGCAGGATGGGAACCATAATGATTTTCACCTACTGATGACTCCATGAGCATTAATTTTGATCACACCCTACAAAGTAAGCGTGCATGTACCTAGCTCTAAACATGTAGGCAGACCTGTATATTTTGAGTGGGAGAGCCTTTTTCAGCAAAGTTAAGGTCATATGTTTTCAGCAAATTTTCTAAGTGAGCAAAAGATTTCCATGTCAGAGCTAGGTTTGGGGTCTCGAATGCTTGGTTCTGGCTTAGTTCATATTTAACCACTTTCAAACAAACTTAAAAATACTGTTGGTTTTGTTTTTGTTTTATTTACTACAACAATTACTTAACATATAATAGCAAAGGGGTCAGCTCTCATATTTCCAGTGAAGCCTGCTGCAAGTTGTGCAAGTTATTTGCTGTGAAATCCCTTCATTTTTTATGTCAATGTGAATCAGGTATTTTACTTTGCTTTTTTGTTATTGTTTTTGAATGCAAATTTTGCTTTCACCTATGCTCTGTATAGTTATAGCATACAAGGTCCGTAGCTGACATTTGTGCCTTTCTGTACTGGATGCCCCACTTCTATGTAAGAGCACATGTGAAGAGGATGCAGTTAAAGGCAACAGAGATGAAGTCAGGACTTTTATTACAACCTTGTTTGAAAAACATGGCTGTGTCAGCTCACCCAGCCATGAAAGGAGCCAACGTGCTTTTCCTCCTGCCTGGCTGGAGGTGAACCCTTACCCCTCTAGGCAAGCCAAAATTTCCTTGAGGGCACTTCTTGCCAGAGCAGCCCTTGGGCTTCTTCACTGCCTTCTGCTCCAGTACTCCCTTGGGCACTGGCTGCTGGCTCTGGGAGCTGCGTGCAGGTCTGGGGAGAAGCTGGGATTTGTTTCATCCCATCCTCCAGCATGAGCCACAGGAACTGGTTTGCCTCCAGCTCTACAAATGGAGCACTGCATGGATAGTGCAGGACCATATTGCAAATGGTGCTGTGTGGGACTGGCACAGTTGCTGCTGAGCCTCTGTTCCTTTCTCTCCGGATGCTCATAAAGCTCTCCTTTAATTTGACAGTTGCAGAGTTCATGCTTTAAATAATAAAAGGAAATCTGACTTCCGCTCTCATTTTTTTGGCATTTGCTCGTGGTCTGCTTCTGTTAAGCATAAATATCTGCTGCTAGATGGGAATGAACACACCGGTGTATGTTCATAGGCTCTGAGGTAGTGTTCAAAGCAGTTACAGGTTATTTTATCAACCATATGCCTTTCAGTTTTACTCTTAAAACGGGACTAGCACAGCAATAAATTGAAACTTCAATTGTCATAGTATTTCAGGTTCTGATAAATAGACAGAACAAGCCTAGCTATTTTTTAATATTCCTGCTGTGATGAAATAAGTTTAGCTGAATGATTCTAGAGACATGAACGATTTCAGCATACTGAACAAGGAGAAGAGAACCTTGAGATGCTAAATAAGTGATTTGCTGATTAAACTATAGAAATTATGCCTCGGACTGTGCTGTTGTTGGAACTTCCTGTAAAACTGTGTTCTTTATGTAATATAGCTGATAGACACAAGGCAATTTCAAAATTTCAGTCATTCAGATTTAGACATTCATAAACACATTTACAAAAGTGTTGCCCTATTTTGCAGGTGGCAAAATAGAGGCTGAGAAAAGTTGCTTGAGAAGCACTGTGATCTAGCAGACAGTGATTCTTGTGGTAGTCAGACAGGATTACTGAAGCTCCAAAGTTAACTTGTAAAAGGTTTAGATTTTGGAAAGGTAGTGAGGCCAAAAAAATAAAGGATTTATTTGTGTATTTGAAATTGTTTTCAGTTCAGTCAGTAGCAGATTAATGCCAATAACACGAGCTTTCTTTTTCAAACTGGATCTAGGCTTCTGAAGTATTTTTGTGTCCTCTGGTAGAATCTGTTGAAAGCTGTCCATAGAACTCCAGATCGTCATGGCTGTAAAGCTTGGACTGCAAAAATCCATGCGATGATAAAAGGAGCCCATTGTTTTTAAAGTCCCTTGTTCCAAGACATAGTTTGACAAATTCAAAACAGCCTTCTTGTGAATACGTGGCAGAACTCTGAAAAAGTTGACAGGCTGTAATTGTTAAAGAGCATTCAAATATTTATTTAGATAGGGTATCACTCTTTATCGTAATTCTCTCTTTTTTCTTGCAATTACTAACTTTTGCCTCCTCAGAACAGGCTAAAATGTAATGTAGTTAGTCTGTCCACAGGTGAGTTTTCCAGAACATATGAAACCATTCTGTTTGTATGGAGGGGGAAAGTTTCTGCGGAAAACTTTAACACAGGTGCTCCTATCAAAACTATTTTCGATGAGTTAGTAACCAGTTTTAAGCTAGTAGACAGTTCTTTATATCTCTGAGAATAAAGAACCAGCATATTTAAAGAATGGGACCTTGAGCTCTAATTTTTCGAAGTACAAACTTATTCTGTACAAAGGTGCTGAGTGCAGACCTATGTCCATTGAGTGAAGTGAGTACATCTTAATTCTGATACCTATTTGACATGATAAGAAAAAAGGAGAAAGAATTTGATTAACAAAACATAGAATTGTTTGGCTCTATTAGGAAATGTCACCATTTATCTAAGTAAAACTATTAAGCCATAACCTGTATCTTTCCTTTCACCTTGGACTTCGTCTAGGGTAAAGGTTCAAACCAATCCTTTTCAAGTACATAGTCATGGACTGCAAGTAATTACAATCTAGTTCTTTTAAAAAGAATCCATTAAGAAATTGTACTAGATGAACAACCACTAAAGTAGAAAATCTGATGCATTAAGAGTTACAAGCTTGCCATGTGAAGTTTGTGTAGTATTAAACAACACTTAGAAGAACATTAGTAGTAACTTCTGTGTAATGGTAAGTATTCACAGAAATGAAAATTAGAGGAAAAAAAATAACATACAAATAAACCAGGCCTGTGTCCTCAGAAGGAGAGAACATTGATTGTCACTGTGCAGCGTGGAAGCCTTTTCATGATCCTATGGCAAAACGGAGGATATTAAAGCAATAATATTGCAAATGATATTTTCACATTGTTAATGTGAAAAAATTGTCTTCCGTTAAAAAAACCCAAAACAAACAGAAAAAAAGTAATTTCTATTCTTGTGGGAGATAACCCTGGTCTAAACAAGTTATCTGAATTCTTCCGTAATACTGCAGCTGCTACAAAGCAGCCCTGATAGGCTGCGTGCTAAAGCATTGGGCAGCTGAGGTACATCAACCATTTCCGGTACCCAAAAAAGGGTGCAGCAACCAGGAATCTGGTATCTGGAGAACCTAACTGAGGTAAGAACATATGTCTGAAATAAAAAAAAAATATGTTTGCAAGCATGATGACCATAAAAAGAAATATCCAAGCTTAGACTGAAGACCTGCCTATCTATCTGTCTCTTGGCAGAGGTCAATAGTGGATGGTAGAGAAGAACGTGAAATCCCACAAGTGTGGAGCTGTGCAGGAGCTGAAGGCATTGGGGCAGGAGTGTGTGCCCACACTGCCATGGGCACTACAGGCCTGGACCGCAATGTTCATCGGTAGGATGTTTAATTTCCAAAGGGATGTCGCTCTGCTTGCACTGTGTAAACTACTGAATGAGAAATAAGAAAGTTTTAATTGAATACCATAATGTCTAAACATTGAAGGAGATTTAGGGAGATTTTTTTTTAATATAGCAGACAATTGTTAGTTATTAGCTGGAAATATGTTAATGAATCTAATAGGAATAAAATAAGAGGATTCCATAGAAACTGCTCAAACTATCATACTTAATAGGCAGTGGTAAGCCTTCTGTAGTTTTTTTTTTAATCACTCTATCAACTTCTAGAGAAGTAATATTTTTCTTCTGTCAAATTTCATAGATTCGAAATGTATTAGAATTATTATTTCCAGTAAATTTATGTATAGTTTTTCATAGGAATACATAGGCTGCTGTGGGTACTGAATTAGAAATTTCTTAAAAGGAAATAATTATAAAAGTAGAATCTTCTAAGACACAGTCTTCATGGAATCATTCAGTGGGAAGTCTTGTCGTACCTCCAGAAAAGTTCTGCCAGAAAGAAATATGGTATTTAAGACAGAGATAAGAGTATGGTAGACTTTATTATCTGCAAAAAAAAATTTTATTTTTTTTTTGATGGACTCACAAAATACTGCTGGTGTGGTGGAAGGAGAGAAAGCTGCTGTATCCTAGCAATATTTAAGAACAGTTAGGAAGGGATAAAGAACATAGGCAAAGCTTTTTCAATGTTTATCCTTAGTCTGAAAGGCCCTGTGGACCTGCTCATGCTTGACACGGAGCCAGATCCTGGATTTATGTTTCTGGAGCTGCAGGAGAGTGGCTGTGGGATGCTGTGGTTGTCTGGAGGATCCACCTCTGCATTGTCTTTGCTTTGTCATCAGAATCCTCTATGCTTTTTACTGTGTAATGATGGTGGTGGTTGTGGTAAAAGGTGGCAAATGCAGTTTTATTATGTTTATAAGAATTGTACCTCTGCTAAGTCAATGGAGTTGGAGAGAGAACTCAAAAAGAGGTATGACCATGAGTTTAAGGTTTTTTAGTATAATTTCAGTTGCTTTTGCGTTGTTTGCAGTATAGCTTTGTAATAGCAAACTTTGTGTTGCTTATACACTAAAAGTCTCATTCAGGAAAGTCATATTTAGGTATGGTTTGTATTAAGTGCATAAATCAATTGGGGTTTTTTTTTACTTCTTAAATGAGCTCATGTAGTTCAGCACTGCAAACTTTCGTTTAGTGAATACATCAAGTTATTAGAAATTTCTTTTCTTAAAATGAAAGCATTTGTGTCACATATTAAGTCCAGAGCTTTGAGAGCTATCAGAAAGTGAAATAATAAACTTGCATGTAAAACTACTAATGAGAAACAAAGCATTTTCATTAAGTGCTTAAATGCATTACAGAAATGCAAAGAATATTTCCTAATATCAGGTTGCTGTGACTTGCATTTCCAGATACTCTGCAATCATTAAATCCTGAGAATTTGTTCCAAATACATCAAAATTAGGAACCTCTTTGCCTATTAGAAAAAGCTATTTTTTTAACAATTACAAAAATACTAAAGCAGATCAAGTGGGTATTTTGACAAACAGCTTGAAACATTCTTGCCTAAATTCCACAAATAAAAAAGCCAACTAAATAATCACCCTGAGCAGATTTTCACAGGAACCTCAGTCAATTTTTATAAAGGATAATTACACTGGTGTTTTAACTTGGGGCGAAGGAAATGGTAAAATTAGGGCATGAGAGACACTATTCCTATTTTGAGAAGGTACTAGAATAATTGATGAGGGATTTTTATTGCCTTTTTATTATACAGTGGGGTTGTTTTACTTTCACATGGTTGGATATTTTTTTCAGGCTCTTAAGCCTTGTGTTTAGTGGCACAAATCTGAGCAGCATGTGTGAGAAACTACATTCAATAAGAACTTCTTATGCGTTAATAGTACATTTTTAGAGTTGTGCATGTTTGTGTGTGTGTTTCAATTCTGCAGCTTATGTCACGCACACACCCACCCACCGCCCCACTAATACTCCCCATGTGCCTTATGTCTGGTAGATGAAGAACATTCATTTAAATGCTGCCAGCCCTTTACCAGTTAGTACATTAAGGTAAGGACTGTGAAACATTGGCTGGGCTAGGCCCGTTGCTAGCTGGCGTCTTTTGGAACACTGGAGTGAAATACTGAGTTACAGAGCTCTTCTGATGTACCTAGATGAGAATCAGCCCATGAATCATGTGATCTAAATTGTCTATACAAAGCACATTGTCCCGTATCATCTACATAATATTGTGTAGCAGAAGTAAAAGTACATTTGGCTTTTCATCCTTTCTTCTTCTTTTGTACATCTGTAATACATCGAAGTTTCATTATTTTCAAAAGAAACTTCTTTTTTTACATTTGACTGCTTTCAGTTGGTTTTGTTTTCTTGGCCTTCTTGTAATTTTTGGAAACAGAGATGGAGAAGGAACTTAACTCTTCTAGATTAATTGTCCTGGTAATAACATAAACCTATGTGCTAAAGGAATAACTGTGTAAACAATAGCTGTGAAAGTAAGGGAGTAACTCAGTGGGACTTGCAGCTACTGCCTTGTCTTCTTTGTGAAAGAATGTTTACAAAAAGAAAATTAAAAAGAGGAAATTATTCATTTAATCTTGCTTGCATTTTTCCAGGCCCACTGCAATTAATTTAAAACAGAAATTGTTTTGAAAGGAGTCATTCAATGCAAAATACAGATATGAATTCATAGGGGCTTGGGTTTTTTTTTTCAGGATTTCTTTGACAGAATTTCACCTAATGCTCTACCTGAACCACCAAGCTTCACTTAGTTTCAGCTCCAAATTACATCATTCAACCCCACTAGAAGTTTCCTCCATTTCAACAAATCGAGCCCAAGTTTGCGTGACAGTGGATAGATGAGGTGAGCTGATGAGGGTCTGGGAGGCATTGCAATCAGAGTGGCAGGTGAGGCAGCTCTCAGTGAATGGATTTGAAGGACGAAATGTGCGGTTTTAGAAACAGAGGAATTGCCATAGTGAGTTACAGCCAAAGTCCATCATGAAAATATCTCAAGTTTGTCAATAGCTATCAGAGAACACATTAGCGAAAGGTATATGAAAATTGCAGTATTGGTCAAAACCAAGCTGAGTGAGAAGAATTGTATCAATTAAGTCTATATCTGCTTTATAAAATCCACGTTTCCTAAAATTTGCTTTTGGTAATCTTAACCCAAGACAGTTTATTGTGATATAATTGAATTGCGCACACTTCATGAGACTGGTATCTTTTTATTTTTTCTCCAGCTGTGGATTAATGTGGTTAGACAATGCATTCCCTGTGAACTATGAGTTATCAGCCAGTAGATACTGAGACTAAGATGAAGAGCGAGGACTATTTTTGTTGTAATCTAACTACTTAATTGAGTTTGGGACATTTGTTTTGGGTTAGATATAGTGGCAGGATAAAATTGCAGGAAAAGCCAGACCTGCCTGTACTAAAATTTGCTCTCAATGTGGATGCTCGTACAAGGACTGGAAAGCTGCAGGGGACTCACATGTTTCAAATATATATGATTCATCTCAGTTGTTTTTTTAAGATTTTAAAATTATATTTTTCTTCTTGCTGCACTGTTTTTGTCAGTGTAAAGATGTTTTTGTCACTGTAAAGATCATAGGGTTTATTTGATTGTATTTTGTTAATCCGTTAAATGAGACTGAGGCACCTTGCACGTTTAACATTTCACTGCTAAAACTTAATGCCATCTTTTCATCTTTCACTGAGTGGATGTTGGAGGTCGTAACATTAATATAAGACAGGCATCTCTAATATATCAGGAATGGCCTTTAACAAAACTTAGAAAAACAAACCTGGGAATTAAAAACTGACACTAGGCTAGCGAATTTAGTCACCTTTCTCAAATGTTGAATGGTTTTCCATTTATGTATCTCATCTATTACAAGACCTATTCTTTGTTAGGCAAGGCCATTAAAAAGCACAGGTGGCTTCTCAGATGGAATATATTTTTTTTTTCCCTCTTGGGATGGGAAGATGGAGAGATTTCCATGAAAAGTGGTCAAGAACTGAAGATAACACCCCAAAATAAGGCTGGTAGCTTTTCAATGGGTTAGAGTTCACTATAAAAAACTGGGAGGCCTGGGATTTTGTGCTGCTTTGTAATTTTTTTGTTTACCTCATTTTCTATGCCTTAAAAATTAGTCTATACTTTCCAACTCTACAGGGATGTCAGGTAGATTAAATTAAGATCTTGTGAAGAGCTCCAAAAAACCCTGTACTATTAGCAAATTATGGGGCATTTGCCTCCATTTTTTTATATACTGCATTTACCAAATGTACTATTTCAAAATCGTACAGCAGTGTATACAGATGTGGAAGGCTATGTGTACATTTATATGTTTTTTATGTTATAATTTATATATTATAAATTTATTTAGAGATATTGAAATGTTAGGTAGATACGCTTTTTGGTAGTAATATCCCTGCATGCTAGTTCTTATATATAGTAGAAGATACAGAATACTTACTGCTATGTTATGTGAGGATAATGCATTTTTTGCATCTTCTGACACGTAAGGATAGGAGAATTTTAGTTAAACTTCTGAACATTAGAAATTCATTGGACTAATTGTGCCAATAGATTAAAGCATAAGAGAGAAAGGGATGGCTATGGCAGTGTGCAGGATTTATCCATGAGCTGAAATAATCATGAAATAATCTGAATGATGTAGTGAGAGGGTGTATTCACGCTTCAACTCTGAATATCCATGTCCAAAACTGGATTAAGCTACTAGTAAAATCTGGTATCTATTTTACGTGTAGTAGTTTCAGAAAACAATACTGGAAGAGACCTGTAAGATCATCAGTTCAGTCATCTGTTATTGCAGATAATAATGGCAAAAATTGGTGTTAGTAAGTTCACTTATCTTGGCATAGTAGAGTTTTAGAAATTACTTGCTAGACATACATGGCCAGATAAACAGTTTGGTAGAGTTAACTCATTCCTAGTTTCTAAAATAAGTGTGCGAAGAACTGTCAGCAGTCTCTTCCCTCCCTGCAGTTCTGCTGTCTTTTAAGTACAGAACAAATGCAGATCTGCCCTTAGTGTTGGCATCCCACCTGGAATTCGGTGGTTTTAACAGACTCCTCAATTTTTTTTCATAAAATGTTGGCTAAGATAGGTAGCTTACCAGACAGATTTTGTGAACTATTAGTGACCTTTACCACAATCAGATGACATTGTTACACTTCCTCAGCCCTTTAGACTCAATAACTGTGTTTTGTTTGGTTTGGTTATTAATATGGGTTCTTTTTAATTCACGTATCCAAATGTAAAAATCTATCACTGTATGACAATATGTAGATTTGTGGCTGTGCCAAGAGGACCTTGGGTCCATGTACCAGTGGCTTTATTATGTAATGCTGCATAAATACTGTATCTTCATCTGTGACAGATATAATCTTGAACCTGTATTTTTCATGTTACTTAACTGTTTCAGAACATCATGTGTGAGAGGACGCATCAAAATGGAAATTGCTTCTACAGAGGCAGCAATAAATATTGGTTGAGTATATTGCATTGTTGGGCTCCATGTGTTTTAGGATGTTCTCAATTCTCTTGCACTAATCAACACTGTAAATATATGCTGCATTTCCTGGTCTTCCATTTGCTGGATTAACAATTTGGACCTTGCAGTTTCTACCATACATTTTGATTCTTTACTGTATATATTCATGGTTATTTAAACACACCTGCTAACAAAATTAATCTCAAACCTCCTGTCTTTTCCAGTTATTCAAAGAAAGGCACATGATGCAAATTCTGTGCATTATAATCGGGGTCACCTAGTAGTTATTTGAAGATTAGCTAGTTAAAAAGCTGAGAAAAATCTTTGCACTAAGACAAAACACTGTATCCCTGTGACACACAGAAATTTGCCACTTAAATATTTTAAATTTGCCATTTAAATATTGGGAGGGGTTGTATTCTCTTTTGTTTCGGTTTGTTTTAAAAGAAGGTACTTGCCATATAACTCAAGCAGAGATTAAAGTACTTTATAGTGCATTATTGAAATACATCAATATTTGCGGTGATATATGATGAAAAAAAGAGAAAAGGGCAAATATGTGTCATTCTCACAGTTTTTTGCAGGAGGTTTTAGACAAAGTTGTTGGCATATTGCTTCTATTGAGTATTCCCTTAAAGGATTTTGCTTAAGTCATTCCTTCTTTAAAGTCTTTATCAACACATCGTTCATGTCTCATTTTTTATCTTCTTTTTGCTTTATGCCACTGAGTTATAATAGAATCAATCATGGTTCCCTACCTTGTCTTTCAAGTGAGCATAGTACTGTGATGGCCACGTGCCTTATTTAGTTTTAGGGCCCTTTACTGTCTCACTGTGTTTCCTGTGGAGCTTGAGTACGCTTGTGAATGACTTTCCAACACCAGAAGTAGTACATACCAATTTTCTATTGTATACTTTCTTCTGTGGATCAATATGGATTTTAATTAACATCCTAACTAAATTATAGTTATACTTAAAGGTCTCTCTACCCTTGCATCTTGCCAGGAACTTGGTCTTCAGCAACTTCCTATCATATCATACTAGACAATGTCAAGAACAGACATAATTGAAATCCCTTTTCATTTATCCTGAGGCATAGATACTTTTCTTTTCTTTCTTCTTCAGTAGATATGCACAGAAGTTTGTTAACTGGAGGGATGGAGCTGCAAGCCTACTATAAGCATCAAAGGTGACTTGATACAGAGATTCTTGGAAGAAGTTTCCACCATACTTGGAATGTCATGACACTTGTATTCAACTACTTTTCCACATTGCATTACATTAATAACCTCCTTGCAGGTTTCTTGGCAGATGAGGAGAAAGGGAGGCCTTCAGTAGAAAGTTGGATGATGATTTTGAATGAATGAGGATGAAGACGAACTGTTAGCCTTAAAGCTTGTATGAGGTAGTCATAATGTGAAGAGCCGTGAAGTAGGTCAGTACTTTGTCTTCTTTTTACATCAGTTGTTCTGCAGAATTGCATTTACAAATGTTTAGCTTATATTCACACATAGCACTGATATTTCTGTGTCTCCTCTTTGACTGTACACTATCCGAGATTATTTTCTGTTGTTTTATCCCTTCTGTCATGTAGCTTTTGAAATCTCTTGTGCTAATAAGCATCTGATAGATCTCACCAGGAGTCTTGGCTTCATCTTTAGTCTTCCTTCATTCTAACAATTCTGCCTGCAGTCCATACTGTTCACAGGGTAGATCTCGCATATTGCTGTTCAGCTGCCAGGCTCTTGCGTAATAAACCCTGCATTTCATTTCTGATTTAGTGTAAATTATGATTTTAGGACTGTTCTTCTCTGACAGAAGAGCCCAGTGCTATACCCATGACCATGACTGAAGAGTGCACAGCAATCTGGGAAATGAATCTGTCACTGACCACATGAGTTCTTAGGATGCTTGCAAAAACTACAATTTATCTAAAAGTGTTTTCCTGAAGTGGAAGAACTTTATAGTGCTCCACCTGTATGGGATATAGAAATTTGGCTATTTAATCCACAATGCCATTTCTTCCCAAGGTTCTGTAACAGTAGTGCTAAAAAAGTAAGATAGCATTCAACATGATTTCAAATTATACGCAATCAGCCTAATAGTGAATTTCTTACTTAACTCAGTTAGACTTGGAGAAGTTTTGCAGTGTTACTTAGGCTAAGAAGTTGGATCTAGTATAAATCAAAGCCAGAAAGCCCATTTTCTCTGACTGGATTGCTTTGATGTTCGTAATTGTTCATAATATTTGATTGCATAATTGTTAATTGCTCAAGGTTCCTTTAGGCAAATATAAATTTGATGCCTCTTATCTTCTTCCTCTTCTGAAACTGAAATAAGTGTGTCCTATTCCTCCCACATTACAGTACCCTGCATCCTTCAGTGCTTGCAGTTAACGTTTCCCATTGAGAACGCACAGATAACATTATATGCCATGTCAATGGGAAGAAACCTCAAATGTTATTAATATGATATATACATTAGTTATTAATTTCTTTCTATGTATGTTTTCTGGTAACACTTCAAAAATTACCATCACTTGCCTGCTTTGATTAAAGAAAGTATTGATATTTCTGTGTTGGAACATGGATTAGAATCTAACTAGGCACAATTTTCAGTATCTGCATTATTGTTGTCTATTGAATCTGTTAGACTTGAGGATAAAACTTTTAAAATACTCCATTACTCAAAACAACTTATATATTTGCTTCACAAGTTGTCCTTTATCAGATACTACTGTCAGTTGTGGTGTATCTAGTACAAATACTGCATGTACACCATCACTAGCTTAGATATTTTATTGAGAGCTGCCGTCTCAGCAAAATGAGCGTATTAATCTAAAAAAAAGTGCATTCTTTTTCCAAGCAACATAAACAAATCTATCCTATTTGGAGTTGCAATGTCAATATTTTGTACTGCCTGTGTTGACTTATTCATTGTGGGTTTTGGCGTATGGGACATCTCTGAGGTTTCCATTTCTGGCCTTTCATTTCAGGCCATTTCAGGGTATTTCCAGACCTTATCTTGGATTTTTTTCATCTCCTGAATAATTTTATATATACTTAAATGTATATTCTGAAATAGCTTAGAAATTCCTGTATATTTAAACGAAGTCCCATGTTGCACTGAAAATTCACTCCTCGAAGGTCCAGGGTGTGAGTATTCCAATAAGTTTGTTTCATTCTGGACAAAAGCTTTAGCAAGTAATGTTTGTCCAGTGTTGTAGAGAGTGTCTACAACTGCTGAAGCTTTTTGAGCTTTGACATCAGCTTGCGGATCTTTTACTGGTTGCTGGAAAAGAAAAAAACCAACGTATATCTACCTGGGAAGGAAGGAATGTTTGCTGAGCGTTTTTAGCAAAGGACAGAGGGAGCTTAAGATCCATTTTAATCAGTGCTGGGTTCCTTCCAATACAAAACTGTTTTAAAGACTTATTGAATTAGTACTTTTTAGCTTTATTAGTGTTCAGGATATTATGACAGTAACATTCATACTCACACACCTATAAAAACTATAAAGGGTTTCTGATGCAAATCCTAATAAAGAGATGAAACATTGATTGTCATTAGATTTTCATTAGAAACATTTTACTCAGGTGTAAATCACCAATTGGTTTAGACATAAAGTTCTTTACATTTGTTCCTCGTGCCAAAGCTCATTCCAAAGCATCATTGTGTTTGTCTGGTAGAACTGATCAATGATAGCGTCACCATGAAATCAGCTTTTTCAGTTAACTTCTTGCCTGGATTTGTTGCTTCCATTCTGTGGAAAGTACATGTTTGCTAACCTTTCTCCACACACACACACTTTTACAAAGGTGTTCATTGCTTCTCTGAATATCCTTTGCTAGTGGCCATACTCTCATTTCTTTGTCTCTACCATACATGCTTTGTTTGTTCTTGTTCACTGTCTGCAAAATGATGAAATTGTTGCCTTCTTTCCCCCTGTATGTTAACCTATGTATTGCCAAAGCAGGTGCAACTACAAGAGGTGTTTTTGTTAAATTCTAGCTTGAAATCAGTATACATTTCTGGCCAATACTTGTTGTAACATTTCTGGTAATATTTTTAATTCTTTCTACTGTTGAAACACTGTTGGCTTCTGTAGGTATCCAGCTTTTCCATCAGACAAATCTTGCCTTCGTTAATGTCCACTAAACTGCATGGAGGCCTCTTTCATTCCAAGATTAATTCTAAATCCACTTCTCTCTGGTTTCAGTTTGAACAGTTATGTCACATGTTTTACTTTTATCATACAAGGATAGAGAACAGCATTCTTCAAATTCGGGAATATCTTCATAACCACCTTCACATGGATTTATTGAAAGCTGATATATGTGTCCCCTGCTTCAGAGACAGTTGTTTTGTAAAGCACCTGACTACCTTTCACATTTGCTTGTGCCTTTGTCCTGCAGGTATAGAATTTCACTCTCTTATTCAATATTATGGGAAGTAAAAGTTGATTTGGCACTATATTTTCTCTGGTTTTGGAGAGAGAGCCTTCCTTGCACTCCTCTATGACAAAGGGTGCAGTGACACTTCATCTGACATGCACGAGATCTCCACTTTATTCTTTATCTTTCTCCAAAATGAGAGCTCTTCAGCACTCCTGCAGATAGCATGTTTGAATGTCCATATTAAAGACGTAAGGAATGCTTTAATGAGATCACTCGCCTGTCAGTGGTTCTACAGACCTTATGCCCGAATTATCTGACAAAATATAGCCATGAAGGGTGTCTGGGTGTAGATCCAAGCATGTTGAATATTATTCTGTAACAATTTGTTGCTTAGTATGGTCACAACACTAGTGCTTGTGTGGCCAGGTGCAAGATCTTTCTTCAGCTAATCTGGAAACCAAGCACTGAAGTGGAACCTGAGTACTGAGGTTACTTTGCTGATACTTTTATGATCATAATACCTCAGTTTATGGAGAAATGTAATACTAGAGAATCCTAGGATTTGTAATTGTTTCAGTTATAAATTCTAAAGTGTATGTGGTAGATGTAATACAAATTACTTCAGAGATGTTTTTTAGCAGGTTTTTCTCAAAAGATTTCCCCTGTGCCCTAATCACAATTCTTCTGATACTCATTTCCCTTGCCAACCTGAAGTGAATTGGGAGACTTTGCACGGTGCAGAAATGACCAGAGTTCTCTTGGCCCAGAGAGGAAAGTGGTTTGGAACAGGACATCCATCACTAATAAATAACAGGAAAAAGGGTTATATATCAAGGTTGCTCATGTGAGTCACTCCTCAGGATCTACTTCACCGCAAACAGGCTGAGATCTCTTTTTTTTTTTTTTTTTTTTTTTTTTTTTTGTCTCCCAGTTATGCCTGAGAATTAGTTTAATATTTTTGCAAGTATCTCAATGAATAGAAAAATAAGTATGGGGTTTTCCCAAGCAGTTGCTTCAAATGATGACAGAAATTGGAAACATTTTTGTTATTCTGTAGCTAAACATTTTCTCCTTTTTAGAAGAAATAGAAATGGTAACTGCATATTTATATGAAATTATTAATATAATTGTCTTTTGGACAGTGGGGATAAGAGCAAAGGGACAAACTTTCCTGTTACTGAAATGAATTAAAATTAAGACTCCATGATATGTAACATTTATGCACATATATGTTCATATATTTGTGTAGTTTGTACAACCAAAACATTTTATAAATGGTAGTGAAATAACAAAGACTCTGTAGCTGTTATTTCCATTCCTTAGAACAGTACCAACAGAAGAGACTGAGGAAAAGTTAAACATAACTGCCCTACCTTCTCAAATTGTATCTCCCTCTCCCTCTCCCTCTCCCTCTCCCTCTCCCTCTCCCTCTCCCTCTCCCTCTCCCTCTCCCTCTCCCTCTCCCTCTCCCTCTCCCTCTCCCTCTCCCTCTCCCTCTCCCTCTCCCTCTCCCTCTCCCTCTCCCTCTCCCTCTCCCTCTCCCTCTCCCTCTCCCTCTCCCTCTCCCTCTCCCTCTCCCTCCCGATTTTTACACGGCTTCTTGTTGTGCCCTTTTCTAGGAATTCTGGAGCTGACCTTGCTCTTTAATACAAATGTTTAAGAAAAAAACCTTCATCCATGCTTAAAGAAAAAATCTCAGAAGGACTGTAGAGAAGGTTTATTTACTATTAAATGCTAGAGCAATAAAGAGTTCAAACATTCCTTGTCCGTACTACAATTAAAGAACACTTCTCTCAACTGGAAGTTGAAGTAAAGTACCACAGCTAAAGTAAAGGAAACTTTAACCTGATGTGTTTTGCTTTGTACTGAAGCAGAACAAAATTGCTCTTATCTCAGGTGGGAAAGGTTGTCTCTGGATGGATGGGCAGATACTAGGAGTTGTGTATGGTAAATTATTGAAACAGTTGCATCTGAAGCTCTGCTTATGTCCTCCCTAGTTTTAGATGAACTTTCTTGTTATCATGATGCAAAGTTATCATGAATCACAGGTTGAGAGCTATGCTATTAGTGTTTCACTTCACTGTTAACACATGTAATATATGTAAACACATTTCCTATTTTTTCACCAGAGTTCTATTCAGCTTAGTTATTGCATCTTATCTAGAACATAAAAATAATTTTTTTTTCATAGTGGCAACTTTCTGCTGTACTTTTTGTTCATTATTGCTTAACCAGAACAGAGAAAATTAACAGTGATAGCTTATGTGCATGTATGCATGTCTGTCTCTATGTATCTGTATATACATACCTACATATACACACCTATATTTACAAACGTGTCCACATGTGCATATACGTGTATGTATCTGTACATATCTGTTTATGTGACTGTCAAAGCATCAAAAGTATAGCTATAATAAAAATCCTTACAGTAGGGTATACATGAAAACCTGTAAATTACAATGTATTACCCCAACGTATTACTGCATTTCTAGTGTTAAAACCAAAATCTATCAACATTCAATATCACTAATCCTCCCCCTTTCCCATGAATTTAGTGTTGAATATGACTCTTTTTGTTTAAAATGGAATGATTTTATTAGTTGCTAAAGCTATTCAGTAAGAGGGTGTTTTATAAAGAAAGCAGATTGTAAAATTCAGCTGGGACACTTACTGAACTGTTGGCATTGTTTTGTCAAAACTGATTTAAAATGAACTAGCAAATTGCCAAACCATGAAGAAGTAATGCCATTTTAAAAATGATATTTTAAGAAATTCACTTTCATAGAGAATAGGACAAAATCATAAGCCTTTATGAGCCCAATAAAGACTGCCTAGCTGCTGCTACTTGATACAATACCTTTCTTATTGAACTTGGAAAAAATCTGCTATGGAGGCCTTTTTTGTGCCACATAGGTTTAGTTGGCTTTTTAATTTAAAATGGAAGAACGATGATACTGTGATAAGCGTGCTTTGGACTGGCCAGGCTGGTGCACAACACCCTGGACCAGCATGTGCATGCAGTACTGTACATATGAGCAGGGCTAGTACCCTTCCAGCCAGGGTGCTTTGGTTTGACGTGCTGTTACTGCACTGGCTGTACTGGTAATCTGTGTGGCTTGGTAGTGGACTTATCATATTGCCTGTTTTAAAGACGGAAATATGTTTTTCTCTCTTCAGTAAGACTTAGGGGTATTATTTTTACTTTAGAGACAGGCTGTGCAAGGAACTGAACAGGAAGTAAATCCTTATCTTATTTGATGTGGCTTCTTGTGACTGGCCCACTGTATAGGATGTTCATTTGGCATTTTGGAAGATCAAAATCGAGATGTAATTTTACTTTACCTCACCTGCTACTGTTTGTTTAAATAGTTAATGCAGGCATGTAGAGTACAGACAAAAGAAAAGAATAATTAGTATTTGTATTTTGATTTGTATTTGTGTAGCTGGTGGTTCCTCTGAAAATACCTGGTGATAGTAAGACAAGCTGAAATAATTGCATTTTCTAGTCCTCTTACCACATGACTCCTTTCTACTTCAGTCTTTTCTTACATGTCTTTATTCATGGTGTGTAAGTCACTGCAGGAGTGTGGGGGCTGTTTAATTCCTGGTAGCATATTGAGCTGTAAAAACCTCACTATGGTGTGCTGGAAATAAGGATTTTCATGAGAAGTTCAAATGCAAGAGAATACAGGGTTACTTTTAAGTCAAGCTGCCCTTAAAAGGAAAAAAACAGTTGAAAAGACTTTCACCTGAAATTGTATCCTAAAATTATTTCAGATACCAACTACAATTATTGGATATTTTTTGAAGTTGGTTGACTGCTTATTTGACAGTGTTGTAGAGAGTCCTATCAATGTTCGTGACAAAATGCTCATTCACTTCAGCAGCCTCTGAGTTTATCTCCTGTTAAAACAGTTGCTGTGAGTGGTCTAGCTGCTTAGTGGCACTTCCTTTCCCATGTACTGCCATGGTGACTCTGGCTTTCCACTTCTCACAAGGGAGTTTGCATGTAAATTCCACGCAGCACAGAAGGGCATTTGCTGGAAACACCTGCACTGAGTCTAAGCTGGCTTCAGAGAGGTGCATGCAAAGCTAGGAGTGGAAAGACCAAATGTTTCACAGTATCTTCTACACATCTACAGCATAGGAAGAGCATCTCTCAAACTGTTTTAAGCTGAAATTATTACATTTCAAAATATATTGCTTACACTTTTAATTGGATTTTGCCTATCCTGTGATCTTCAGCAGGTGTTAAATAACCTGAAAAAATCTTGCAGTCTTTGCTCGTTTGTAACATAGTGGCTGTAGTTAGAAATTAATTATACTACTGTCCCTAAAGCAGAACCTGCCTGCCCATCGAGAAAGCTCTTTTCCGTTGTTAGGAGCCTGTTTGCTGCTGTGAGACTTTTCAGAACATACTCCCTATGAGCCATTCAAGAATCAGCAAACAGTTCAGGTGTGTTTCCTTCCTTGGGAGCCTGAGTCTACCTTTTGCATGCCTCCTCACCCTGCCATCTTCTGCCCACCACTTGTACAAGGTTGTGTGAAAACAGTTGCATTCTTACCATGTCCTCCCAGCTGCTCCACTCCTCTGTACACAAGTGCCTCCACAAGCAGCAGAGGGTTTCTCTGGGGAAAGTGAGTCCAGCTGTTTTGGCAGCCTGCTGCTTTTAGCAGCTGAGACCCAGCTCTCTCCTTTGGCACCGACAAAGCGGGCTTAATGCCACCAAAATACTTGAAAAATTGCAGTTGTGACTAGCGCTTCAAATGCTATTTACTTTAGTATTTGACCAAGATAATGCTGCTAATTTCTTTTAGCTCAATGCAAAATTTTGAGCCTGATTGTTCTAAGTCGCAGAAAAGGGAAAGCTGCCAAAACTGCATACCGATTTACCTCCCTCTTGATTCTGCTGACATCACTGAATTTGCACAGGATACTAAGAAAGCAGAAGAAAAGCAAAGAAAGATACTTTTGGGCTTTGTCCTCTTTCTACAAACCTCTGTGTCTTATCTAAAAGCTCACAATTTAAGATCCTCCAAGTTAATGCTGTGAAGCAGATGAGATGAAAAAAAACATTAGCTTATCTTTTGCAGCTCTGCAGTGTCCTGTGACTTTGGGGATTGTGGCTTAATTGATCTTTACAAATTAAAATCACAGATGAGCCAGTCACTAGAAAACCGCAGTAATGGCTAAAGGAAGACATCTGTGAATTTGGTATGGACCATTTAAATATCATAGCCTATAGGAAAAACATATGAAACATTTGGAGAAAGTAGTTCAGATCTACCACTGAACATCTTCAGACTCAGACACTTATGAAGATTATATACTGACATGAGAGTGAACTGGTCTAATCTAAAATCCATTAGGCTACCAGATCTGTCATTAAATCAGTAAAATCCACCTCTTTGGTCCATAGACAAGTGTGATGCATGGATGGCAGAGTCATGTGGGGAAACCTCTCACTGCCATGAAGATATTTATCATTGTAATAGAGAACAAACTGAAGGACCTCATGTAACATGCAGCAGAGACAACAGCCTTGATGTTTCTGTCCCCTAAATCTTTTTCAAGAAGAGGAAATTGCAAGTACTCTTTGGAAGCAGCAGCAGCAAGAGGAATGGGTTTTATTTTCCCTCTTTGTCCCTCCTAAGCATATACCAACCTATTTCCAAATAATTTTTTCTCCTTTCACTGAAAACTTTGCAGTGATTAGGTTGCAAAATTCTTTTATCCAACAGTGTTTTCATGAGAAGTGATATAGGTTATACCTGGCCTGTTTCATCCCTTTGACAACTATGAGGCTCTAAAAATATTTGTTTGTAATACTTTATTTCTACAACTTTTCCTGAGTAGGCACTAAAACAAAGAGTGAACTCCTGATGTTAGAAAGGGTGTGAAAATGCTTGGGGAATGTTTGTAGGGGGAGGAAATAAATAAATAAATAGTTAAATGAACACCACCACTCTCTATTAAGACAGATATCTCCACAATATCTCATGAATCATAGACTCATAAATTGCTTGATTGGAAAATACCTTTTGAGATCACGGAGTCTGATTGTACCTGTCACTACTAAACTATATCCCTGAGTACTTCATCTACCCATCTTTTAAATACCTCCAGGCATCGTGACTCAACCACCTCCTTGTGCAGCCTGTGCCAGTACCTGATAACCCTTTTGGTGAAGAAATTTTTCGTAATGTCTAATCTGAACCTCTCCTGGGGCAACCTGAGACCATATCCTCTCATCGTATCAGCTGTCACTTGGAAGAACAGACGAACACCCACCCGACTACAACCTCCTTTCAGGCAGTTGTAGACAGTGATGAGGTCTCCTCTGAGCTTTTTTTTCTCCAGGCTAAACCACCCCAGTTCCCTCAGCTGCCTCTCATAAAGCTTGTTCCCCTGCTCCTTCACCAGCTTCATTGCCCTTCTCTGAACACACTTCAGCACCTCAATGTCCTTCTTGAAGTGAGGGGCCCAAAACTGAGTACAGGATTCCAGATGCGGCTCCACCAATGCCGAGTACGGACTTCCCTGGTTCTGCTGGCCACACTGTTTCTGATGAACAATCACCTAAGTCAAAATGTATTGTACCGCAGAATGTTTAATTATGTATGAAAGCAGCAGGATTGCAAGATCCAGGAAAATATTTAAATAATCTTTCATAAAGTAGCATAGAATTTGAGCCAGGTGGCTTCCTAATGTCAGTATCTTGTACGGCTAAATCAGATGCAGTGGTGCTAGTTAGTGACACTGGTGATAGTAGCTGGGGTTATGGGCTGCTGTTTGCAGGCAAAGGGACAGAAGTAATAGTACAAGAATATGTATGCTTTGTTAATTAAAGCCTAGCTGCGTTTTTCAAACACTTACAAAGAAAAATAATTTTTGTTATGGATTTGGTCAATGTGAAGATCAGGACCTCTTAAAACTGATGAATCTGGAGTTAGCCAGTTGCCTGTTGACATTATTTCCCTCATGCTGTCAGAAATAATACTGTATCAGATAGCTAAAGCAATGAAAGGTTTGGCGATTTTTTATGCCATATATGTTGTTTAACCCATTGCCTGGTTTTGATATGACCTCAATTCAATAAGGTTGAATTGTGGTGAGTCCTTATTTGCATGTGGTATTTTTTACATTATTAAATATCAAAGTTTCAACAAAATTTTCCCTTTTAAGTTTGTAACAAGTGGCTCATCTGCAAGTCTTTATGACTTATGCATCTGCTAAGGAATGGTATCTACTCGGTACTATTTTAGTCGAACTGGCATGTGAGGTAATATGGTTTAGTCCTTTTTCATTTCAATTTGTGTTGTCTTGCTTAGGCTCTGTGTGAAGAGAAGACGTGGACAATGACACTGGCTCAAGTCAAGATAATTTGATCGTATGGTTGAGCCTTATGAAGGCCAATCACTGCAATAGTTTTGGAGTGAAGATCTATCAAAGAACAGACATCCTTGAAGTAACTTTCCTGTTTTCTCTAAGCTTTTTTTTTTCCTTTTTTTTTTTCTTTAATTTTGCATATTTTAGGATTTGCATGACAACGTTTTGGGTAGATCAGAGATCTATCTTTTGGGGAAAATGAATTAAGATAGTATAGGATGCATCTCCTTTTCTCAGGCTCCTTTTTCTGTGTCAGTCTCCAACCTCCTTTGCCTCCCTCAGGTGTTTTTGTCACCCTATACAGAACTCACTACCAGTGCTATCGCACACCACCCAGCAGAAAGGGCTCATTTTATTCCTTCTTAGCACTGTCAGATTCACAGCCTACAAGACTTCTAGGTGAAATCTGACCTTGGAGAGTTGGCCTTCTCGGTTGGGGTGGCAGGAAAGGCTAACAGTTACCTTGGCTGGAAGGCACCAAATTGGATAAACTGAAAATGAGGGCCTGGAGAGTGGGAAAGCTCTTGATGGTGATTAGTTGTCATCCTGTTTGTCAGAACAAATGAAGAACAGAAGCACAATGTTTGCACTGTTTGAACAAGCCATGGAGAGAAAATTAGATGGCAAATGTGATCATAATTTGCCTGCCTTTCTTGAAACTCCCATGGTGCTATTAGTGTTTTTCTCTTTTCAGGTAAAAAAGCTTTAATAAATACATACTTCTTTCAGTGGAAACTGAAATGTACTGAGGTTGATTGCAGATGTGGTGTTCAAAGATTTCTGTGGTTTAAGGGATAGTACTTATAGTATAGTATATACATACTGCAGGCTGGTGCAAGGTGGTGTGTAGTGCCATTGGAAAAGGTAACATATTTCAGTATTGCACATGATGTGGATCATAGCCAGCTATATGAGTATATATTTAGAAAGTTATGTATATTTAAAATAAACTTATGTCTGAGCTTTATATTGCGCTTGGTTGAGTACTGTTGGTAATCCAGTTATGGCATTTTTTTGGAGAAGTATCTGGAATGTAAATTCTTTTGTCCTATTAACCTGTGATAATGTGTAGCAGCAGGCTGTGCCTCTTGCTGATGCACCGGCACACCTAAGGTGACCACAACTGTTACTAAATAAGAAAATCAGCACTTCTGTGATTTGTGCATAGAGAAACATGGAGCAACCTGTAGTATTTAGATAATGGGTTTAGGGAGGAGATGGAAAAATGCTACTTGCAGTTTATTTTACACATGAAAGTATTTCACACATAGCAAAAATCATTAGTGTAAACAAGTATCAATTAAGAGAACAAGTATGAGCGTTATTGGAGAATAAAGTAAAGTAAAAGTGAAAGGCTCTCTTGGGCAAAAACAAGTGACCGGCAGTGAAAACATTTGAAGTGTTCTAATTGCCTTGCAGTACAATCCTAATCTGTGGAAACTAATAAAAATTGACTGAGCTTATATAGAGACCTACTGGAAGCAAAAAACTTTGTTTGAAAGTGAAGTGCTTGGACTGTCATATTTCTGATTTATATAATAGTTACACAGCTAGATAGAAGAATGTCAGACTGCATCCAAAGTCAGAAATTTCCCCAATATATTGTAAAAATAAATAAATAAATACAGTAACAATAATTATGGGTTCACTATATCACTATGACATAAAGGGTAATGACAGGAGAATGTAAAGAGAAGCATATTTATTTTTATCTCTTTGTATAATCAATTTAGTATACCAGGCAGCTCAGACTGGTCTTACGCCTCTCTATCAAACTGTATTTGCTTTTGCATCTCTCTTCTTTATCTTTTATCCACGTTGGTAGGGACCCACCAGTAAAGTATCCTGCTGAAGGGCCAAGGCCAGAGTCTCAACATTACTTAACATAGGAAAGAGAAATTATATCCTAAAGCAGAGAAGCACAGTTCTTGCATGCTGGTTCTGACTGGCTGTGGTTGCACACAGCTTTAGGAATTATGGCAGCTCTTGGAATTTCCTTTAGAAATGTGCTGTGTTCTGCATCATCTCCAGCAAAACTCTGTGATGGATATAGATATTCTCTGTCCATCTGCTGGGCCTACTTCAGACAGAAACATGTATGTTTTTTTGTTCCTGTGTATTTTGGATGAGCTCGGAGCATGGCAGCAGAATAAATGAAAAGTGTTATGCTTCAGTCAGTCACCAAACAGTGACGGATATTGTATTGTGCAAACACCAGCTGGAAAGTACATACTTTGGTGGCTAATGCAGTTTTTACCAATATTTTAATATACTGAAGTTCAAATTAATCAAATTATGTTTATAATACAGCTCACAACATAATAGTGTATTCCGTATGAGTAATGCACAGTGACAAGCAATTACATTTCATTTTTTTATTGACTATTTGAAGCTTTAAAATATTTATTTGGCAAGTTTGTGTCTCCTTTTTGTTACTTTTAAGGATAAGGCTACTTAGCAGTCTCATACTCTAATGATTTTTAAGCTGTAATAGAAAGCACATAGGATATGAACAGTGATGTGAAATAGATTAATTAAAATCAATGTTATTTCAATGAATACTAATTGAATTATTAATGCTTGGATCAGGGTTTTTCCCCATTTTGTGATTATTCAGCTCATTGGCTGATGTATGCATTTCTGTTGATGAAAGCCATTTCTCCATCTTCCTTTATTGTTTTGGGTTTTTTCTTCTCTCCTGCCCCTCATTAAAGGAATATGTTATGAATACCAGATACAAGATAGAGACTTGATCATAGTCGATTTACTTTTTTCATGCTGTCTCCATCGTCTTTTCCAGCCCTGAGTACAATGGCACACAGTCTGTTTTGGAAGTAGCTCTTCAAAAGCCCTGTGTTCAAAAGTGAGGTTGGCTGGTGTCGGGAGGGCCGTGGTGTGAGTTTTTAGCTGTAGTTAGGGTGGGCTGTCAGAAACTGCCAAGCCCTGATGCCCAACAATACCTCTGTGAGGCCACTGCTACTGGGCTTCCCACCCTGCTGGCCCTGTGCACTCAAGTGGAGGGTGAAGATCTGTGGAAAACCTGCTGTCTAGCTCTAGGAAAGTGTCTCTCTTCTGCTCTTTGTCCCTATTACTATTAATATCGTTTCCACTAGGCTACTGCATCGTATGATTTCAGCTGAAATAGATTAAAAGTTCCTCTGTTTTGATGCCAACAGTAATGTGACAAGTTTGTTTGCCATTTCTCTGATGTTTTTGTAACATGAAGGGATAAGGTCAGTGTTCAAGGAAAATATTCTCATTTCATTAAATTTGGAGAGTGGGTTCCCCTATCCCCCACTATTTTAACAATTATGTTATTAGAAATAGTCTATGAAGAATATGTAATTCACCTCTTAATTATTTACTGCAAACAGAAGAATTTCGTGTGTATGTATGTTTGCACAGAGCAGAGGAAACAGCATTTCCAGGAAGGTCTGTTTTCAAGAAGTCAAACGCAGTAGTAACTAGCTAACATTTGTTTTTAATTGTTGTTTTTGCAACAATAGTGTAGGTAGAATAAAACATCTTTTTTTCCACATAATTAATAAATGTTTTTGAGAAAGTGCAAAACATTTTGAAAGAATTCCTGCAGTGTAGAATTGGGACTGCTGTGGATGAGCTACAGTTCATACTACTGAAACCTTTGGGAAAAACATCTGTGGCATGAGATTTCAGTATGCTACAAGAGCTGTTACAGTACCTGTAGCACATAAATAGGGAAGGACAACAACTCAGTATGTTATGGATCTTCAGAGAAGCTAATGCTTTTGAACAACATTTATTTAAATATTATTTGTTGGATGACAATACATTATCATGGATTCTCAGACACAACTGAGCTTTAATTCTATTCTTTTCTAGCCAGCTAGGATTTCATCTTCAGTTGAAGACATTTTATGTCTCAATAATAAAGTGTAATATTCCTTTCTTCAGCAGTATCTGTAGTTCTATCAGCCACATGCAGTAGGGCTTCTTCCTTTCACTATGAATCAGCAGTACCTATTATTTCAATTATTTATTATGACTGCTACTTACAGAAACTGCATTAACCAGTAGTACATTTTGCATTCCTGTAATGCTTTATGTAGTACCCTGAAACTTTACAGACTTGCTAAAAAACATAGCTTAATTTGAAAAACATTTTGGGCAGTAACCAAGCAAATGAAATGGTGGTTGAAAGGCAGATCTATTGCCATCACAGATTCTGAGTAGAGAAATTCTGAGATGAAGTCATTTATCTAGTGCCTGTGTCACAGTACTTTCAGGCCTCCTATAACCGGACACAAAATATCTTTCATATGTTTCTTCACATACCTTTCTCTTAATTGTCTTCTCTACTTGATGGTACACTTGAAATACTGTGGACATGTTTACAGCTCCGCTGTCATGAAAGTGAATTAATGTATTTTTCTTTTTTCTTTTCCTTTATTTTCTGTCCCCACTGATCTTCATATTTCTGTTGTTTGATCTGAATGAGATTTCTGATATGTTGTGTAACAAGATTTTAGTGATACCTAGCCATTTACCTGAACAGTTTTTCAACACTGCTAGCAATTGAAAGAGGAAGGAATGTAACTTTTCTTCACATCAAAGAAAATATTCTTACTTTGTTTGGCAATAGAACTGGGAACAGCTTGGTGTACTTATGAAGTGTCTTGCAACTTGCTGCTGCTGTATTGGAATGGGATTAATCAGTCATCCAGAGGAAAGAATGAAATGACTCATATGTGGGACTTAGCATAATACAGTGCCCAAGTCCTAAATCTTTCCTGCTACGAACCTCAGTTCCCCACAGCCCTTTCACATAGTTTCTCTGTGGATATTAGCTTAATACTGTCACTTTAGACTTTCATCCAACCCTAAGGATCTCAAAGATCTTGCTAATTGAATGGGTTGTCGTATTTTAATATGACTACTTTACAAATACTTAGGCAAGGAGTATGAGTCACTACAAAAGATTTACCCCACTGCTTCTTAGGTAGATAAGATAAAGTGTTTAGGCATATCAAGGTTCAAAATTCCTTTGTCCGAGCCTTTATCTACAACATTCCTCAGATTATGTTCTGATAAAAGCAAGAGAGAAGAGGCTGTTTGGATTTGGTTTCTTGAACAGCTGCTATAAAACCAACTTTCAGCTCAACGTCAAACCATTTTCACTCTTCCTTTGAGTTCTCTTTTGCTGAATGATGCTTTTTAATGGTGGGAGTAACTTGTATTCATCTAACTATGGATTCTTCTTCCAAGCTTCATCTTAAGAAGGATGGAATTGAGGAAGAGAGACTAAAGGCTTCATCTTGGGGTAAGGGAACTTATTTTTTTCCTCCTTCAGAGCCATTTCTCTCAACCTAGAAGCTACTGTTCCCATTCTAATACATATGAGGTTCTCATGATTTAAATTTGATATGTTTAATAGAATTCCAAAAGGGAGGAAGAAGACATCCTAGGTCATCTTAATTTGAAGTCAACAACAGACAGAAACAATTACATGCCAAATATCTGGTGTTTTTCAAGACATATCTTTATAATATTATTTTTGTTCTTTTTGCCCAAGGAAGATTTTCTTTTTATTGCCCTTTGCAGTTGGGATGCCATTTCAGGCAGTACATTCTAATGTCTTGTATTGAGCCTCCACAAAAAGTCAAGCCTTTGCAACTTGTCGGTACATTGTTAGGGTAATTCATAATTCACGTCTACAGATTGTCCAGTATGGACTTTTCAACTTGGGACTTATTCTGTCAGACTCATGCTTTCATCACAGAGATACACTCATAGAATGACTGAACATGTGAACAAGTGAAGTAATTCTCAATGCGTTTTATTACTAGGCTCTGCAAGAGAAAAGCTTCAAGACCCATCAACATGCGATTTGGATTGCTTGTTTTTCTGTCCTTATTGGTCTCCTGTAACTAAAGTAATTTCTATTTAAAACACTTTATTAAATTTCTCTCTCTGATGATGGTTCCTATCCTTCTATTTGATGGAAATACTTTTTACTGGTTTTACTTCTTCCCATTTACATTAGGTTGACAAGACACTGAGTAGCCATGCAAAACCAGATAGACTTGATTTCTTTGCCTGTATTTTTATCTTTTTCAAGCTTGGAGATTGACCCCATCAGAACTCAGCTTCTGTTTATCTAAAAGATTCTTTATGCGTTCTAGTCTTGTAAAGTTAAGAAAATAATGTTTTTCATTACTAATGAGAGGCTAAATAAATGGGAAAATCTTCAGGTTTTGAAGTAATTGGTAATGGGATAAAAAAATAGTGGAAACAGGAGACTTATAAGTTCTTCCCAGACTTGTTTTAAGAAATAATTTTTCTGAAGTAATTTTTGGTCTTTTATGTCTCCTTAGCTATGGCAGAATGCCTGAGCTTTAAATTGCCTGCAGTAATGAAAGGTGACATCGGGTGAAACCAGAATTCAGCAGTGGGAATAATGGCATATTTCATGGGAGTCTGGTTTCTGTATACAGACACCAGAAAAAGTAGGAAACAAGTCTCTTGTGAAAGGTTGAGAGAATAGCATGTATGTGCCCATTTGAAAATGATAAGTAAAGAAACTAAAATTGTCTTTCAAAGGGCTGCCTACTATTATTTTAAAGAAGGGAACATGCTGCAAAGTATGGTCTGATCATGCTCTAAAAGGCCTATTTGGACTTTATCTTTTTTATTTTTTTACTTTTTGTTTTGCTGACATGACGTGGCTACTGTAGAGAGTTGGTGAAAGAAGTTAAAGGTGTTTAGTCATAAAATGAAGTGAATGAATGAAAGTCAGTAATAATACGGTTTTATGGTTTAGTTACTGATTATAACTGAATGGTGCCATTTACAATATTGAATCAATACTCTGGGTCAGAGACTGCAAAATTATTGACTCAGAGTGTGATTCCAGAGCCAAGGTAGCCAACAGAGGAAGGGGAAAGTGTGTAATGCACACAGGGAAAATAGGAAGTTAAGGAGTAAAAGAAAAGATGCTCAATAGATGCTTCCTTTGGTGACCTTGTTAACTTTTAAAAATATTCTACACATATGCAGCTGTCACGTGGAGACTAGCTGATTAAGATAAGATAGTTTTCTGTTTAGTTCAGTAGGAAATACTCTTTTTAAAAGGTAACAGAAATTGCATAAGTGTTTCCAATTCAGGAATCTGGACAGATGAAATCAGGGCTCCTGATGATTCAGCATCAGCGGCTTTTCTGAACTCTAAGTCACTGGAATAATTTTGTCTTTTCTTGGAATAATTCAATATGTTAAATTTTTGTTCCCGTTTCTCTCTTTCTGTTTGATAATAATTTACTCTCTATTTCCTTTGTCTCATTTTTTGAGGGTTCTGAAATTGCAGATTGTCCTTGGCAATAACTGGCACTTGTCTTAGTTTTTGCCCATGGCTGTTAGTCCAAATGCGTCTAGGAGTTTACTGATACCATAACATTTCTGCTAAGTCACCAAAATCCTTGTTGGAGATTCATAGATATTACTGCCTCTGCCATCATGCTTTCTCCAGCACCTTAGTTTTAGATAGCTTTAGTAAGTTTTCTCTTGGGAACCAGAAGATGAGATGAACGTATTTATCCTCTTTGAAAGTGTGTGTTTATGTGTGTGTGTGAATCTTCTCTGAAATACAGTGAAATCTCATTCCCTCCCTGGACCTGGTGGTTCCCAAGATTCAAATACCCGAGAGAGGGCAAAAATTGTAAGGTGTATTCATGTAGCACACTCACTTTAATATGGTGGAA
Organism: Neomorphus geoffroyi; assembly: GCA_033558235.1. NCBI lineage: Eukaryota > Metazoa > Chordata > Aves > Cuculiformes > Neomorphidae > Neomorphus > Neomorphus geoffroyi. The sequence goes on along the minus strand of JAUMJM010000027.1, from coordinate 19,785,803 downwards.
GGCTGACAGTAGCTTTACAGTCCGTTATGATTATATTTGCTCTGTATATTTTCTCCTCTGGTTGTCAAAAATTCTGCTTTTTTCCTGGCAGGGAGGCTTCTTCTGACAGACCTTATTACCAGAATATATTTTATTCTTATATCAGGATTGGCTTCCAGGATAGCTCTAGTATTATATCATTGCTAAGTATTCCTCTCAAGTATTTCAGTCCCTGCTTAATGTTGCTTACCAAAGACACTGTGATTCTGGTGAAAACATTGCAAAATTTTCAGCAATGGTATCATCTACTGAGTCTGGAGAAGTATCCAGCTGCTTTTAACCAGTTCCTATCAGGGTAAATAAGAAGCATTGCTGTTGCCAGCGAGATTTCTTGTATAGACCTATATCCTTCTGGAGCAGGGGATAGAAAAATGACACCAGGTTCACTTACCAACTCATCCCACTGGCCTTGAGGAACTATTACAGCTCAACAGATTAATCAGATAGATTAATACTCCTGCTCTCTAGTGATTACTAGAGGTCTGTTTTGATGGCTCTCATTCTGGCACTTTTCCCACTGAAACCCTTTTCCATGTTAAAGTGGAACTAATTAATTCTAGGGCAATACTGAATGGTTTCTTTCAGGTTAACGGTTCAGTCAGTTTATGTCTGGATGCTCGAAGTCCCACCGAGATATCTTAAACCAATTCTCTAGACAGTGTAGTAATGTTACCTTGCTACTGCATATACAAGCTTTCGAATAAGTGAGATCAAAAGTAGTAATGGTCTTAAACATTTATGATTTTGAGTTGCATGGTTTATTTTTTCTGTCATGAAGATGCTATGTTTGTCTTTTACTGAAGATCACCTGTATTTCTTCAGTAATACCTTCGGATAGACAGCATTCTTCTGCACAGGGATCATAATCTGCCATGTGTTAATAGCACATGTCACTCTACTCCAGAATTGGCTGCATTGTGGTGACCGCCTTTAAGACAGAGTATCTGTTATATGGTAGCAGCTGAGGGGCGTGACAGGTGACATACAACAATGAAGACGATAGCATGGGAATTATGTGCAAACTTTAGTCAGGCTCTCTGTGCTTTTGTCTGCTTTTTGTAGCATTAGATTTAACGTAAAGTAAAAAACAAACCAGCCTGCTTCCGAGACTATCAAATATCCAAAACCTGTGATTGTCAGATAGTCAAAATAATCACTGCATCCTGAATCATAAAACTTCAAATTAATATCTTTTTTCTTCCTGAATTGGATAAGATTTAAGAGTGGAATGACATATGACAATGTTTCCTTTCTAAATAATTTTGATATTAAAACTGAATTCCTTGTCTAGACATATTCTGAAATTTTAAACAATAGTAGAAGAAATCCAAATATTGGCCTCCTTTAGTGAGCCTGTAATCTGCTTGGGTTTTGGTATATTTTGCAACTTGTGTTGAAAATACTTTCCACTATCACATTATTCAGGCAACCTAGCCTAAAGTTATGAAACTTAATTGTATGTCTACAGCTTTTGAAAAAGCAGCCTTTTAAAACGTGACTGTGAAAAATGTTATCCTTTAATTAGTTTGAGAAGAAAAGTAATTGTAGAAGTCTTTACCAACATGAATCTTCTCTAAGGAAAAACATTTTGAAAGAGCCATTTTGGCAAGCTGCTGTCTTGGTTTCTAAACACCAATTCAAGAAATTCCAATTTGAGTTTAGGGTAGGCATGCTCCTACTCAAAAGCATACAAGGTTTTGCAGTGATTTATAAACTTGTTTTTCCAACTTAGTGCTGTGATGCTCAATATCTTGCAAAATGAACTGACTAGAATTAGGCACTTGGTAGCCTTGAGCACCTCTTTGTTCTCTCAGGATTTGTGTTTAATTGATTTGCTGCTTATTTTTGAGGGTTTTTTTATTTTTATTGTGCTGCCATTAGTAATTTTTTTTCTTATTATTTTCCTTTTTATTAGAGCACAATACACTTGACTTGAATCTCTTAGCATGTTTATTCTATATTAGATACTAGGCTAGTGAAAGCCAGCCCCAAAGGGACTTTGCCATTTCCGGTTGTGTCTAAAATAATCTCTATACCGCTGTGAGCAGGGACTGTCCTCAAAACATTGAGTTGATCCTTTTGTCGGGAAACAGTATTACAGTGGTTTGATGATTTGCCATAACTGAGTAGCAAAAGGACAGGAAGGCCTTAAAGAAGATGAAGTATATGATCCTCTAGTTCAGTCTGCAGAAATAAGAATATTCTTGAGAAAATACAGACAAAGTTGTTAAAATTTAGCCACTTCTAATCTCCACTAGATTGACAGCAGTATTTCTAGGTTATGTATTGACTGTCTGAGGTTAGGCAGGCTCCATTTTTGCCCTTGGTGTTGGGAGGGAGCAATGTATGTGTTCATAATTCCATCTGAAACTTGTATTCAAGAAAGAACTGGCAAAGGTAGTGACGCTTGGCTTTGCTGACTGTTATCCTTCTGGAATTATCCAAAACAATGGATAGTTACATGTTTTATATCCCATTATAGGCAACATGGCTGCTGTACTGATGATTGTCTTGTATATTTTCGTTGAGATTGTTTACCCATTCTTGTGTGATCCATCCATCCATCTTTGTTCTCAGAATCTGAAAAATGGATATAGTCCAAGAGAAGCCGAATAATCTTCTAAATCTCCTGGCAGTACTGCTGGGAGAAGAGATCTAGTCTTTGTATGTCTTGCATCTGGTATCAGACTGTAAGGAAAATAATAACACAGCTCAAGATCTAGTGGGGAATTCAGCACACGGGTGATTCAGGGTACAATGCTGTATTTCTAGAATGATCAAAAATCCTTAATTGATTCACAGAGAGCAAGTTGAGTTAGTAGGGACCTCTGGAGGTCATCTAACCCAGCCTTTTGCTGTTGGAGTCTGACAGTCTTCAGGCATGGAGAGTGCCCAGCCTCTCTGAACAGTCTGTCCCAGGGATCAGCAATTTTGAGAATGGTATCTGTACTATGCTTTTCCCTTCAGCGTGTCCACCAAAACACACGCACTGCTTTTTTGATCGGTAGATTTGCAACATGGTACATTTCACCCCATGTAGAGGAACAGCAGGCAACAGCTAAGATATGGTTTGCAATGTACAATTTTCAAAAGTACTTTTTTGGCAGGGGAGAAGCACATGTACATAACTGTCATAGCACACAGCAGTGAAAGTCAGGCACCTCTGCTTTTAGCTCTGAGAGGATCACTTTAGTTGTTCCCTTCTGGAATTGCCACTAAAGGAAGGGTGGAGAAAAACTGATACATAAGCACTAGTTAGTTTCTGAAGGGAAATGACAGTAGTAAAACATATTTGGTATAGCGAAGAGAATGTCAAGGGAGGACATTGTTTATTTGAAGTTCTGTAAAGTAGAGACATTAAGCAAGAAGAGAAATTCTTCAGAGAGGGACATGGGAGTGTACTAATGGATTGGGAGAAATAATGGGATAATAAAATAATTAAGAAAGGAGAAATTTCACCTGAGGCTGTCAAATTTGATATAACTGGTAGGAGATGGAATTTCCTAGGTTATACTTGAAGAAGAATTAATTCAAGAAGTGTCAATTGGCCAATAAATCATTTCAGTTGGAATTGCAGATGAGGTTTGTATCTTCCAAAAGAAATTAGTGTTTATTTTTGTATGTGAGAAGATGATCGTATAGTATGCCAAACTGTTGGCAGCTAGGACTCCCTAACCAAAGGACTGTCTGAACAAAGACTGTTTCATTGCTTTAAGCACAGGCATCTTGTGGACTACTGTGCAGTGAGAGTTATTTATTTATTTGTATTTCAGTTGTTTTCTCTCTAATTTTAAAATGAGTTTTCCAGATTTTCTGTTTTCTCTTCTTTGATTTTATCCACTAAACTAAAGTGGATCAAATCCCTTCTTTGGTTAGGTGGAAAGGTAATTTCCAGGCTGTTTTTGCTTCATGTTTTTACTTATTCGCAATTTGTAGCAGCTCAAAGAGCCTGCTGGATTTTGTGCGGATTGTCGTATTTATAGTTAGTGTCAGGGTTACCAGTAAGTAGCCGACAAGCCTACTATGGAATGGGAGTGACATTATCAGTCATCTTTTCTCCTGTCTAGACCTGCAAGCAAGGGAAGGACATTCACTTGTCTGAGCTAATGTAGAGGGTTGTATGTGTACATTGATAAGAAATTACCTTTATTTATGGGAAGAAATCCTTCTTCTGTTTTGAACTGGCAGGCTGAGTGAAACAGTTACAGTTCTCCTTTAAGTAAATGTCAGATTGATGCCAGTCTTGCCTCAATCAAACCTTGAAACAATTCTTATTGCAAGGCAAGGTGATTTCTGTTCCACTGAAAGGTTGACCCTCCTGGACACGGCTTCAGCTGTTCCTTTGAAATTCCCATTGAAAATTTTTAGTTTAACATGAGCCAGCATTTTAAAAATATTGATTTTTGCAATTGCCCACTGTATTGGTAAGGCAGGGTGATTATTGGCCAAGTGTGTTGTAGCAATAGTTTACTTTTCATTTCCTCACTGTGCAGTATGATCCGTGTTCTTCTGTGGCATTCTCTTCTACTTGAAAAGCTTGACACTAAGTGGATATATATTTTTAAATATAGACAGGAAAGCTATTATTTTTTATTTAGCTTTTACTGTGTAATGGAATTTGTGACAAGGTTATTTGCTTCAATATAATTTTGTGTACCGATTAGTGTTCTTTGGAAAGGGCCTTGAGGCATGTTGCTCGAAAGACGCTATATAAGGAGGGAATGGAAGGGTAAACGACCTTCATTTAAATGCAGTCAAGTAATCATTATCAAAGTTTTAAGCAATTTGAACTGCCTAACAGGAGGTATGATGACAGTAACTGCCAGTGTCCTTAAAGGACAGCTGTACCCATTTGATCACTGCCACAAGCTTAAAGTTCATAAAAAGCAAACCACTTTTCACAACCTCTAAGCCATATCTGAAGATATGTATTTAAAAACCAAACCAAACCAAACCAAAAAAAAAACCCAACAGAAAAACACATGTTCTAAAATTGATATTTTGGACATCTCTTCATGTAGTCCAACAGAATTTTATCATACTACAGTGTAGGTACCAATACCAGAGGGCATGAGTGAATTATTACTAGTTAAAACAAAGAAATAAAAAAAAAAAAAGGGGAAAAAAGTTTGTTAATGTTTAAATAGGAATAAAGCAGGCAGTGCATTTCTTAAGAGGAACAATTTTCCCATGCAAGTGGAAGGGATGCTGGGCTTTGCAATGCTGTTCTGAGCTTAACTTTGAGGTAACCAGGGACAAGGAATTGAGTTATGCTGAAGAACTGAGCAGAAATGTATTATTGTGTATATATATTTAACTGAGCAGAAAAGTATTATGCTTTTGCAGGGGTGTTGAACTAGATGATCTCCAGAGTTCCCTTCCAACCACTACCATTCTGGGAATCTGTGATTTTTTTTTGTATTTACTCCTTCCCCTGCCCAAAGTCATCTAGAAATATACCTGCACAAGAAAAAATGGACTTGGCCTATTCTCTGAGGTGCATATACAGGAGCTGACCCTAGTTTGGAAGCAATAGTTCATTCCTTAGTGTGGCTCTGCACCAAGTTAATATTTCCTGTCTTTCTTTTAATGTTATCATTACTGGCCTAGTCCCACCAGTTTTTCAGGCTAAGAAGAGATCTGTAACCCTTCTGAGATGGGTATATAAAATACAAAAAGGGAATCTCAAAGTCCAGTCCCCTACTGTCACTATATATATAAAATTATAAAGCTGTGTCTTAACATGAGCTAATTATTTTTGTCCTTCAGGACTCTGGTTGGCTGTTCAATAATGTTACTCCCTTGGAGTTTCAAATCTTCTAATCTGCAGCATAAATTTATTTATGGCTGGTTTATACCTATTTGTTCTTGTGCCAATATTGTCTTTTTAACTTGAATAGTTCATCTCCAGTGTATATGCTTTGCTGATTATAATTTTACAGAGGAATCATTCCTATACAGTCCTGGCAGAGTAGAGCAAGCCAATGCCTTTTATTGTCTGAGGATGTACACTCTTCATTCCCAGTGTCATTCCTGTAGCGCTTCCCTGCTCTTCTTCCAGTTTAAATTAATCATCCCTGAAGAATTACGGTTCTGGTGAGGTTTCACTGTGTAATGACATTATTACTTTCTGGAAAAAAAAAAACTTGCCCGTTTAAATTTTACAACCGCTTATCTGGTTTCCATATTTGCATCAAATTAGTTGATGAAAATCTGTCTTCTAATCAGCTTATACATTTCCATTTTTTTCCTTTCCCTTTCCTTAGTTTCAACTTGTAGGATTTTTATTTCACTATTAACTCATACTTTGTATTATTACTTTAGTAGTACTACCTTCTCTTCATTACCTGTGTTTACATGGAACATGATATTGTACCTGTAGGAAATTTTGATTTTTCTTTCTACTAGTGGTACCTCCTAATTTTGTGTAATCTGCAAGTTTCCACTGTGTGTTCCTACTTCTTATTCTCATATTCATATTCAGTAATGAGTTCAAGGGAGTTTTGCAAATTTATCTCTGAGCAGCTTTGTTACTAAGCTTCCTCCAGTTCAGCAGATGATCTTCCAATACTGTTTTCATTATATCCCTCTTAGTATTTCATTAACTGTCTTTCCAGCTGTTAATGCATAACATATCATATATATGCAGATGTGTAGTCAGATGATTCAGTAATTTCCTTTCTTAAAATCAGCTGTATTTTCAAATGAATTAGCTTAGCATTAATTAACTTTGATAAACGCATCGTGAACTGAATTGCTTTTTTTCTGTAATGCTTGTATGTATTTAAACCTTGAACTAATAGAACTATTGTCTGGATCAATTCACCTCTTCTGCCTCCTTAAATATCAGTGCCTGCCCCGCCACTCCCTCCAAGCCCAAATATAATCGCAGAGTTTTAATGCATAAATCCCAGGACTGCTCCAGCACACTTCACTTTTTTTGTCTGTTATTCTGATATGACCATACTGTTTTATCCAACACATCTGGTTTTGTCTTCACAGTCTGTAATGTTATCATGCACCCTTTTAGGTCTATTTTTTATTTTTCCTAAGGAACATGTGCATTTCTCTATCTATGTTCCAGCCTGACTACTATTTCAATGTATTTTACTTTCCTGCAGTAGGTCATTCTACATTCTGCAGCACCTCAAACTTTTCCATTTTGTTTAAGAATGCAAGGAGTCAGAGCAACAAACTTAAGAGTAATTCTTACTAATTGCATCCAGTTCCCTAATTAGTCCATTCATGAACCATGTCATCTAACAGATGATTATTTGCATCAAAATTAGTATTTCTTCTAGATGTCCGTCGTATTTCCCTGTCTGTTCTTTAAGCCATTATTGTATCCCTGTTTTCTTTCTCCTTCCATTGAATCAAATCCAGATGTGGAAAATATGTGCTTTCCCAACCGTCTTCCTTTTTTAGTTTACAGCTAATATATGTGTATATGTGAACTCATTAATGCAGGAAGAAGAGAGTTCTTAAGAGAAGTTTAGGGAAATAGTGACTAGATGCAAACTGTATTGCAGAACTAAAACTCAAAACTTGCCTTTAGGAAAGGGGGTCATCTGCTGGGTTTTTGATAGATCTTTCTTTCTCTGGTTTGTGGATTTATTTATTTTTTAACTATAAAAAGCTCCAATGAAGACTTTTGAAAATTTGGAATATGTCACACTGTTTTAAATTGACCTTACACATAAAAAAAAAAAAAGTATGTTTAGTAGGAAGCTGGCATAGATATTTCACTGTCATTAGTAAGTAACAATGTCAGTGACATTCTTCAAAGTTTTGCTGTTCCTCTGGAGTTTCCCAGGCTACATCATATAAACTAAAGGGAGCCAGGACATGTGCTCAGGTGTGGGCTCAAGACCACTGTCATACTGTTCCACTTGTCCTCGAGGCTGGAGACCGGGACGTGGTCCAGTTTATTTGTTAGTGTAATAAGCTATGTCTGGAAGAATATTTGCCAAGTAAGTCCCCATCTGTACTTGCCACAGGAAGTATTTTTCCCCCACAACAAGAAATGAGAAATGTTTGTTGTTTTGTTAATTAGTAAGAATGACTGATAGTAATCATGGCAGGAGGGAAAGATTTGTGAATGAGGACTATGCCTGAGCTGTTAAAATTTCCCAGGCTCCGGCCTGATTTAGAATTGATTGCTCTGAGTTACTGGGTAGAATGAGGAGGAGGAAGGAAAGTATTTTACTTCTTCTGAAGTTCTGTGTTAGAACTGGGATTCTTTAGAACTAGGAATGTCACTCCTGCATCGCTAATTAAAACACATTTCCCCAGGTTTTGTTCTTTCTACATGCTCACAATTATTCTTCACAAGTGGTTCATACCAAAGTCATCCTCTTTTTATCATACGGTCTTTACTATGAGAAAAAGTGCTGCTGTCCTCTCTCCATTTTCAGGATGCCCTCTTCTCTGTCCTCTCAAGGTCTAAAATCAGCCTGTTTTAAATGAACAACGTTTGCATGGAGAAGGATGGGAAAAGGGTGTATTTTTCAGTAGAATATGGTCAAAATTTTAGGATGCATCTTTGAACCAAACAGATTTTTCTTTCTTGATCCTTCTAAGATTTTCTCACCACAGTTACTCAGTGAAACTGTGTTTATAAGATTATTTTAGCATGAAAACACAACTGCATTTAATTCCACTGGATTGCACTTTTGTTGCTTTGTACAGACATTGATGAATGTATCAGCTCTGCAGATTTCTGAAAGAGATTTAAGAAACATATCATAAAACAAACACGTCAAAATAAAAATGCAATTGTAAGCCAAAATATCTTGTGATTTAGGTTGGAGGAAGAAAGGGAAAGCTAATAAAAGAATAACATATGTATATTTTTAGCCACAAAAGGGCCTTATTCATTTTTCTATGCCACAGTGCTGTATTATCTCATGGGACAGGTGAATAAAGAAATACTATGGAGAAAAATTTTTATAAGGACATTTTTTTACATTTAAGTGATTAACATAGAGAGTTCAGATGTTTACAGTGCTAACAAGGGTATTTTTAAAAAGAAAATTACAGAGAAGCATCAAATAACTAGAGTAATGATGAAATTCTTTGATTCCACTGGTGGTATCTTTTCAACGAGAAAATAGCCTAAGTCAAAAGGTAGTAAACTGTAGAAATGGGAAGCAAAATTCTAAAATAACAGTCTATGCAATGCCATTGCAACTTTCTTTTGAGTTCCTGTATTTGGGGAGATTAATTTTCTACTGGGGAACTTTCGTGTGCATTTTTTACTAGTTTTGCATCTTCTGGTGGATAGAGATCAGATAAAGAGAATTAGATTTTTTTGACAATTCTGATTATATTACGTATGGTTATAACATGACTGTTATCTTTGCTTCATTTTATCCTATCTATGAGAATGACCTTGCTCAAAGTGAACCTCCTCTGATTTCAAGCCGAATAACAGTCTGTGTTTTTCAATAGGAAACTGGTTATGTTCTTGAGTAAAATTGTTGACCACAACAGGAATTAAAATTGCTTGTTATTTCCTTAATTTTGCAGTTGCCCTAGGAAACTACTTGCCTTGAAGTATTTGTATTGTCACATTCAGACATGATGGCATTAGGCATGATTTTGACTCTATAGATGGCACCAAAATATTGAATGGATAAATGCTTAATTTAAAGCATAAGCTACTTTGTTGAAACCGAGAGCACATCTGTGTTCTTTTCCTGGTGATACAGCTGTGTAATAAGAGTGAAAAGAAATCTCATCCTTAATTTCCATGTTGGCAAAATCCTTTCATAGACGCAGTTTTAGTGAGAATAAGGTAAGTGGTACTTTATTGGTATAGTTTTCCTCACTAGCGCAGTACTATCCCTGTATAAATGGCTCCTAATGTAAAAGTTGTAAGCTAGATGTCATGAATCAGCAGACAAACGTCTGTAGAGTTGCTATGCGTGAAACAAGTTATCTTATTTAGCCACATTGAGACCAATTCTGTTTTTAATTTGCATGTGCTGTTTTAGCTAAGTAGTAACTTAATTTGAATACACAAAGTAGTAAACTTCTATCCCTTGGAATCAATTTTACAGAGACTTTTAGTCAATGCTGTTTGGAAAGAAAAAGTTCAATATATACTGTAATACATTAGTAACGGCTAAGTTATTTTTGGAACCAAATATATTGAAGTGTTAGCGTGTGCTTTTTTTCTGAAGTATCTATGAGTCTTTTTCCTTGACACTATATCTGATCATTTTTGTGATAGGCTGGGTAGTGCATTGATGTCTTTTATGTGTGAGTGGGTACATTTTATATTACTTAGAATAAACAAGGTTACATCTTCATAATGCTTTAATAGGAGTTTCATCGATTGTATGTCTCTCCTGTTAGTTCATGGGAGTTTCTAACAAGCATTTACCTGAGTGCACTTTCTATGATGAAGGCGAGTTTTCAATGGTTGCACCTCATTCATTGTCTGTATTTAGCATTATGCTTCTTTTTAATTTTCATTCATCTGTAAAATTCAGTGTTACTTCTTATGGAAGTTTACAATGGTGATGAGAATACTGCATTAAAAATATGGAAGGATATTTCTGCCTGTTACAGACTGTAGTAACACATATGTGTGCCTGTTTGTTTGAGAGAATGTATTTTTTTTCTTGGACAGCCCTAGTAATTTCAAAATACAGCATGCAGTGCAACAGTTCTATCAGATACTGTATATAATGTGTTCACATAAGCCTCTCACAGCATAGATCTTCAATGCACGGGAGTTGTTTTATATTCCAGGCTTTCTAAACTCTATAGTAACTATACAGACTGTACCAATCTGATAGTTTGAGACCAGAATTATAGAACATAGAAGTGCCATGCTGGGCAAAAGGTGAGATCTCTGCATTTGAAGTTTACTTAAATTGATCTATGAAGTTGTTTTTAGAAGTTACATTCTCATAACATCTACATAACCTGGTTTACTCTAAAGCTTTTTAAGCAGTGCTGAAAATTACTTTGGGGAATAGATTTGCTTTCAAACTGAGTTTTCAGAATAAAGTTCGGGTCATTGTGTTCCTTAAGAGATTGGCTGAATGCCACTAATAGTATGTTGTGACTGTTTTTAAATCTGACAGTTGGCCACAATACACTTGAATAACTTCCAGCTTTATTGTCAAGCCAAGGTATGGTTTCAGGAGCGATGCTTTCTGGCATTCACAGCAGATATTATTGTCAGTTAGAAATAAGATGCACTTCTCCATTTTTTGCAGGTTTACTCATTATGTTGTGCCCTGCATTTGAATTAATTTTTTAAAAAAATATTTTTGACTCTTTTGCATTTTAGTAGCCTTTGATGTTTGACATGAATATCAAAAACCAAGCAAAGCTTATGGAGCACATTTAGTATCTCAGTTATGGGAGTTGATTTAAAATGTTTTTAGATTAAAATAATTAAATTTCAGAATTAGTCTCATTGATTTGATAAAAGCCAGATTTGTAGACGTAGATAATATCCTTTATTGGACTAGTGGGTATGGCTGGAACTGCTAAAGAAGTGTTTGTTTAACTATTCCATCTGGCTTATGAAGAGAATATTCATTATCATTACTTTTTGTGATTTTATGATGGGACTATATGCAATATCATGCCTCCTCCTACTGTGCTTCATGGCCTGGAGGGGAAGCAGTGGCAAGAAGTCCCATCCATAGAAAGCCATGAATATGGCACATTTAGATTGCTAGCACTACTGGCCAACTACAGGAAAGGCTGATTATCATAACACCAAAACTTTGCTTCTAAGAGGGAACAAATATGGATGGAGTCAAAGTGAAATTCTGTGCCAGCATGCCCCTGGTTGCTGAAAGATGCTTAGTGAAGAATTTTACCAATACAAAAAACATCACTTCCAAATGAATTCTTTTAAACGCCTCTGGGGTATCATGCCACTGCACAGTCAAGAAGCCTTTGAGGTCTCACTTTCAGGCATTTCTGCTTCTACCTAGTTTATCTTATATTAGCAGAATAATAATTAGTAGGATTATTTTTTTCTGATAAATTACTTCTAAATTGTTAACATTTGCTTCATTGTGGGCAGTTGATTTTATTTATTTTTTCTTGGTGGGGGGAGAGAGGGTTCTCAATTAATTCCGAATTACAAAAGTCAACATTGCTTAAAGCATATACTTTTTTCTTTTTTTGCCTACAAAGGTTATGTATTATAGAGTAAGCAATTGTGGATCTGCATGAATATGTATACACAGCAAACCTGATTCTCTCCTGACATGTCCATTAATTTAAAGGGGATAGTGCTAAGAGGTAACTGGACCAATAGTTGAGCTGATAGCTCTATGCTGTGTTGTTAATTTTGTGAATTTGAGCTGTACCATATAGGTCTTCAAAGCATTAAGCATTTGTAAAACAGTTTATTTAAGCTCATGAACATCAGAAGGCTTAACTTTGAATATCAAGAAGAATTTTAAAGATATTCAGGCACCAGATGATGCAGATTTAGATCTATAGTTAGGTTTTGAAAATCACTAGTTTGTATGTGAGGGCACATGTCTGATCTTGAGTCTTCAGCAGCTGTGAGCCTTGTATGAAGGTTGCATATATATATATGAGACCCGATGATTTATCAAATGACATCTTATATTTTAAAAGGCAGCTAACCTCATAATGCTGGCAGCTGGAAAGAAGGGAAAGAAACAGAATGGTGGAACTGGCCACCTCTCTGATTCTGCCCAGTTTGTGACACTGGCCTAACTTGGGACCAGAAGGACCACAGACTGAGGGGGGTTGACCTCTGGGTGATAGGGGCAGTGTGGCTGACTGAAGAATAATGTGAAATAATTTGCAAATCTGACTTGCTCTTCTTGCATAGTGGAAGTTGTTGGGATGCAGTTTCTGATGTGAAGTGAATTAAAGGTAGAGATGGAGGCTTTTGTAGGCAAATCTAGATATGGTTCTGCAAGCCCATCTCTGGCTACCACGTGCAGCAGCAGCAGCAGCGAATATGGTCATACCTCCTATGTAACAGAAATATATTAAAATTTATAGCTTTTATTTGTAAACTCACAGATCATGTGCTACGCTGTGTAAAGTGTGATTTTTTTTTCAGTTTTTTCCTTCTAGTTTAGCGTTCAGAGTTAGTGTCATCCTAATTAGTTTACACTGACAGAATAAATATTGTTCCATCTGTGCACTATTACAGTCAGAGACTCAAGGTTCAAAACACTTGGGCAGTGGATGGCAAGTAGTCTGTAAAGAGACTGAAAAGCAACTCATTTTTGGATTATTTTGCATATATTACTTTTCAAAAGAAGGTTATGGGAGCAATTCTCATCTGTACTGCTATCGTCCCAAAATTATGCTAAAAATTTGTTCCCTTTTTTTCAACAGAATTCACTTCATAATGATCATTAAATGGAAAGGATTTCATGCATTATGACAACATAAAAGCATTAAGCATTTTTTTACAAGTTTATAAATGTGCTTTAAAAGGAAAATATTTCTAATCATATTGTTCAGAGTGGGCCAGATGATCCTGAGACTTGAGGTAGAGTAACTTGCCAAGAATCTCCTTTCCCTTTCCAGTGCACATATCATGTAAAAGAAAGTGCACGTTTATGAAAGGTAATTCTATTTATTTAAGCATTATTCCTGGAAATTTCTTTAGCTGTGATTAAAGCAAATGAAATTAAAAAACGAGTTTTGGCATTGGTTTGGGGGGCTTTGAAAAACTAGTCAAGTGGGATAGGCAGGCACATAGAGTTCTCTGCGAGGAGTGTAGTTAGTTTCTGGCTGCAAGTCTGTCTGACATTGAAAATAATTCTTGTGAGCAATAATCCTTTACTTAATGTGATGGAATTTTTCCAGTTCAACTTCTTGTCCTTCTTGTAGCTTGATTAAACAAATTAATTTTTACATAATTGGAAATCAGTGCAGCTCTTCATAAAGATGCTGCTCAGTATTTAAAAAATAGTCTTAAAAGAACATTAACATCTCAACTGTTTAAGAGGCAAATCCCAGGCAAACGTCCTTGGCTGAAAGGCTATAGATCAAATTCTTTCTTAGCTGAAACAGGATCATATCTGATGATATCTATGAAATGTATAGCTAATAGTCCCAAGTATCCAAAAATAATCAGTATCTGCATACTATATTAATGACTGAAATTGTCCAATATATGTCCCTTTCAATATCTGTTATTTTTTTTTGGTCAGCAACATTAAAGTAGAGGTAGTTGTAAATATTTTGTTAGCAATTATATAATGAGAACTTTAAATTGCATAAAGTTGTTATATTTAAAGAGCAGCTGTAGAAAACTGTTGACTGCCAACCTTAATTTCAAAGGTATAGAAACCTGTGTGGAGTTGCTCTGTGTGTGTGTGTATGTTGGTTTCCTACTTGTTAAATTTATCCCATATAAGAGAAAAAAGATGCAATTTCTCTTCTGTGTTCCTTAACATGGTGAGAAACAGTATGTTTCACTTTGAATATATTGGGTTTGCTCTTAGAAACAAATAAAACTATTGTAAATATATAAGAGGTGAAAAAGCAACACTTACTGGGAATTTAAAAATTCATCTTTCTTCACTGGAAGCTTGTCTTATTCTTTTATATAAATTTTGCTTTAGAGATTAAATGATATGGCAGTTTTAAGGAACTAAAACTCATAAAAGAAATGGCTTTAAAGAAGTGTTATTTGACATCATGTTTAAATAATTAAATTTATGTCGTATTGAAATATATGTTCTTTGGATTTAAAAAGAGATAAAATCATGAATATTGGCATGATTAGGAAATTATATTGTGTCATGGTAGGATTGATTGATAGGTAATTGAATAAAAATGAACTAAAAGGCTTGCAGAAGTAAATGTGTATTCTACTACTGCTTATAGAAACGTTCCTGTGTTTACCTGAGTTGCAGGACAATTATGTAGGTGAGAAGATTCACCTTTCCTTTCCGTGTTTGGTTTGTACATGTCACCATTTCTGCTGTGAAATGAGTCATAAGTGAAAGAATAAGCTCATACTGAAACAAAGGAGTGCTTTAACAGTTTCATGATTTTACAACTCTTTTACGTCATCTTTGCATCAGAAATGAATAATTGAACAAATGGAAACCTATCAAAATTAAATATGTGCTGGAAGGGCACACTGGCCCTTAATGTTGGTTATCTGGTAAGGACCCCTTATTTAGTTAAGCTTTTTTTATAACTAATTTCGGTAACTGGCTAGGCCAAAGAGATATACCTCTCTGAGATAATTATCTAGGAGATAATTTAAAGGTTATAGATAGAGAAATGCCTTTCTATTATTCTTAAACCAGTTTACTGATTTGCACCACCACACCACCCCCCTTTTATATTCATTTATTCATATGTCCTGTAAAGGCCTCCTATGCATTGAAGTCCACAGTGGAACTTGCTGGTGGGGATGAAGCAGCGAAACCACTGCAGGACTCCCTGTTTCAAAGCTGAACCAATATTCACCATTGACACATTCATTCATCTGTGCAGGGTCATTGGAAATCCTCTTTCTCTAGTTTTTCCTTCCCTTCAGGGAGCAATGCTTAAAAGAGCAAACCCCTGGTGTGAATAGATAGAAGAATTCTCAGCGTGGCCAGTGGTGCCAGGAATCAAATTAAAGTTGCCCATTTTCAGATGACTATATACTCAGCTCCCAGCGTGTTCAGCTATGGAACTTGCTGATGATGTTTTATTTGAAATGCTGTTGGTGCCACTTAGTTGTATATCAAAAAAAAAAAAAATGGGGCAAAATATCTTTTCTCAAAAATAAGAAAAATTGCTGAATTTCAAGATGTATGTGATTCCTACTGTTCCTTTTAGGTCTGGAGGTTGTTAAGGATCATGTGCCAGAGAGGTAAATAATTACAGAATTTACTTCTTTGGGTAATTTAACACTTGTCACTTCTTCTGCTATTGTTGACATCTCTATTTTGGCATAAATCAGATTTTGACATTACTAAACCTACAATTTAGTTTTTCTTCACACACATTATCTCTTCCACGTGAAAGGCACTGCGAAGACACAGGCTGCCATGAAATATGAAATGCCTGCAGTCAACACGAAGAAGGCCACTTTATTTCAGTTTCATTTCCTGTTAATAGAGATGAACTTGGTGAACACATTGGGGCATGTTAGAAATTGTCAAACAGCAATTCTGTAAAAGGAGTTCTGAGAATATAAAGAAGTCTCTGTCAGTTTGGAGCATGAAAGGATAAGCATACTTAAACATTTGGTCACCTGCCCAAATTCCCATCCCAGCAACGCAATCGTACTCCCCTCGCTTGTGGGTGGCGGAGGAGCTGATGTGGTATATCCCTCTCCTTGGTGACTGCTAGGAGGTTTAATTTTTGTCACTAATTTCAAAGAAATCTCAGGCAAAGGGTATTTCTGTGAGTAATGGTGGCACGATCTGCCGCCAACATAAATCACAGTCTCTTCAAGGAGCATCGGGAAAGGGAAGTGGGAGAAAGAGTTGGAGGCTGCAAATTATACCACTGCCTAATTATGCATCTTTATTCATATGACTAGCGAGATATCCACATGCATATTAGCAACACAGAGGCCTAAATTACAGACATTAATAACAACTTTAAGAAGGGAGCAGGGGAACCATTCAAACAATTTAAATTCTCTGTCATAGCAACTTGTTTTAGGTAGAGCTATCCCAGAAATATAGATGAAATTTTCTTTCCCAACTAAATCACACAGGTGGTATCTTTATGCAGTGCATATAAAAGAATGCTCATTGTTCATCTTGTAACCAGTACTTCTACACCTAAGTATGTGAGGTGTAATAAAGAGGTAACATTACAGTGAGATATTTTAATCTAGTTGAATGACCTACACAATTTTTCAGAGAGGGACAGCCCAGTAACAAAGGTGAGGTGTGTCCTAAAACAGCCCTGAACTCATTCTAGCTTATCAACTACTGCTAGAATTCCTAATTTGTGGGGCACTGATGCTTCTTCTGGGCAGTCTATCATTGGAAGTGCTGTGAGAGACAGTTTAATCATTTTAAGAGTATGCTGTGTAACTGATCTTGGAAGTGCCTATTACTCTCCAGAGATGTATTGAAAAAACATTTGTAGCATGACTGTCTTTCCTTTGAAAACAGTCAAAATATTAAAAAAAGCAGTCACGCTCAGCAGCAGTTTTCATTGATGCATTTAGGGCATTCCTCCTCTTCAGCAATCCAGACCTTTTTAAGAAATGTCGTTTCTGGTTATCCTTAATACAAAGTAGCCCATCAAAGCTACCTTGGTGCAACCGCAACCTTACCTCTTAAATATCAGCCCATGCCCTCTAACCATTTGTTATCAAGTACCTTTTAGTTCAGTCATGGCAAACTGTCTGTTTAATACATGGAATGAACAAGACATGGATATAGCCCAAGGCAGTTTTCATTAAATCAAATACAGGATATTTACTTTAAATGTTTTGGATGTATTCTTGAAAAGGTAGCACAAAATCTTTGTATCATAACCTGCCTGTATAATTATGTGCCTAACGAAAATAATGTGAAACGTAAAAGAAAAATCCAAACAACTACCAGAAACTCTAAGTTAAAGCTGTGGACAAATTTAAAGCCTTCCTTAGCCTTAGAAAGTACTCAGCAAAGGTCTGAGTTTATTTTTTCCTGTCTTTCACAGAGTAAAGTTTCTGAAGTCCTCATAAATGTGATTTCCTTGTTCCTATTGTCTATTTTACTCTTTGTTCTCAGATCTGTCTTCAGAACAGCTAACCCCATGTGCTGGTATAGCAGGTTAGATATTCACTTGCCACTCAGTGAGTGGGCTGACACAGACTCAGACGGGATCTCTCCACATGAATTTCACAAGCCGTTGGGGCTGAGCATGAAGGACTGTGCTGTATCTGCAGACTTAAATTCCTAAAGTGAGTGGCAATCATCCAATGTGGCCTTCAGTACGTGAAGAAACCAGAAACATGCTTGATAGGTGGTAGGAACAGGATGCTGCTTTGTTAACTTCAATAACATTTGCTGTCCTATTTTCTGACCATCCTCTAGCACAGCACTGCTACTCTTGATTTTGTGCAGCTTTAACTTTGAGATAGAGGACGGTACAGAAATGCACGTCAAGAGCTGGGGGAGGGGGAAGCAGATCATGTATGTCAGATACAGGAGAAAAATGCGTCTGCAAGGTCTGTGTCTGTTGCAGGCAATCTCCTGGCTTGCTGCCAGTGAATAAACCATTAACGTTTATTGAGTATAAAAAGCAATTAACTGAATGGTTTTTACCTTTTTATGAATAAAACTATGTGGTTCTCTAGGCAGAAATGGTCTTGCAGTATGCTGCAGTGCAGTGGAATGTATACTGAAAAAAGGGTCACTAAGATTTTCTCAAAGGGACATGGACTTGGGATTTCAGTTGATATAGTCTGTATTGAGGTAGTCCAAAACATGTTTTTTCTGGTTATGTACTTTTTCTGCCTGCTAGATTCCAGACTAGATGCTGTGCCATTGCTAGAAACTAAGATCATCCCTGCTCTGGGAGAGGAAATAAATATATGTGTACAATTATACATACATACATACATGAAGAGAGGGAGATATTCTCTGATCCAAAGCTTTATATTGTGTCTCTTTAGAAATCCATATAAAATATAAATAGAGACCCAAAAGTGTTACAGTGAGGAAAGTATTTCCCATCTCATTCTGCAGGGCATAAGCTAATCTGCTTCTGAGATCAGGCAGGAACCCCACTTCAACCCTGTGTTATTTTTCATTACACAACTGGCTGTTTGCATTATGTTTTTTATTAGAACTTGATTGCTTAATGATAAAGATATAGAGTTATGCTAAAATAAATAGAAAGTTCTGTAGTGGAAAGGCAGAAAATATACTCTGAGAAGTAAAGTAGAAGTACTGCTACATTCTGCTGTGCTCACCCATCCCTCCAAAGCTTGTGCATGTATTCCTCACTCACACATACATTTTATTAACCCCCATTCCCCAGACAACCCCACAACTGTATTATATAGGACTTGGTGTTCTTCCTTTTGCCTCCTTAATTTTGTAAGGACATATTTCAATAAACAGCTTCAGTTAGGGAAGTTACGTACTAGATGACTCTACCTTTGAAGAAAGACCTGCTAGGCCAGTCTTTGTGTTTAAACCAATCTGAAGTACAGGGAATATTGTCTGCCAGTAATACAAAGGATTCCAGTTCTTTTGGACATATATTCTCATCTGCAAGTCAACTATTTAGCTTTTTTGAATGTGTCCTAACAGAACAGTAACTTCAGCAGTTCACAGAGGTGGTTTATCTGAAGTCATTTGGACAAGTAGGTGCTTCTGTTTGGAACAATTAAGTGTATTTTGTTTGGGGTTTTTTTGAGGGAGGAGGGGGGTGTGGGTTTTGTTTGTTTGTTTGTTTCAAAAAAGCCAACAAACAATGCAGAACACCAAGTGAAACAATTTTATATGGTATTTCAACCAAGCCACTCTCTACTCCACCAAAAAATCTGAATGAAATTGCCATAAATAAAGAACAAAGGACTCTGAGGTGTTCTGTGCTCAAAGGCACTCTGTGGATTGTTTATGGTACCTTTTGTTGAAGGACAAACTGTGATTGATGCTGAGTCCTGACTGGGAGAAGCTGAGCTGTAATACTGGAATTTCACTGATGGAGAAGAAAATGATGCCTATGCTACTGTAGAAGGTGCAATAGATTTCACATGGAGTCCGGTTTCTGCTACTTGTGATGGGTGTTGGTGGAGTTACCCTGAGATGAACCGCTCCAGGGCTTACCTTAAGTTTCAGTAACACCAAACATTGCCACTAGACCTGTTTCCTGCTTGGCCATGCTGCTGTGGAGAGTTCTCTCTGCTCACACCACTTAGGCACTGGCCAATGGCAGCATTTACGTTGTGTCTTAAGGTTCTTCTCGCTGTCCTTTTTTTAGGATCCTATTGCTCTTTCTCACCAATTCAGTGTTTGGGGGCAAATTCTGACTAGAGTTTAACTTGCCCCTGTAGCTTCACCTCCTTCCTTGACTTTCTACACTTTTGCAATTTCTTACGCTAGACTATACTCCTGTATATACATGACTCTATGTCAGGGTAGCAGCATGTGAGCACTGTAAAATTTGGTAGATCCTAGTTTTTTGATGGAAACTCCTCTAGCAATGTATTAAAGATGCCTTTTGTGATCAGGCTAAGCAGGCCTAGAGATATCAGAAGAGTCTCAATTTCTATTGGAAGTCCAGCGTTATTTGGGGTCAGTATCTTAGGTGAGCGGGCTGGTGTTTTGTAGACTGTAGGCTTGATAAAATACTGAGGCTGAGACCTTTGTTAGTTTGCTTGGAGGTTTTGTGGTATTGCTAGGATGCAGAAGGAATACACTAAAAGTTCCTCCCAGTTTTAATTTTATAGTAGAAGTAAGAAAGGATGGTAACCATAATTTTATAATGATGCCTATGATACATCCTGTGGATGATACGTTTCTGTCAACCTCAGTTTTAAACTACTAAAACCAGCATAATGTATGGTATTGAAGGACTTATTGATGAGGAATTGGTGCTTCAGATCATCTGCACTTAGTAAAATCAACAGTAAGAAATTAATGTTATGTATCTTATAGGGTCAGGTTGTCACTTACAAATGATATGAAGTTTAATGCATTATTCAGAAGTGCAAGAGGAAGCAGTCTAAAGCAGTTGTGGAGTCTGTTATTTTATTTTATGTTACATTATTTTACAGAGCACAGAAGCTAAGTGTGACAGGTGCAGAGTTTGGAATTGCATCATAGGGAACAATTCAGTACAAATTCAGTTTACTGAACTGTACTTAAGAAACTGGAAGATATTTTGATCTGAAAGCTTCAAAAACCATCTGGGTTTGGGGTGTGGGGCTGGTTTTTTGGTTTGTTTTTTTTTTTCCTTTTTCCATTCTGTAGTGCAAAGAGGCACATACCACAAAATCAAATGAAGCTGGCATTAATTTGGTAGTCTCAGTTCTCATAGCCCTATTGATTCAGAAAGCTGCAAACAGATACAGAGACTGCATTTAGGATTACTGATGTTTGGGGGCTAGGCTATATGGAAGATGTAATGAAAGCACTCGTCCAGTAAAGGAACTTTTAACATCTTAACATGGAATTCTGAGATAAAAATATCAGTTGGAGAGAATTAGTCTTGATCTTTGTTGATGGTTTCACTATTCATTATTCATCTTTATGCGCCTCTTTCAAAAGTCTTAGCCACCAAAACAAATCTTCTCTAGCAGAATCTCTAGAAAGCAAAATAACATTTACATCCCTAAGTATTTCTCCTAGTGGGAAACAAAAAAAAGTAGTCTTGGTCATTTCTTATTGATAACTTTAAATATTATGTCAGATCTAAATCAATGTGGTGAGAGAACTGTGGCTATTCCTTGAGATTCACTCAGGATATTTAATTAGCTAGAGCTTATACATGCAATTTATTTTATTTTTTGCCTCTTTCAGCATTTGTTAGGTAGTATTATTGATATGACTAGTACAGTGAGATGTACGTCTAGTTAAATTGAACTTTCTATTGATGAAAACTTATCTCTTGCTGGTGGCTGTGTTTTATGAATAATATATGTTACAGCCTTACGTTTTCAGAGCTGAGATGTTCTTTAAATTAGGAACTTGATGTTTTTGGTAGGTACTAGGAGTTGCTGGTATGTGAAACATGTAGGAAAACCAGAATTAGTTGTTTATGTGTCTCTGTGTGTGCATAAATATATACGTATATTCAACATCTGTAATTTTATTTTGAAACCAAGCAAATTACTCTGTTTTTTCTTCAAGGATTTTCAGCTGATCCTGTGGAAAGAGAACTGACAAGTGTTTCTTTAAGTATCTCTTCTTATTGGCCGTTTTTGTTCATTATCATTCAGCTCGTGACAACAACATTTATTATTTGTATATTAATGACTTGAAATTGTTAAGTGATGGAAGAGCAGTCAAACAAAGCTAGGTGGAATTAACTTTATGCATGCTTGGTACATGATACCCGACTTACAGAACTCTGCATTCCCCAAATACTGTCTGATTAAGTACTATTTACAGAACCAATCTGGTATAGCTCAGTCTTTTAAGCAGTTTTAAAATTTATTCTGTAAATATTCTTGAACCCCAAGTATTTTCAAATATATTTTATAGGAAAAAATGTCTATCTTGCATTAAATCTCTTATCACAGCTACCAATTCCTTGAGCTTAATTATGACACTACTAAATGTGAAAATCTATTCAGCGCTAGGAACACTTTTCACATTACATTCACGCTAAAGATTGGCTGTTAAGAGCTCATTACTGGTAGTTTTCTAAAGAGCGGTTTATTAAACACTGTTACCTAATAAGCATCTTTGGTGGTGCAAATTGCTGAAAACAGTAATGAGTCTGATTAGACTTCATTTCAATTACGACAGCTTGTCTAGGAAAGAAAAAATCTCTCCTTGATGCTTTGGAATCTGGCTACAAGGCATTAGATGGTTTAAAAGGAAAATGCCACCTCTGTGTTTCCTTTCCACAGTTCAGTAATGAATAGAGAGCTGTCCAAGTAGCCATCCAATTTAACACATTGGAAAACTAGATGGGCAGCTTTGGAAGCACAATCCTGTTTGCTTAAAAATTCTACAAAGGCTTTTCAGTTAATATATCTAAATAGGGTCATATTTAGGTTTCCTCTGCTTCCCTTGCGTAAAAATATAAAGCCATAAGAAGCGAGAAAATTAAAATGATTCACTCCTACCTGCTTTGCAGAGGTTATGCATTCCTCTGATTAGTGTAATGCACCTTTCAGTTGTTATCTGTAAATCTTTTACAGATCTGTAAATCTTTTACTTGCAATCACAAAACTCTCACAGCTATCACAGTACCTCATAATTTAACCTGTTTCTTTTTTTAACTTATAAAAAGATTTTCCAAAGTAAAAATGAAGCTTAATAATTTTGTACTACTGATATCAAATACTTCAGTGAATATTTGTTAGTTTATGAACTTAATTTTTGATGGTAAGTGTATTTAACTGAATTAATTATTAAGCTTTCTTTTTAAGTTATTCCTGAATGTTACTTACAAATTGTGGATGAAAAAAGAAATGTTAATGGAAAAAAAGAACTTTAACTGATCATTGATGAATATTTAGTAAAATCCTAATGTTCCTTTTGATAGTGTAGAGCATTTTTAATACTAAATCCATGTGATGCACTTTTATAATAATGTTTAACTCAAAATTTGATAGAGAGTTTTGTAACTAAAACCTTGTAATAAAACCTGACTGGAAAAATGACAAAAGGGGGCCATGCATGAGACATGCACGCTAAAGGCATTGTGTTGGACTGGGATCTCAGAGTGCAGTTGAAGTCAGATTCTGTCCAGTCATTTTTTAGCAAATTTCAGGAAGAAACTCTTTCAATAAAGTGGAAAGCCACCTTATTGGTCATAGAAAATAAATCAGAGACTGAGCTAGTGCGGCAAATATTAGAACTCTCTGTCTAGATTTTAATGAAGTGTTTTCCATGATGTGTTTTTATTATACGTGTAACACAAAATCAAAATGCCCATAAACAGAATATTGTGTGTGTAATTAACTGCTGGATAATTGTTACCTTAAAAGAAAATTATAAATTAAAATGGGGCACATTTATCTCTACGATAAATTGTAAACTTTAGTGGTTCTTGTGGCTTCAAACCAGAAAAGCAAAGGAGAATGAGGCCCCTGAACCTTGGGGTCTAGGCATCTCATATTGATACCAAGACCCATTTTGGCTCTTTTTGTGAAGTTACTGTTCTACCTTCTCTTTGAAATTGTTATGATTAGCCGTAACATTGTACATTTTGTGAGAGAAAGCAATTTCATCATTGTGCATCATCAAACATCAAGTAAAATAGTGTATTTTTTTTAAAAAAAAAATCATACAAACAGGAGCGCTATTATTCAGCTGTACAAATGTGTGCCTGTAGTGCGCTTTGAGATGCTAATCAGTGGAGCTTGACTTCTGTACCCCGAAGCAAATTTTAAAACTATTTCATCATTAGGTGACTACGTATGCAATAACACTATGGACAAAATTGCAGGAAAAATAATACATTTTATTGTTATTTAAGCCATCAGTGATCCTCAGCTAGTTATTGATATTATCACCGCATGGTTTAAATTTTTGTTGTCTCTTGAAGGCTGTTTACAGAAAAGGCTGAATTTGTGTGATAGCTGCAAAGGAATGTGACATTTTATCAACTAGGCTCTATCGTTTCTTTCTGTTCCTTGAAAGGCCTGTGCCCCCTCTCAATGAGATACTGTGTGTTTCACAACATGGCTCAGCTCTTCCTGTTGCAGGATGAATTTAGCTCTTTTTCAGAAAGGAGAACCAACATACAACATGAGGATTCAGTTTCTTTCCCTTCTCTCCATGAATATGGCAAAAATCTCAGCATATACAGAGTTAAATTTCTCAGTTAAGACATTTTCTCTCTGGTGCTTCTGTGTGTGTAAAATATATAAATGTATATGCATATATAGAGAGACTGAGATTTCTATATCTGACTATAGAAAATTCCCTGTTTCTCCTTGTCCCAGTCCCCAGTTAATTTGTCAAGCTAACTGAACAATCTATATAGTTCCTTTCAAACGCTCAGAAAACAATACAGTAAGTCCCAAACTAAGAGCTTGCAAAAAAATGGCTATATTTAATTTTTTAGGAGTTAATTCAGATACATTTTATTGTATAAGTGAGAAAGGATCTTTGCAATTTGTGGGATGTTATAATTGAAACTTTTAAGTGGGGAAAATATTTAACTCAGCTTAATATTTCTAAGATGTCAGTTCTATGCTTAGTCTTCTGCTTTTAATATTGTTTTTCTGCTTTGGGGGAGTGGGAAGGAAAGGAAGGGTCAGCTGCTTATGCAGCCAAGCCAGGGAAGTAGCCGTGCCGGAGCTCTGTTTTCTTCCCTAAGAGCCTGAATAGTACAGATCTGATGATTTAGCTAAGGTGATCCCCACCTTGGGGAGGAAATCTTGGGTTCCCTGTGATAACATCATCCCTTCTTACAACACCATCTCTCATGTTGAAATAAAGACCTTGTTGTTTGTTTGTTTGTTTGTTTGTTTGTTTGTTTTTATTGGAGAGATGAAATAAGTATACAGGTTGATAATGCAGTCCTTTTATGCGGGATGTTCTCTATGGAAAGACAATGTATGCTAGCGCTGGCTGCTCTGATACTTACAGTATGAAGAAATGTATGTGGTGTGTGCCTGGTGCGACAAGCAAAAGGCAAAGAGTGGATGAGCTCTGCTAAGAAGTCGCTGCTCTTAATCCTATGCCACGTCAGGAGTATTCTAAAGCAGTTTATCTTCGTATGTCGTCTTGTATATAAGAAACAACACTAAACCCACCAAACCTCATTTCATATGTAGCTTTTTCCACAGCCTTCAGATCAAAGTTATTTTCTTCAGGCTGGACTAAATTATACGCAGGTCCCAGGAGTGAAGGACACTGAATTAATGCACTATGTCACCCAGCCGTGGCTATAGAATATTTTTATCGAAGTGTGAGACGCAACAACTCTTTACTATTTCATTAAAAATTAATGTGCAGATTGCCAAAAAGCAAAATGCATAAATAACATAAACAAATTTTGTAAAAGCTTTGTACACTGTGGAGTCATCTTAAGAAGGATTTTTTTTTTTCTTGAGTGTCAGATTGCTTCTATATATACATTTAATCAGTATTTGTTCTCCTTTAGCTAATTAGCAGAGGTACTGTAATCTCAGTAAAGCAACTGTTCGTACCTTTCCTATGTTGGTAGGTTTTGGAATAAGCACTTTAAAAGCTTGGTTGCAGGCTACAGCATTGTGTTATTGGCCCATTTGCTTTTTTGCTCTTGTTAGTTGAGTGTAATGGGTCAAACCTGACTACAGTTACTTGAAACTTACTGAAATTGATCTTTGCCTTCATATTTGTAAGGCGAATAGGGCTGGTTAGATAAATCTCTGGAATTAACCTTCTCTTGCTATGCATAGACCTATGAAATACATACATACATATGTATTTTTTTTTTTAAGTATGGTGACTGAAAAATATAAATATATTGCATAAAAGAATTTGTACGGAGTACTGCTGTGGTTAATTGGAGAGAAATATTTTAAATAAGTAACTATGTAGCTTGGTCTTGTGTTTTAGAGCAAGATTATTTTCTAACATTTTGGAACTGCATAATATAAAAATAATTCAGCATCACTTATATCTCTATTTATTGTGCACCCACTTTATTCAAATAAAGTATGTCCCTTTATGCCAGTTTTAACCCCATTTATCCTCATGCACAAGTGCTCACCTGTTATTTACTCACATAAGGGAAGGTCGATACTGCAGAACAAGGGGAGTGCTCTGTTGTGACATAAAACATACATATTCATTAGCTCTGCTGTCCCAGTGGACACGTGTGGTATGTCCTGATGATCTTCATTTGGCAAAAGGGAGTGAACTTAAGAAGGAAATTGTCTTAATGTATTTAGAATACATGAAAAAAGTGTTTTAAAAATGCTTTGTTTACATTGAGGAACCAAATAATAATTCTAAGTATGAATGAAAAAATTCCTGTAAAAGGAAACAATTTACTGGATCATGATTGGCAACAGAAATGGAAAAAATAGTAGAATCCAGTAATTGAAAATTATAATTTTGAGATTTTTTTTTTTCCTGGAAGAGTTTAGGTCAAGGTCTGAATGTTCCATATAAGGCTCCCTAGTGCTGAAAATTCATTCCGTTTGCCTCTCACTTACTGGCTAAAAAAACAAGTTCAGGATTCTGTGTTTCACCTGCTGCAGTTGATTATGTGAGAAACACGATAAAGCAGTGACTGTATTTTATCTGCTCTGCTTTTAAGGATTTGTGTTATGGTCTTTCAAGTTAAATGTCCCTCAAACTCCGCTTCTGGAAAGGGAACCAAAGAAAAGGCTACTTGTGCTATTTTGTTGCTTAAAAAGAATGTATGCATTTTGCTGCACTTCTCAAAGCCTCAGTTGGATTTACTGGAGACTTGAAGTAAGCACTTCAGTGGCAGCACAGTCACATTCCAGATCTTAATTATTTTGCATTTGCAAATATACATAAATACTTGTACTGAGAGGCCAAACTCCAGATTCATTTATGACTATATTTTATCATGTGAATATTTTAATTCTCAGAATCACTGCAGTTATGCTGCCGTGGTTATACTGATTCTCATGTTTATAAGGGCTTAAATTGCAGATTATATGGTATATTAAGTCTTTTAAAAATACGTTATGTGTCCAGTGGACTACAAAAATTGATTTTTTTTTTTTATAAGTTATGCTTAATTTTGTTTACAGTTACTGTTCTTCTGGATATTCTCTCTGAAATTATTGTGGTCTTATTTGTTTGACAGTGACAAAATATACTAGGTCCTTTAAAGGCATGGTGCTGTTTGGAGGTACTTGACAGAAACATCTTAAAAATACGACACCTAGGAATCATAAAAAGTTAAAAGAAAACTCATTGCAATTGTCTTTGTTAGTGTGTTTTCTAGTTGGTTTAGAAAAGTATTATGAGCAAAAGAGTACAGTAGACCGCAGACTGATATAGTAAAATATTTTAAAGATTGACTACAATTAATCAAAAAAAAGACCAGTTTTCTATATAGAAGTGTTGTGACGCGTGCATGCATAAATGGTTTTATTTATGGTATGCAAAGATAGTATATATCAATGTGATTACACTGCAAGGATGGAGCCCTGAACTGAGGATGTTTTTGTGCTTAAGGACTGCTGCTGCAGAGAAACTGATACCTCTGAGGCAGGCAGCATCCTGGTAGGTCCTACATGGAGTGCCTAAGCAATAGCTACAGTCCCTGTGATCCACATCTGCAGGCTGCTGTTTGTCTGGCCTACGCATCCAACCCGCTTCTGCTGGCAAAATATGATAGTGTCATCTCTGGACCTAGTTTCCCTTTGCTTGCTTGGCTATTATTTCTCCTTATTTCTGTTTCATAAGGTCTTTGAAGCTGATGGATCCGCTAACAGCCGTTTAGCCAGAATTGTCTTTGTGACTATCAAAGGCACTGCTTTATGGAAATGGCAAGGAAGGGACTTGGAGGGAGAGAACTCAGTTGCTGTAAAAGTATTGCAATTTGCTGTTGTGAGGTATGAAAGTGTGTTTGAAAATGAATAATCATTTAAGAATATTTAAATTAGATAATTGGGATGTGTTAGTTTGAGATTCCATGTCTGGAATTTCATTTATAACTAGTTCAGGCTCTTGTAAAATATGTTATGATTTTCTCACTGCTTTTGTCTTTAAGTGCTGTTGACACATATTATATCCTCAATATTAGTCATGATTTAAGTGTTTGGTTTTTAAGATTGAAATGTTTTCACTACCCCTGCTAGATGGGAATCATATTGTAAACACCCTGCCAACAGCTTGCTCCCACTGATACACATGGTATGCATAGGCTATGTATAATAAAAGGAAGAACATACCCTTACCAAGAAAATGATGAGAGCACTTTCCAGGCCTGTGTTCATAGGTTTGTTCATACATGCCTACCACTTACTGAAAAAAACCTCCAAAGTTGAGCCTGTGTGGCTGGGCAGCTCAGTTGGAGGCTCTTCATCCCACTGAATCCTTTGACGTCAAAGGAGTTCCTCCATGGACTGGAGCAGAGGTCTTCACTGAGTAATTAGAAAATAAATGTGGGAATAATTTTCTTTCCTTTTTTTTTTTTTACCCCCCCTGCAAAACATAATTAGCTCAATCCACTGCTCAAAATCCCTCCTGTTTCTAATTAAGGGAGATCAGTTGCACTATCTTCAAAAAGCTGAAATTATGCTTATTAATAAAAAATGGAGTGTAAAAGAAATGTTTTATCTTAAATTAATTTTTATTGTTATGGGACATAGTATGCAGTCTTACAAAATATTATCAGATTTAGTACAAACTCAGGGAGTTGTGTGTCCTACATCTCGAACAGCGGTGACAGCATGACTCATCCAGTTCAGTCCCATGCTTAAGAAAGATTTTAAAATGTGAATTTAGGGTCTGATCCTCAAGGTACTAACATCTTCAGCTCTCACTGAAGTATGAGATTTGAGGAGTTCTGGCACATTCCTAGTGAAGTGCCTATTTAAGTCAATAGCAGTTTTGGTAGAGCTGATCTCTGCATGTCTACAGGAAGCAAATCCCTTGGCTGAAATCATTATGATCCATTGTGTAAATGCTCAATGTCTTGAATAACTGGAGACAGGATTGAGGGCAGAAGTTCAGTGGGCAGGGACAGCTTTTGGAGTCTTTAGCTGAATGGGTAAGCAATCTAAGCGGATGACATTCACATTCACTTGCAAGTCTAGAGGGAAGATGGTTGGTGGTACTCAGACCTTTGGTTTAGGAGTCGTTTCCTACCTTCCAACAGTGTGCTCCTCTGAGTTTGTTATGGATCTTTATCAGAAGCATCTTATTTACTTGTTCACCCCTGGTACAGTCTACATCTTTTCAACGGCACATTAAGCAGTAGCTCAGATCATATTTAGCCACATGCCTAAAGCTGAGAACCTGCTTGAGCTACTGATGTTTATAAATGAACCTGCAGACCTTTGCTACATAGGACACTGCAGGGATGAACAGGGCAAAACAGAGAGACCGCAATAGGAGAAGAATTATTTTGTTCTGCCTCAGGTACGTCGAAGAAAGAGTTGGAAGCCCCTGATCCGGACTGAAACTTTGATAGCTGTTTGGGAAGGTTGATGTGCTGCCCTGTTTCTAGCTCCTCATGCACAGTAGCTCGCTGTTATTTAGGTTTTGTTCTCCGGCATTTCTGGAAGTGAAATGCAATCTCTGCCAGTATCTTCAGCAAGCCACGGTTGCATATGATTTAATTTTAGGTTGACTATTTTATTAGGGATGTGAATAAATGAGAGGTTTACTAAAATCAGTGTCCTTTGTCAGAGGTAGACCGTTGCTAAGCAAGTTGGTTAGTTGAAAGGTGCTTGTCATCGTTTGGACTTTTCTGTGAGACACCGTAAATTGTGTTTCCTACCCAGTGTGGTCCTAGCTCATCTTTCTGGGCTTTTAAATGCCTGTTTTCAACAGAAACCCGCCTATTTAAATTTAAAGGAAATTGTAATTATTTATTTTTATCTTCTGTAGCAGATAGAATCCAATAAGGAGCTGCGCAGTTTGACCTGATAGTGAGGGCACCAGCTGACGAGGGCCCTTTTAATGCACAAACTCACTTGCGCTCCCAGCAGGATTGGGCCCTGCTGGACACCCAGGATGTGTAGAATTTGTTTAATTTTGCATTCAAATTACAATGTTATTTTTTTCTTAATTCTGGCATTCTTTCTTTTCTGTTGTTTTGTTTGTTTTAGTTCATAAATCTGAGTGTTTAAGTGGATTTCTGCTATATGGAATTATTGTTTGTGATACTCTAAGTATTATGTATTAGATTTTTCATTTTCAGGCAAATGCACAAAATTAGAAGGGAAAAAAATGGTCAAACCCTTGGTTCAAAGCAATTGAATAATGAAATTTTTGACTATAATTACTTTAAATGTAACTCAGGCTCAAATGGAAGAATTATGGAGAAGGGATGTATAGTGGAGTTGTTGGAACAAGGAAAAATAGATACTGCTAAAAAAGCCTATACTACCTCTCCTATAAAACGTTAGATTCATCTTAAAAGCAATTCATTGGTAAGTATATACCTGTGCTTAAAGAACAGAATACTTCCCTTTTGCCTTTTATAGCCCATACCAGCAGTTTATACAGTTCAAAAACGTCGATAGTTCAGAGGATTCCCACGTTAGCAAATATTTTTTTGAAAAATACGGTCAGCCTTGCATTGCTTCTGGATTTATAGTAAGTTATTAAGCAAGTACACTATCTGCAGGTCTGTGGTTTATGTCAGAGTTTAAATTACACTAAAAAAAAAAAGCAACCTCTAAATATGCCCTTATTTACCTCATTTTAGATGTTTATATCAGCATTTGGATTCCTAACAAAAGAAATGCAGGAAGGTATGTGAGCTCAAGCAAAAAAACAACTAATAAAATACAGTTTAAAATATGGAGGGGAAGTGGCTGCAAACATTAAGAAATTGGGGGGAGAGGGAGTGTGTTTGCAAAATTAAATAAACTTTTTTTTTTTCCTCCAAAATCAGACATTTGACTTTTGTCAGTTATTGAACTATTTAACAAATGGAGTCAAATCTAGCAAAAGTGTGGTGCTTTTTCAATTAATATCACATTGAGAAAATGACTCTTTGTGGCTTCCCAGTCCAGACCATTCCAGTAGACTCCATGTAAATATAGAATTCTTCACTGCATACTAAAGAAAAAAATATGCTTATGGTTAACTATTAACCTATGCTTCCAAATAACACTAATGATTGTAATGTGCTGGAATAAATGCTTATGTTTCGTGGGATAAGAACAGTCCTGGTCTCTTAAGCTTATCTAATCAAAGCCTAATCCTGCCTTTACAGCCTTTGTTAAATGCATTGGTATTTAATATGCATCAATAAATAAACTTTCAATTATTGTGCAGTGAGCATATCCAAAGATAGAATGACAACCTGAAAGTGCTGGTCTATCTAGCAATTATTCCACGTAAAGAATGCTGATGATGTGATTTCCCCCTCCTCTTATAACAAATAATTCAGATTTTCCAACGTTCTTTTGCAGTTTATAATAAGGAAAATAAATTCATCTATACAAAATCAACGAAATGAATTTTTGCACCATCTAAATACATCTCTGCACTGTGACTAGAAATATTTTATTTTAAAAGCCCATGATCCATTCTAAATAAAAAAGACATTTTTAAAGTATTTGTGAAATGTATTTTGAAAAGCTTGCTAAGTGAGTAGTGTATGACGTATGTTGTTGTGCTCTGACCCAGTGCATTCTTTTATCTCTTTACATTGAATAGTCTGCCTTTCACAAGTCGTTAAAGACAGTGTGCCAAAAGCATATTCATTAACTACAGTACAAGTACCAGCCCAGCCAGATTGTCAGCTCCATCCATGCCTATTTCATTTTCTGTTTCAAAAGTTTTGCTGCAGCTTTAGTGCTTTCTTTGCAGAGTCTTTCTGTTGGCATCCGTTAATTAGTACCTAGTGAAGCATCAGTCTACTCAAGTTATTCTGCATCTCTGTAACAGAAGCTTTCAGTGCTTGGTAACTTTATAAGTGAAATACCAGAGAACTTGGATCGGTTTTGGTTCATTGGTTGGGTTTGCTATTTTTTTTTTTTTTTTAATAGGGGTAATGAACTTATTATGTTACAGGAGCATTAATATCCTTTCCTTTTAAAAAAGCTTGAAGTAAATCCCACGACACTAGTAGAATTCTAGACACTGATTACTTGCAATTGGCTCTTGGTCATTTGCTCTTCAGATTTCCAGCTGAATTTAACAAAGTATGACTTCTGAAAAGCTTCTGATAGTTTCCCATTAAAATTGCATTTTTTCATACAAGCATGATTTCTGTAATTTCATGATACATTTGCCCCCTCTGAAGGGCAGTGGTTGAAACATCAGAAACAATTAGCAAAAAAAGATTATATTAACACTAAATGAAAGAAATAAATCTGCCAAAAAACTCAGTCTCAAAGCTGCATTTGTCAAAAGCACTTCTCTGATTTAACTTTTATAGGATAACTGTGTGATTGTTAACAGACATTTTTCTCAAGTTGTCAAAGCATTTCAAAAATGAGAGAGAAAGAGTGTGCTCAGGAAAAAAAATCCACAAGTAATCAATGGCACACTAACATGGACTGAGATCTGCAGCACTTGTACTAATAAAATAAAAAGGCTCAATTAGAGGTACTTTGCAGTTTTCAGGCTAAATTTAAATGATTTGGTGATTTGCAAATACATGAATCCAAAAATAAAAATTAAGGATCCAAATGCAAATGAGTGCAACTGCAATGAAATATAATTGCAAATGAGTCCGTTGCTTTATTCATTTATTGTGTAATTACTGCAATCCTTCCCACCTTGTTTTCAGTATTTTCTTAATCATTAAGTCAGAAGCATGACAGCAGTGCCAGCCCTGGCATGATTCTCTTTGACTAAAACCTTGTAAATTAACACAATTAGCACAGCATCATCCTGCTAATTAACTTCCAGTGTCTGGTGCAGTGGTTTTGCAAACAAGGAAGAGGAAGTCAGGAGGGAATAAACATGCCATTCTGTTACCAAACTGTGTGCTGTGTTAGGTTTAGCTCAGCGAGGCTAAGCTGGCCATGTCAGATGCCAGAGTCAGGCAATGAAGAGCTAAAGGGGTTGGGGAGGAAAACAGGAGGGGGTAGTAGCTGTCAAAATAGACTGCAGTAATTCAGAGGGGAGCTAGTGCCACAGATGCTTCATTTCGACTAGGCCTGTTCCTTATCAGGGAATCTGTGCCAGAGGGCACAAGACTGTTTGCAAAAATCACTTTTGGTAATACGAGAGAGATTAAGGAGGTCTATTTGATACAGCTGTACAAAATAAGCAATGTGTCTGCTATGCATAGGTACGACTTGGAGAGGGTTATCTTAATGCTTGTAAATTGGTCTTACTATACACAGTGGATTACAGGCAGGGGGAATAATTCACATCACATTATTTGCAAGATTAATTGCTTTAAAATGGTATTTGCATTTTTTTCTTTTATTGATAGGGTTCAGGGGGTTTTTGTAGCCAGCTGTGGAAGCCACAGAACTTTTAGGGTCTTGGCTTCATTTCTTTTTCCTTTTCTTCATTTTATTTTATTTTCTAAACCTTCTTCCTTTGTACCCTGGAGGCTGTGAGGTGGGGGGGGGGGGGGGCAGAGAGAGCAAGCAGGGGACCAACAGACAAGTCATGCTTGTTTTTTTTCCAGAGCCTCAACAACAGAACTGAGAGGCAGAAAGGAGCCAGTTGTAATTCATACCGAGTTGTAGGCTTTGTGTGATGAAAGCGACAGAGCGCTGCCTGGGAGATTGCTTTGCTGCACTCCACGAAGCAGATTTGAAACTGTCGTGGACCACTTTAGATGAGAGTTGGATTATGGAATGACCTGCTATGTCTGTGTCATATTGTTCTGCACAGGGTGCATTATACTGTGCTAACTAGGTGTTCAGTACCAAATAAGAGAGGTATCCTAGATGTGATCTGTCAGCTGTGTCTCATATTTTTATATTGGTTAAAATATAAATCTGGAACAATGATGAGGCAAGACAGAGCAGCTGGATGCCTTGTATGTTAACAATAAATCTGCACTCAGAGTATTTAAAATGTGCTGAGTACTTTGAGAAAACTGGCATTTCCTATGTTTTTTAAAACCAACAAATAACTGCCTACTGAATCAACAAAAAATGTGGCTCCGTGTGTATGTGCCTACAATAAACCAAGCAGTTTATACTGCTTCATAAGGGCATTGAATTTTCTTTCCTTAAGGATTTGTGGTGTTAAGTACAGTATTTTAGAGAGCTGAGGAAGTCCACAGACAGCACGTTTGAGAACTCAGTTAAAAGCATCTGAAAACAGCCAAGCTTGCTGTTAACTTTGTTTTTTCCTGCTGCCCTAGGCTTGAAGATGCAGTGGACGCCGGAGCATGCCCAGTGGCCAGAACAGCACTTTGATATCACTTCAACCACTCGGTCCCCTGCCCACAAGGTGGAAGCCTACCGAGGCCACCTGCAGCGCACCTACCAATACGCCTGGGCCAACGATGACATCTCGGCTCTGACTGCCTCCAATCTTCTGAAAAAGTATGCAGAAAAATACTCTGGTATTTTGGAAGGACCAGCTGAGCGGCCCATTCTCAGCAATTACTCTGAAGCTCCCTCGGGTCTGGTGAATGGCCGGAAGAATGAAAGTGAGCCCTGGCAGCCATCACTGAACTCGGAGAGTGTGTATCCCATGAACTGTGTCCCAGACGTTATCACTGCCAGCAAAGCTGGAGTAAGTGCAGCCCTCCCTCCCACAGATGTCTCAGCCAGCATCGGGAGCTCTCCAGGGGTGGCCAGTAACCTGGCTGAACCCAGTTACTCCAGCAGCACCTGCGGAAGTCACACCGTTCCCAGTCTTCATTCAGGGCTCCCATCTCAGGAATATGCTGCAGGATACAATGGCTCATACTTGCATACTAGTTACAGTGGCCAGCCAGCACCTGCACTTCCATCCCCTCATCCATCCCCACTGCATAGCTCTGGACTTCTACAACCCCCACCGCCACCGCCGCCACCAGCTCTCGTCCCTGGTTATAACGGGACCTCTAACCTCTCCAGTTACAGCTACCCTTCTGCCAGTTATCCTCCTCAAACTGCTGTTGGCCCTGGGTACAGCCCTGGGGGTGCTCCGCCACCCTCAGCTTACCTGCCTTCAGGAATCCCTGCTCCAACCCCTCTGCCCCCGACTACTGTCCCCAGCTATTCCTACCAGGGTCATGGTCTGACACCTATCGCGCCGTCTGCCCTGACAAACAGTTCAGCCAGTTCTCTCAAAAGGAAAGCTTTCTACATGGCAGGGCAAGGAGAAATGGACTCCAGTTATGGAAATTACAACTATGGCCAACAGAGATCGACACAGAGTCCCATGTATCGAATGCCCGACAACAGCATTTCAAATGCAAACAGGGGGAATGGTTTTGACAGAAGTGCTGAAACATCATCCTTAGCATTTAAGCCAACAAAGCAGCTAATGTCCTCTGAACAGCAAAGGAAATTCAGCAGCCAGTCCAGTAGGGCTCTAACACCCCCATCCTATAGTACTGCTAAAAACTCACTGGGTTCGAGATCAAGTGACTCATTTGGGAAGTATACCTCCCCAGTAATGAATGAGCACGGTGATGAGCACAGGCAGCTCCTCCCTCACCCAATGCAAGGCCCGGGACTTCGTGCAGCTACCTCATCCAACCACTCTGTGGACGAGCAACTGAAGAATACTGACACACACCTCATTGACCTTGTTACCAATGAGATTATCAACCAAGGACCTCCTGTGGACTGGAGCGACATCGCTGGCCTAGATCTAGTTAAGGCCGTCATTAAGGAGGAGGTTTTATGGCCAGTATTGAGGTCAGATGCATTCAATGGACTGACTGCTCTACCTCGGAGCATCCTTTTATTTGGACCTCGGGGAACAGGCAAAACATTAATGGGCAGATGCATAGCTAGTCAGCTGGGGGCCACATTTTTCAAAATCAGTGGCTCTGGCCTTGTCACAAAGTGGTTAGGAGAAGGAGAAAAAATTGTCCATGCTTCCTTCCTTGTGGCAAGGTGTCGCCAACCCTCAGTGATTTTTGTTAGTGACATTGATATGCTCCTTTCCTCTCAAGTGAGTGAAGAACACAGTCCAGTAAGTCGGATGAGAACCGAATTCCTTATGCAGCTGGACACTGTACTGACTTCTGCTGAGGACCAAATAGTAGTAATTTGCGCCACGAGTAAACCGGAAGAAATTGACGAATCTCTTCGAAGGTACTTCATGAAACGACTTTTAATCCCACTTCCTGACAGCACAGCGAGGCACCAGATAATAGTACAACTGCTCTCACAGCACAATTACTGTCTCAATGACAAGGAGGTTGCACTGCTTGTCCAGCGCACAGAAGGCTTTTCTGGACTAGATGTGGCTCACTTGTGTCAGGAAGCGGTGGTGGGCCCACTCCACACCATGCCAGCCACAGACCTTTCAGCCATTTTGCCCAGCCAGTTGAGGCCAATTACATATCAAGACTTTGAAAATGCTTTCTGCAAGATACAGCCTAGCATATCTCAAAAAGAGCTTGATACATATGTTGAATGGAACAAAATGTTTGGTTGCAGTCAGTGATGCTACTTAAAAAAAAGAAATGTAATGAATGTTGGCACACACAGAACCTGCTACATAGGGTAGAGAACCCCTTTCAGTAGTGTTAAAATTGCAAAGGGTACTGGGAAGACTACAACTTACCTTGCCTCTAAAGAGCCAGGGTAGTCTTGAAGGAAAAGTGCATCAAACAAGAGCTGCTGATCTGAAAAAGCCACACATGACAGAAAGTGCATGTTGATGCTCAGTTCTGTTCAAGCTAGACAATACTCACCAAGGAGCAAGGTGCAAGTGGGTTGATTTCAGAAGGACATGAACCCTGTGTGTTGATTCCATTCTGCTGTTCTTGAGATTTAGTTGCTGTCAAGTGCCTGAAGTGGTGCTTTATTTTTTGTTTGCCTCACAATTACATTGGTGGCATGTGCTAATATAAAGAGCTTTAACTTCAAACATTATTGGACTAAAGAGATGAACGGTTGTATTGCGACAGAGAACCAGATTTTTGCTATTCTAAGAGCAACAGTATTCCTCAATCCTGTCTGTTCTGCAGTGTTAAACTAAGAACAGGTAAAACAGGGTAATGGTAATCTGGACCTTAATTTCTGCAGTTCATTTCTTTTAATGTTCTGTCTGCAAAAACTCAGGAAAGTGATTGTGATTTGTACAGTACCTCAAAGGAATGTGTTGAAAGCACTATGTACTGCTGAGAGTTATAGGCTAGGCTTCAATGTTACTTTATATTAAATATGTATGTTTACCTCAACAATTGGAAAATAGCAAGGAAAATTATGTTGAATGTATCCAGGAAAAAACTAAAGTGTGATATGACTGAAGCTTTACAGTTTTTAAAAATAGAAACAGAAGGATTTCCCAGTCTTCAGAAATGGTTCTCTTGTGAATTTTTCAGAACAAACCAGAGCAGAACGATTTTTCTTGTGGGTAAACTGTAAGAGTTTTTGGCATATTGCTCCTTGATAATTATGTGATACAGTCTTTAGAAGGTGCATAGATGAGAAAAGAGCCACTTAATTGGTTTACGTTAGCATCCAAAACAGTCAAACGTAAGATTTGGTAGAACTCCGAGAAGCAAATTACCTTAAGCTATGACTGCTGGCCTTTGTTGCTTGGCTCTAGTTGTGGTTTTGAGGTTATTCTGGTGAAGCTGTAGGGAGTGGGATCAGTGTAGGTCGCTGGCAGAGCTATGGGTTGCAGAGCTGTTTATAGTAATGCAGTGGACTGTGACCAAACAAACAGTACTAATAACAAAGCAAAACTGAACCCTCAAAGTACATTCATTTCCCTTCTCAAACTGTAGAGTTGAGTTTTTGTTGTGTATGTACGGCTCCATTGTCATTATTGCAATCTTCATTTAGCGTCCATTAGGAATCTTCCAGGCTGGAGTGTGCCCACCATTATTTCTACCTCAGTTTTGTTACATTTCTTTTGGAAAGCAAAATAAGAAATAGGGGGAAAACCAACACCACCAGAAAAAGTCAGATTGCATTAGGAATGCAAACCTGCTAAACAAGATTCACAGAGCTGCTGTTTTTTCCCCCTGAAGTCAAGTTTTTCTCTATGTTAGTGCTCTTTACCCCCCTTTCCCTCCTACTCTGGTGTCTTCCTTCTGGAAAGACTAGCTGGCATGTGTGGCATTTTGCTCAGTTCTCTCCCTGCCCCCTTTCTTTTTATCCTTTAATGCTTTCTGTGCAACTCTTTGGTGACAGCTGACCGATGTTGGTTAATGTCTCTGAGCAGGAGCAGTGCATATTGCAGCTGCCCAAAGCCTCTGCCATCACATGAGCAAAACAGCCTTGCTTTTTTGAATGTATTTTTTGTTTGTTTACTTTAAAGAGACAGTAACAAAACTGTTGCAAAGCACTGACATTTAATGTTTCTGTTAAGTAATGTACATTCAAAACCATTAAATAAATGCACTGAAAAGCCCCAAGGAGAGAGATACCAATCTGTTACTAGATCATATTTGTCATCTCAAAACCTGTATAGACTGTGTTCGTTTTGTTAGACCAATGGAGACATTTAGCATTCAGAAAGCTAATGAGGGATTTTGTGATATTGCTGGAAATTTATGACTCTTGATTATTGCTTTTCTTTTATTTTTCTTTTAAGATATATATATATATTTAGATAGAACGTGCTAAAAACAGAGTGAATAAACCAAAATCTAATTTAAGATGGATTCCTGGCAAACATTTTGTCTATCTAAAACTTTATGTTTTAAGCATAAAAATACCATTTTAAAAGCAGTGCCTTTCATTAAGGGTATAGAAAGTAAGACGTAAGTACATCACTTGCTTTTCTTTTTTTTTCATTTTTTCTTTTTCCTTTCAACAGCGATTAGTTTGTGGTCCTTGTTACGACCCAGTCTTTCTGCTTCCCCAGACTTCCACAGGCTGCCTCTTCACCCTGGTCATTCCACCAGCCTCATATTTGGGAGATCCTGATGTCCCCATTAGCTGTAGATTCACGCTGATCACACTGGCAAGTACGCTATTGCAGATCGCTGACCCAATTTCTGTCTTAGGCATTGCCTTTCATATCTGCCATTGAGCTGTGCTCGTTTGAATGGCTCAGGCAAGTTTTGATAAACCAACTCTTGTTAACTGTTTCTCCTAACCATACTCTTAGCAGATACATTTTCCAGCTGGTAAAATCAAAGCTAGCCACTAGTGTGGATTTTTTTCCTCTTTATATCCAGTAGTAAAACCAAAAGCAAACAAAATTGTATATGGTCTCCTTGGCTTCCAGCTTTAAATCATTCTCTTTAAAAAGTCAGTCCGGGAAATGGATTTTTCAAATGTTAACCAAAGTGAGAAGCAGGCAGAAACTGAGATGATGTGAAAATGCAGGTTCCACACGCGCGTGCACACACACTCATGCTCATGCTTGTTCTCTCCAGGGCTTGATTCATCTTTGAGGTGGCAGAAGCGGAAAACTGCATCCTTATGACAGCAGCTGCAAGGAGAGGAAGACAGACCTAGATTGTTACCCAAATCTTTCCTTACCAGCAGCTATCCTTGGCATTGCGAGGGCAGGGCCTGTTTAATTTGGTGAGAGCTTGGCCAGGTAGTGTTAACAGGAGGTGCCTCCAAGTGGCCACTCCTTTGATGGAATTTCCCCCTGTCTGGTGGGGCTGAGTTGACTGAACCCCCTTGCCGTGTACTCTCCTTCTTACCGCTTTCCTCCCTCCTCCCACATTCAGCCCCTGTTTTTCTCCACAGTGAGCATGTTTTGGCATGCTGGTCCTTCTCCCCTCTCAGCAGCCTTCTTGTCAAGGAGTGCCCAAGAAGGGTCGAAGAATAATCCTGAACGTAAGCAGATCCCAAAAGTTAGGACTGTTAAAAGAGAGAAAAAATATGTTCTAATGGTGTCCTCAGGATGAAATATTTGCTGATCTTTGACTATTCCGTGGTAGAATGCCATTTGCTGTCTTTTATGACTGTGGAAAGCTGGGGGCTGCTGCCACAGAAATACCTAAGTGGTTGCCTTAGACTTCCCGGCTGCTGGCACAGCCCTGGATTTTAAGGAACCTGAAACGTTTAAAGAGCATCTGCTGTGTCAGCCTATCACTGCAGATGCTTTACGTCCTATTTTTATGTGTGGATCCCGTTCTGCATCCATTCGTTTTCTTGCTTGTACCTTCAGTAACAATTCCTATGGCAACAAAAATAAAATAAATTGGAGGAAAATTTCTGCAAGCTGAAGGATCAATATCAATTCAACGAGGAGTTCATAATGACCTTATGTGAGACAGAAATGGAAATTCTCTATACTTCTGACATGTTTCTCTCCAAAATATTTAGAACATTACTGACAATATAGGAAAGTTTGCTGACTGAGCTGATCAATGGAATATGAAGGCAGTTTAAGGCTATTTACTTTCACACGGATTATTTGTCTATTAGTCAGTTTGTATTCTACTCAAATGCGGATAGATGGGCAAAATGTTTTCTTGAGCATTACAAACCTACCA
>JAUMJM010000027.1:16617500-16822500 GCA_033558235.1 Neomorphus geoffroyi | reverse complement strand
AAAATTAACTTAATTGCTCTAGGGTGGAAGAGGGAGAGAAAAGAAAATAATATTAAAAACGTAACTGCAACCCACAGGATCTACAAAAGCTGTGGAATAGGGATGGGCATGCTTGAGCAAATGCTAGGATGTCATTTGGCCAGACACTTCTACCTCCAAGGTCACCCAAGTGTTTTGACTGAGTAATAAAATGTTGTGTGTGTCTTATCCTGTAACCTGGGAGGACTGGGAAACAGCAGGGGTGGAGGAATAACAGAGAGGGAAGGAACAGGGGGATTGTGGGAGAGAAACTCAGTCTTTATTGCTCTAAACCCTGTGGAGCCTGATCACACAAATATTTGCAGATCCTGGCAGTAGCACGTGTAACAGAGTACGTGACCATCTTAAGACCGATCCCACATTTATTTTTCTTTAATTGCTGGATATTGCAGCATGTTCTCCCAGCCCCTGCAGGGCAGAAACAAGAAGACAGAATCATGAGTGTTAAACTCTATGTCCCCCAAAATTTTCCTGCTGGAGTCTAAGCTTGGAAGAGAAGATGGTCTAGGAAAGGAAAAGGAATTGTAAGGTGAAAATTTCCCTCTAAGGGCATTGTTCTTTCCCTGTGGGTTTACAAGAAACCATTTAGAAATGGACAGGAATTCTACTAGTTGTATCTTGAAAGATTTGAGTCTACATTCTTCCAAAACATTCTTTCCCTTAAAAAAAACTATCTCCCTCTCCAAAAATACCTTCTAACACCCTAGTGGGAGGAGAAGATGGCATTGGGGCATATTTGTGTGTCACCAGCTCTCTGCATCATAAAGAGAGGCAGCAGTTCCTAAAATATAAAATGAGAAATTAATCTTCTATTTGCCAGGATAAATATGCCAGATTATGAGACATTTTTTAACTCCCTGGTATAACCATATCTCCTAAATGTTGAAATTTAAAAGTGTTGTGTATACTTTGCTTCTCTAATCAAGGAGGGAAAAGCTGTTTTATTTAACTTGGACTGCTTAATCCAAGCTGAAAACCAAAAATGAAGCAGGCTAACTGTAGAAAGCAGCTGAGAAAAAGCCTATAGAGAGATCAGACGTTAAACCCAGGCTGCAATGTGGAGCAGTACACCAGTGGCTCCATCCTCTCCACAGATCTGTGTGTCAGCTGCCTCCTGTAACTGTCTCCAGCTCCCGATTTCCACAAAAAAATTAATATGTGGGTCTACTGTTCAGTGCTCCTTTAGTACAAATAGGCAATAAAGGCATTCAATGCCACAGAAAGCTCGGAAAAAAGTTACTAGCTCTAATGTATGCCCTTAGTGTTGCACAACTTTTTGTAATGCAGAAAAGAGGAGTAGTGTTTGTAAGGAAAAGGAGGAGGAGATAGGTAAGAGGCCCTGGGAGATCAGCAATCCCTGTTGTACATGAAAACAAATCAGAACACCAAAGTTAAGCAGTTTACTTTTGTGGAAAAGAGGGCAGGAGTGAATGGGGGCTTTTTCCTCTTTTAATGTAATGGGGGCTCTCTATATTGGTGTCTAAAATGTATTTTTGTTCATAACATTTATGTTTTTGTATACTTAATTTACATTTCTTTCTGTGATCACATGAATCATGCAATCAAGAACAGGAACTGTTGAGTAGTTTCCCTGAAGACAACACATTTATTTTACCACCACTGCATTATAAACATAATATATGATATCAACATATTGAGATCTGTGTCAGTAGATACGGATAATTAGCAAAAGGCAGCTGCTGACTCAGAGATCTGTTGCTGCCCGTGTGTGGGTCACTGTTTGAGGTATGATATCTCATCTGAGACTGAAATCGGAACTGGTGGACGATGGAAGGCTTTGAAGGCTCTTCAAGTGTGTAGAAAGTTGCTAAAGGTGAATCGAGTTAGACAGCAGAATTGTTTGTGCAGGTCCAGGGTATAATGAGAGTGAAGAATTTTGCTTAAGTGAGAAACTTTAAGGTTTACTGTGCTTGTATGAAAGGCTAAATTGAGAAACCTTAATGTTTCCTATGCTTCTACAGAGGGCTAGTGCCGACTACCAAAATAAACCCTGTGGCCTTGAATCAGACCGCAATGCCTTCAGGTTGTCCCATTTCCCCTGGGAAATAGATGCAGGGCTGAGCAATGTCTTCAGTTCTTTGTGGCTCTTTGGAAAATGGCTACAATCCCATCACAACTCAATAGAGAAGCCTTCTGAATTGAAAAGAGATTGTTCATTACTCTAGTGGTGGTTGGTGGGAGAAATGGGAACATTGACCGACTTTGTTACAGCTGTGTACGCTGTAGGTGCCTCGCTGTTGCCTGGGTGAAAATTAGGTTGCTACTCAATGCAGTGTGCAAAGTGTTAGTATGAAGGCTTGGGATGCTTAGGTCTGTGATGAACTCCAGAGGTTAGGTACCTCACTATAGTAGTAATCGAAGGATTAATATTCCCTGTTGCTTCTATTCATAATGGTCATCAGAAGCAAAATATACTCAAATGAACACGGGGATTGCCCCACAGATTTCAAATAAGCTTGAAGTTTGAATGTTATGCAAGCAAACGCTATCAGCTATGGCAGATTCTGGAAATCATAACAACTTCAAGTGAAATTGTATTCTCCATGGTGTGTAGGACCAGCTTTTCTCCTGGTCTTCCATGGGAAACAGTAGCATAAAATGACATGCTCAAATCAGAAAGCTGTGGGGAATTTTTAGAGGCCATATAGTAACATGAGTAATGCAGCTCCCAGTCTGAGTTAGCATCAACAATCACTTCCCCAGAAGGTGGTTGTCCTCACTGGATGTTCTAAGGAAGACTAAATCTTTAGAAGCTATAACAGCCTTAATACTTATATTACCAGTTGTTAATCATTTTATGAAATGCTTTGCAAGGAGCCACCTTACCTGGATGGTGCTGGGTAATTATTTGCTCTTAATGGTTGCCTTTGCAGAACATGATAGAAGGAGTAAAGAATTCGTTTCCTTCACACTCTTCCTCAGCCTGTCAACTTCCCACTTCCACTGGCTCCTTGTCTTGCTGGAGAAACTGAGGCTCATCTGAACTATGTTGAATTAGACAGCATCAGAATTAGACACTGGTTTTGGAAGAGGAACTGTCATTTCCTACAGCCATATAAAGACCAAGTGCAACCTGAGGGTGCCCTTCAAGAGCTCCAACATAATATTGTTTTTAGCTTAAGCTCCAGGCCACCATAGAATACACCCCTATCTTTCTGCTTCTTTCTGGAGTCTGGTTCATCTGCCACTTACATTTTTTGCACAGCCTAAACTTGCTTGCTAGAGGTCAAACACCGATGCTTTTATTTCTGCCTCAGCCTTTCTGACTGAAGAAAGAACGAATATTTGCTTAAAATTAAGCCCATTTTGGTCTGGAACTTCAGCAGCAGAACAGTTTGGATGCTTTGCAAAAGAGGAAAGGATCCAGCATGCCTTGCCTCCCCCTGTCCATCACCCTGGGTTTCCAAAAAGACTCAAAGTATTTTGCACAATATTTGAAAATAAATATTGCTCATCCTTGAGCTGATAGTTTGGAGCCCAAACAGCCTCAGGATTTATAACGGAAAGAGTGATGCAAGCTTTAACACTATGTGGGCCGTATACTGTTACCATCCAGCAACCAGCTCCCATCCGGTCTCTTTCTTGCATGAACAGTCATTTTTTTCCACAGTATTTCAAGGACCCAAGACAATGTGCTGATTAACCCCTTCCTGGAGAGTCTGAACCCCAACAGTGGTCA
The DNA here is from genome assembly GCA_033558235.1 of Neomorphus geoffroyi. Classification (NCBI taxonomy): domain Eukaryota; kingdom Metazoa; phylum Chordata; class Aves; order Cuculiformes; family Neomorphidae; genus Neomorphus; species Neomorphus geoffroyi. The sequence continues at coordinate 16,818,761 of JAUMJM010000027.1, read as the reverse complement.
TTATTTGGCCCAGAAGGACTAGTCAGTAACAGATAATGTTTTATTTTTGTTATTCTTTAGTTGTCATCTTCTCAGAAAGAGCCTGCCTTTTTTCCTAGTACAAAGACATCTCTTTTCAGATCAAGCAAAGACTGGAAAAATGATCTTGGAAAGAGAAATGATGGGATACTATCATTAATTTGGAGGAGGGGAAAGATACAGAAAAGTCATTCATCACTCCCAGGCCTCTCTAAAGAGAACTATCATGGCTTGCACACAGACCTAATCATCGTCATCATTTTGAAAGGGAAACATCCTGCAAGGAAAAGTCAGGGAAGCTGGAGGTATTGAAGAAGCTGATATACAAAGATAATTCGTTCCATGTTTCTGCACTTTTGACTTGCTCAATGGTTTGACTCATGAGAACAGAATAATGCCAAGGTGTTATGGACTGGAAGTGCAGCTCCCTACAGACAGGGACTTGGCTGGGGCTTGAGCAATTACCTAAGAGGAATAGCCTGCACCTAAACACAAAGTTTCCCGTACAACTGCGCCTTATCAGAGGCACTCCCTGCCTGTGGCCTCACCCCAGCTGGTAGCATGAGACCATGTGCACATATGTGAACCACAGAAAGAGAGATGAGAGCGAGAAATACCCCAGTGCAATCCTCTTCCCTTGCTCACCTCTTCACTACAACCCGCTCCACCTTGAGCCCAGCCAGTGGTTTTCCCGTGGCAAAGTTGACTGTAAAGCCTGGGGAGAGGGAGGGAAAGAAGAGGAAAGGCAACCTTAGTTTCAGGGAGCAGAGTCACGAATGAAGTCCTGTGTCACACACAGCCAGACACATGATCATGCCAATGTACTAATTATCCTCTATAAATAGCTGCAAGCAGATGTTCAGCCAACAAGTGGCTGTGTTGGTTGAAGCCATTACAGCTCACAGATGCTTGGCACAGCCCTCCAGCCAAAGATTACCTCTCCTGCAGCTCTGCTGGCAGTCAGCTCTGCTTCAAGCATAAATCAGCTAGATTAGCTCATACCACCTGGATCAGCTGCATGAGCAGTGCTGACTGATCTGCACTGGAGCAGATTAAGGAGAGCTCACATGATGCCTTCAGCTGGTAGTCACTAGGGGCCAAACTACTTCCAGGTAGCACAGTGAGGTCTGAAGGAGCCTGTCTCGCCTTGCTCTGATCTATGTGTGCACATGGAAAGTCATATGTGTGTTTTGCTTGCTCAGAAAGGTTGTGTGGCAAGAAGGTAGAACAGGTAGCCAGGAGCCTTCATTCAGCCACCAGCTTTCTGATGATTTCAGGACTCCTATAACCCTCCATCCTCCCTTTCCCTCTTTAGTCTGGATGCTAATTCTTGTGCAGGAATTGACCTTTTACTATGACTTGTAAAGCACCTAACACAATGGCAGACCACCGGTACATCTATAATGACAAGCTGAAAAAAAGGCGATGACATGAACATATGGCTTTTCTCCTGCTATGCTGGCTCATATATGGTAAGATACACACAGATGTGGGGAAACATACGCTGATTTAAATAAACCTTGTAAAGTGCCAGAGTACACAGAGAACACCACCACCCTCAAAAAAATGGAACAGACATGTTAGGCAAACTGCATGTTGGAAAGGATCCTGTGTTTTCTCTCCCCTATTGTTTTTTGACCTGTTGAGCCTCTATCAAAGTTGGTATCTCTTGCCCTCAGCTGGACTCAGATAACAGCAATATAACTCCTGATTCCCAGTCTCTGCAATACCTTTTTTTCTTTTGTTAAGCCTGGAATCCAAGTTTAATTGGCACAAAAAATATAATGAAAATAAACCTCAAGACAACTGAACTCTGTGTCACAAAAGCAGAGAGGTATTTGACAGTTGAGGAGGAAAGGGAGGCAAATAACCCAATTAGCTTCCTTCTGATTCATCCATTCACCCATGGGGGGGCTGATTTGTGAAAAATCAAATATGATATCAGTATGGATGCTGGGTCCAATGTAAAATACAATCTTACACTCACAAAGGAGGGAGATCCTATCTGTACTGATTAATTCCCTGGGAGAGAGTTTGGGAGCCTTAGCAAAGCCTTACAAAGCAGTGAGATCCTGACATGCATCCAAGAGCCATGAGTACATTGACTTGCCCAGCGCTACGTTTGCTAGCTGGAGCTCTTCTGTGAGATATTAGCTGCTACCTCAGTGCCTTGAGGAAACCTTGAGTGACTCAAGCTGTCCTTGAAGGTCAATATGTGTAGAATAATTGCTCTACTTTGACACATGAAACAGCATTTCGTCACAGCATGAGACAGAGGAAGAACTGAGGTGCCAAGAAAGGAGGGAAGGAAACTGCTTTTAATAGATCCCATGAGCCAGGGTCCCACTAGCTAACACGCCCTCGGTTACATGGCTTCCCTCCCAGTCTGCGCCTCTGTGTAACCAGTGTCCCAGTCACAGGTCTGTCTGACCCACAGCCTAAAGGAACATTATCATTGTATCAAATACACACTGATGGGTTTTTTCCATAAGCACTGTCCACTGGCTTACATAGGTTTCCCTGCTGTCACAGCTGCATGAAGTATGGAGCTGCATGGGGCACCTTTATGTGTGCACAGAATCCCTCCTGCTCAGTGTGTCTTCCATGAACTGGACACTCTACAAGAAAGAAAGCAGAGATTCTGCTGCAAATCTGTGATCTCAGATGATCCTTGCCCCTGAATGCTCCTCTGCTGCTGGAAATAAAAAAAAAAAATTTAAGAATTCCAAGATTGTTATGAAGCCACCCCCTGAAGATCGTCAAATTAGTATTAAAAGCTTTTCCATGGGGAACTATTCAGTCAGACTCCAAAAGAGATGAGGGCTGGGATTTGAGATCCAGTGAAGTCTTTTTATTTTAACCACAGGAGGAAACAAAACAATTAGTAGTAGAGCAAATTTCCCCTGATGCGCTAAATCATAGAATCATAGAATCATTTAGGTTGGAAAAGACCTCTAAGATGATCCAGTGCAACCATCAGCCCAACACCACCTTGCCTAATAAACCATGTCATGAAGTGCAACATCTACATGTCTTCTGAACACCTCCAGGGAAGGAGACTTCACTACTTTCCCAAGCAGCCTGTTCCAATACTTCAAAACTTGTTTGGTAAAGAAATTCTTTCTAATATCCAATCTAAACCTCCCCTGCTGCAACTTGAGGCCACTGCCTCTTATCCTATCACCTGTCACTTGGGAGACAAGACCAACACCCACCTCGCTACAACCTCCTTTCAGGTGGCTGTAGAGAACAATAAGGTCTCCCCTCAGCCTCCTCTTCTCCAAGTTAAATAATCCCAGTTCCCTCAGCCACTCCTCATAAGACTTGTGCTCCAGACCCTTCACCAGCCTCGTTACCCTCCTCTGGACATGGTCCAGTGTCTTCCTTGTGCTGAGGGGACCAAAACTGGACACAGGATTTGAGGTGCAGCCTCATCAGCACTGAGTACAGGGGTGTGATCAGTTCCCTGCATGTGCTGGCCACATCATTTCTCATATAAACCAGGATGCTCTTTGCCTTGGCCACCTGGGCACACTGCTGGCTCACGTTCAGCCAGCTGTTGACCAGCACCCCCAGGTCCTTTCCTGACAGGCAGCTTTCCAGTCATCTGTCCTCAAGCCTGTATTGCTGCCTGTAGCAGGCTGTAGCTGCATGGAGTTGTTGTGACTGAAGTGCAGGGCCCAGCACTTGGCCTTGTTGAACCCCATACAATTGGCCTCAGCCCATCAATCCAGTCTGCCCAGGTCCCTCTGCACAGCCATTCTGCCCTCAAGCAGATTGATACTCTAACCCAACTTAGTGTTATCTGCAAACTTACGGAGGGAGCACTCAAGCCCCTCATCCATATCACTGATAAAGATATTAAACAAGACTGGCCCAAACACTGAGCCCTGGGGAACACCACTTGTGACTGGCTGCTTCCCAGAGACTGTTGTCCATTCTACTACTTGAGCATGAGCCCCTCGGAGAAGAAAAGTTGTCCACATTGTGGACATATACTCACTATCTTGAGCCACTCAACAGTAGAGCTGCTTGTGTAAAAATCTCCCCAGCTTGTTTCTAATCTGACTGTCCCAAGTTTGCAAAGACCTTGTTATTTTAATGGTTAATTAATCCAGCTCATTGCAGCTGAAATGGGTAAGGAAGGTGTGACAAGTACAAGGAAAAGTGATTTCTCCATCAGCACAGCTGTTGGCAGAGGGCACATCTGTCTGCACCATTAATCTCTACTGAGAATGTCGGCACGGTGCTGTGAAGAGGAAGCAGTTCCCTCCTCTGAAATCCAGCAGATTATCTAGTGTGGCTTCTGGCACTATATAAGTCACAGTTTTTAGCCTAAAATTCTCTCAGAGATCATATTTACCTCTCCTTCTGAAGGACAGAACAGAAAAGAATTTGGGAACTTATGGTTGAACTGAGGACAAACTTTCCAGATAGACTTGGCTTCGCAGAGTCTTGGATTTTGGCCCTGGAGGACCATCTGTCCTCCAGGACCTGGATTTAAAGTAGATTTCAGCACACATAAAGAAGGTCCCTTGTCTCCAGCTCTCCTGGTGATGACTGCAGGAGAGATGATCCTGTTTATGCCATGGCAGGAAGCACTGACATGGCTGTCCCAGCCCAGTCTGCCGGCTCAAAGGGAGACCTGAGTTTGTTGGGACAATGGACACCTGCTGACTCTCTGCACAAGTGCTGGAGCTCAGCACTGAGGGACTGGCCAATGCCTCCCACTGCAGCTGCTCTTCTGAAAAGCTGTCAGAGCTACCAGCCTAGTCCCTTTCATGAGCAATAAATTCACAGTGAAAGGAGAGAAAACAAACCTCTTCTAAATATGCTTTACTTTTCAACCTCGGAAAAAAAAATAAAAAAGGAAAGATGATGTTTAGCTTAAGAAAGGTTTCTGCTAGACCTTTGCTGTAATGGTAGGAAAATGCTCTGAAAATGTACTTCTTAGAAATGCAGAGCTTGAAGGCCACACAAAGGCTGCCAACACTGAAAAAATAGCTAATTACACAATCAAACAAACTATTAATTCACATTGCTTGTGGCTAGAAGATCCTCACAGTACGAGATCTTCAGGGGTTTGCTCAAATCACCCTCCTTGACTCTATATGAGAGAGCAGATTGAAGTACTGAAACTTTGCACAGCAAGGGTTTATTTGAATATAGCAGATCAGTTACCACATCTGGAGCAGAACCTAGGTTTCTTGAAGTCCAGATCAATGCACGACTCACAGCCTCTCTCTCTATTTGATATGAGTGCAGAAGGATTCCAGCTGCAACCATACAGTGCTATGTCCAAGCCACTTTTGTTCTGAAGGAACTGAAGGCATAATGAGGTTTTTATACCACCAGGAACACGAATTCAGCCGTGCTACTCTTAGACCAGGCAGCCTGTCCCGTTGGTGCTGCCTGTTGCTTTGTGAACTTGTTGCCTTAAGTCTTGCTCAGAGATCTCTGGCTCGCCTTTCTGTTGCTGGGTGGAGACATGCCATGAGCTAGGGCTTTTTTTGGGGTTTGAATTTTTCCTCTCTTTCTTTCCAGAAAAATTGCAACAATGCCTGTTTCATGTTGTTCACGGGGCTTCCCTTTGTCAAGAAAACTCATCAGCCTTGCTAATGTAATCATTCAGTGATGCTATGTAAAAAAATGTGAGTAAATGAATAACCACAGCCTTTTCAACACATCTCTTTGTGCAAACAGATGTTTAGAAAGAATGCAATATGTTAAAGGAAAGAAAGTCAGTGAGCAATGATGTTTAAGCTGTTGGGGCCTGGAGCCTTACGCTATGGGTACAGCTACTGTACCCAATGGGGAGAAATACTTTCTTCCTGAAAATTGAAATCCTAAGTTATCCGCATCGTTAACTCTCAGATCCTGGCCAATTTCCATGGCATTGCCACCTCACCAACCCTCCTATAGTAGTCATGTCCCTTTCAGTTTGTGGATTATTTTATGGGTTTTCCAACAAAGGCAGTGAGTGTTAGAAATGTCACCTAAGAAGGCTGTCTTATCACAGAGATGAACTGTTTTCTTGCAGTCATCACTCATGTCCCACTTAAGAGTAATCCACAGAATCAGGGCTGGAAATCATGGACCTGTAATTGCAGCACTGTGCTTCTGAGCTTCTGCATAATCTCAGGGTTTGTTGTGAAATAGGCATCACAATCAACTCCAGAAGAAGGAATGAAGTGCTTCCACAGTGGCATCCTACATTTTGAGTATAATGTCTTAAGCTAATAACTCCATCAAGAGAAAGAGGAAATTAAGTACAATCCAATTCTTCTAATGCAGCTACTTCTGTGGCCTCAGTGTCTGAAGTATCTGAACGTTTCAGAATGTTTGTAAGATATTTCTCCTCTTAGTATGCACTGCTGTTAATTTCCCATTTTACAGAGGACTGTCACACTTCAGCATTTTTTCCTACCCTGCTTTTAGATGTCTACAAAGGACATACTGCAGGCTAAGAAAGTTATCCAAACTTGTGTGCAAAAAGTGGAGAAAAGTCAGTATCAGAAGGTGATTCCCCTGTCTAAGCATACATGTTTAATCAGTTCCAAAATATTTCCCTGGAGATCCCTTTGTTGGCCCTATAATGATTTTTTACACCTTCTCGTTAATGCATCTTCCTGTTCAAGGAGTTGATATTTGTTAAATGGGATATGGGGCTCCTCTGTTATAACGTTTGCTGCTCCTAGTATAAAAACAGATGGATATCTCGTCGAGGACATAAGTATGCTTTGGGATGTCTGACATTCTAGATATATAAGATAATGGTGAGGATGATTACTAATGAACCGAAGGAAGTCCTAATAAAGAAAGGGATGGGTTTTTATTCCCAACTAGGCTTCCACAAGGTCAAAGTATCACACTCATGAACCCCTGGTGTGTTCGTATGTCTCTATGTAAATGTAGAAAAAAGATAAGGTGGTGCCAACATTTCCATTATACAGCTTCATTTGCAAAGTTTTGAAAGTCAGCCATAAATAAAAGCACTCTGGAAGATGCTTTGGCAAATGGCATCCTGACTAGTGAGTGAATCTGGTTGATTTTTCTTTCCATTTACGTTTTTTGACTTTTAATTTCTTAAAAATAAGACAAGCAAATTACTCCAGCTAAACACAAGACCCAAATCATTACGACACAAAAGCATTACTATGGGCTACAAGACCACTTAGCAGAGGAGAAAAATAACGATGTGCAAATATCTGAAGATCATCCAAGAAGAAAGATCAGTCATTCAGGGAGGTCCAGGGTGGAGGGGGGCTAACGCAAGATGTAGAGAATTAAGAGCAGTGGGTTCTGGCTAAGCAAAGGAAAAAATAGCTTGAGAAAAAGTTTCCTATGAGTGGACTAGTCTCCCAAGGCAGGAGATGGAAACCTGATTGTTTGAGTCACACAGCACTGGACTAGCCCTGTTTCTGAAGAGATTTTGTGGTGAGCTATCCCACATGGGCAGGGAGAAGCCTGTGTACCTTTAGAGATTTCATTTCTCCACTTGGATGACTCACTTCAAAGTGCAGGATGAATTTTAAGTTGGTGGGTTAACTGCCTGAGTGATGCTTGCCAGGACATGTGTCTCTCTGAGGGGAAGACTTCATTGCTTAGATAGTGCTAAAGTTTCACCTGCTCCGCAACCATACCAGAAATCATCAGTTGTTAAGCCACCTCTACCCACCAGCACAAAACAAATACAGAAAAAAATATCTTCCCTCCTTCCAACCCTGGCAGCTGCTGACAGTTTATGAAGCAGAAGAGACAGTTTGAAGTCATAAAATGCATAGGAATGGAGAAGAGGAAGATGGTTCAGTGCCTGGGAAGTCTGAAGGTGCAACTTTTAACAGTCATAGACAGCACTGTAAGAACCCCAAGAACCATTTTCAAAAGCTCCTCCGTCTGGCAGGCTGAGTCACACCTACAGTTCTTCCTTTCTCTCTCCCTGCAGTTGCTTTTTTTGTTATTTAAGAAAGGAATCTTCTTTTATTACCTGTCCTGGCTAAGCCCTATCTTTTTGTTGATCCTTAAGTTACGAGGTCACATAGCTGCTCTTGACGATTTAATACAAGCCTGATTCTACTTCTGCTCTGCAACTTTTTCTAGGTGCAAGACAGAGTCTCTTTTTCTTTGAAGACTCCACTATAATTCAGCCAGTATGAAAACTGATCCTAGTATAGGACCTTCACTTTCTCCCTCTCTTTTCATTAACAATTTCTTGGAAGGCATCTGGTTGCTTCCTCCTATTGGTGCTGGCAACTGATGGAAACAATTACTCATATTTGCATTGGATGGTCATACTTACTAATTCCAGCACTAAACACTGAAAGGGCAAATTCTTCAGGAAATGGGGGTAGATGCTTTCACACATCTCAGTTATACTTCCATACCAGAATGACACCGAGGTTTGAGTGGCAGGAGTGTCTATGTACACCGGAACATGGCCCAGTATACCCCAGAGCTTAGGGCCCTGGTATGGAACTAAGCACCTTATTAGACTAGTGGCCATCTCCAGAGCAGCTGATACAGGTATGGAAGACACGCGAGCCAATGTCTCTATGTCGTGGTGATGGCCATTGTTGTAGTGCAGGTTGGAAGGTTAGCGCCTCAAACGCCCTACCACTGAAGAGAAAACAAAGTAGTAATTTGAGTTATTCCACATAGAGGACTGAGTTCAAGGTTAACATGGCTCAGAGAGGTTTCCCCAGACCTTCTCTGACATCCGGCTCAAACTTGGCCTGTTTGTTTCCATGAGGAGAGCATCTGCACGCCTTTTCACAAAGCTCCCAGCAACAATGATATCAATAAAACCCTAGACTACAGGGCTATCCTCACAATTTGTCCTGCCCTCTCCTACAGGGGGGGCTTATTCCACGTAATACTACTTATTATGGAAACTTCTTTTTTTTTTAATGTGTTGGGGTTTTTTTCTTCTTTTTTAATCTTGGCAAGGAAGCAGGAAAAGCTCTACCAAGCTAATGATTAATTCAAGGAATCACATCCTCACATATTGAACAAATAAATACAAGCTAATATAAATAGGAAAATACTCTTGGAATTTGTCAGTCAGTGGTCTTATTATCTTGAGCTCCAAAGCCAAAATTGCAGACTATGGTTTACAGATGCTTTTCCCCCTTCCTTTTCCTTTTTCTTTCTTTTTTTTTTTCTTTTCAAGGCAGCTCAAATGGGCATGTGGCTCCCGTGCTATGAATTGCTCCTCTGACAGAAAATTCGCTCCCCTTTCCAAATGAGTTTGGCAAATGTTAGTGAAAGGTTGCTAGTAAATATTCTTTGAAAACATTTATAGGTTTCTGAGGGTACATGAAAACTGTTTAGGCTGCAGTTCACAGAACTTCCACCCCACCAGAGACCCAGGAAATTCTTCACCGTGATTTTTACTCCTCCGTTCCCAGGATGCTCGACACATCACTTTCTCTTGAAAAGTCTCACAAGTGAAAAAAACAAGGGAAGAAAAATACCCAGAAAGAATATAAAAGGGACCCATGTTTTTATCCTTTTCTCATCTGGTTATTTGAGTTTTGAGGAAATTACAACCAGTCTTCCTAGACATTTAGGCGCTCAGCTGTCAGGGTCAGGGAGATGAGTGATTTTGTCTGGGTTCATTGATAAACTGGTACATGAAGACTTATCTACATACTATACTTTGTTAGTTTAGTTTGTTCGTTTTTTTAAAATTTGTATCCCAAAAGTCAGACCCTTAATTCACCTGAAATATTTATCCCTAGCTTTCAAATTACACCAGTGTTACTTAGGTGAGTTTGGGACTACTCTGAGTCTTCAATGAGATTTTAAGTCAGAAGAGTCAGAGGATAAGTGGGTATATTTGTCAGTACAAACTATTCCCTGGGTCAGGCCTTCAGTTTTGGATCATGCTATAGAAGCAGAGGTTTCTGTGGCAGCCATCAGTAGTGAAAAAGATTGAATTTTAAAGTGACAGCTCTATAGTAGTTCTTCTTTGCTCCATGGGCATTAGGAAGGGAAAAGCTGATGAACCTGTTCCTACTTTAGGGTTCATGAGACCAAATTTGTGTGCCAAAATCCGTGGTTTTCATTATCACAAAATTTTCCTCCAGATAATATTCATTCTCCCACAATTACTCATTAAAGAAAAAAAAAGAATCCCACAAACTACTGATTGCTCAGCAGAGAAATATTATCTAACAGCTCCTCCACATTAGAAGTTTTCATTGCGTTCCTCTGCCACTTTTGCTGCTTTGACTCTGTGAGTTGCACTTTGGTAAGAAGGACCTTTGGTTGTAAGTCCCTCCAGGATCTCACATGAAATGAGCACAATAGGTCTCAGCTCTCTCCTTTCTGGGCCAATTGTCAGGGTCACAGAAAACTCCCAGTACAATTGGCAATCTTCTGCTAAGGATCTCAGCTGAGAGGCCATGTGAACCACTGACCAAAGCTACAAAAAAATAAAAAAATTGAGCTGGTTTCAAGGTTTGAGAGGGAAGAAAAACAAACAAAAAACTTTGCTGATTTCCAATGTTTCTGCTGACTCAGCATCCAAACAACTGGAAATTTCTCTTTGACTAGGAAAGATGTGTCCAAACATAAAGCCTGGACCTGGCCACGCTTTTGTGTTGTAAGAAATTTTGTAATGAGACCTCCACTATACAATTGGCCCCAAGCCAGTACTCACAAAGCAGAATTAAACCCCTCTTTGATTGTTTAATACAGTCCAGGAATTAAAGTGTAGCTGGACACAGTCATGGTTTTGGATGGGACTATCAGAGGCCAACAAGTACACCGCACACTGGGTAATAATGCCAAGGGGCAGCAAACAGCCTTTCAGGGTCATAGTTATTCATGTTCAGGGAAAACCCAAAGGTCTGCTTCAGCCAGGGACTCACCTTTCTGTTCTTCACAGCTCAATCAGTGTCTCCAAAGCAAGACCCGAGTCTTCCCAGATTGTGATTTGAATGTCATGGATTCAGCAGAACTGTGCTCAGACTTTGAGCTCCAGGAGATTTCCATGTCAGTAGTTTTGGTAATTCAGCCCTTTTCCCTCAGAGCCCCCTCCCATAAGTACTCAACTACTGTAAGAGCCTGGGCTGCTGGAGTCACCAACGTAATCAATTTACCATCCCCAAGCTTGGCTGACTTTGATAAAGAGGATTTAGGGGGTTAATTTGAGCCCTCATATTTCTGAGGGGACGCTATACTTAGGAAACTTTCTACATTGCACTTCAGCACGGATTAGTTGTTCTGCTTCCCATAAAACCTTATGTCTGCCAGCTTGCCTAGGATTAGAACTAAAATGGAGTGTGTAGATCCCATTGCCACAAATAGAGCTTCTGCAATAGGGCTGCTTTGCTTGGGATATGAGCCAAAGTTATAAATATTGAGGGCCTGATTTTTCAGCCCATCACAGTTGCAGTGTATATATATATATATATATACACATATATATACATAGATATGTACATAGATACGTGCTTATGTGTGTGATAATTCACACCCGTGGTCACTCTGAATGAACACGAGCAAATTTCTCAACTTTTCCTGCTGTCCTTGAAATCTTCATATGCCAGGACAGAGCCATGCTAGTATTAGTGATGTTTTGAAACAAAAGTTGAATTAGAGCTTTTATCCTCGGTGACACAGACTTGATGTTTTTAACTCTCAAAGGACATATCACTCTGTGGTACGGCTTTGTAGGACGTGCACAAGGAACAATCACCTGGACACATGCTTGGAAAAGGAGGCTTTTACGTCTCAAATGATACCTCTAGCATTGCGTAACTGTGATTTCTGCTTTCCCTGAGGGGAGAGTCTTCCTCGGGAATACAGAAGGAAAATGTCAGAATCAGACTAGTCAGCTTGTTACTTGAAGCCTGTGGTCTCCTCCTCCAGCTTGTTTGCAGACCTTGATTAAATCTTGAAAGGGGCACAGCTGTTCCTGGTACTAAGTGCCAACCTCCTGTTTAAATGAGCAACTTTAACCCTCTGCCTTGGTTACATTACCTTTCATGAAAGATGAGGAATGGGCTGCTTGCCAACAGAGGTCCACAGATATGAAGGCTGGTGGTGCAAACACTCTGCAGCATGCCTTGAAGAACCCAGTCCATGAGGGAAAAGAAGAATAGAGCCTTGAGCTGCTGCTGGTCCTGGGCTGACTATGACATGGCTAATGTAGGTGGAAAACAGTCTTAAGGGACTCAGCATCAAAGGCAGGAGAGGGAGGACCAGTGGAAAGAAATTCCAAACCTCAGTTTCTGACAATCTCCAAGTCTGATGATTGCTCTGAAAGGCTGTAGGGGCTGCACAGTCAGATGGGTGCTGCTGAGAAGCAGAATTACTTTCCACCTCTCTGAATTTTTGCTGTCCCAAAGAAGACTGGGATGAAAAAAGCATCTCCACTGTCCTTGTCCCACAGCCTCAGAAAGAAGGAAGTGAAGACAAGGCATGTGAAATAGAAACCAAAGCAGAAATCTGGACAGCTGCTGTCCAGGCATAGGTGAAAGGGCATGAATACAGGTTATTTTTCCCCTATAAATCCATGCTGGTAACACCTGAAAAACCCAGCCCAACCTCAGAATACCACTGTCAAAGGTATCATGCAAATAGATTGGAGCAAAACCAACTATGCCTGATGCTAAAGGTTTTTAAATTTGAGAGGCTATTCCATGCATCTGTATTAAATCTGCCCACTTCTTGCTGTGTGGGTCATCCTCATGCCAAGTTTTCCTTGTAAATCAGGAGCAAAAAATATACACCAGGCCTGGTGCCATGCAGTGAAAACACATGTCTTGTCTGTACATAACTGTACAGAAACTAGAGCCTTTTATTTTTTGTGAGAACAGGCTCTTGACAACCAAATCCCGTCTTTCCGAGACACTTATCTGGCATCTCCTCACATAGTTTCTGCAGATTTTATATGTCTGACTTCACGTTCCCCAAACTCCTGCAAGGTTGGGAGTTACTATTGGCTTTTTGCACTGACAAATTCTTCCCTATATATATACAGCTCTTTATTAATTTCCTTAAAAGAAATGCTTATTAATTTCAACTATCATCACTATTGTTGAATTTCTTAGGGAAAATAACAATAAATGGGTCTGGCATCTAAAAATTATTCTTGGTTTTGAGATGTTACCCAGATTTAACTATATTTAACCTTCCTCAACTAGAGATATTACTTTTCTCTTCTTCCCACCTTTTTCCCAGCGGTGAAAATCAAACAAAAAGGCTTATATTGGACTGGATGGAGTATTTATATTTGACTCTCAATAAAACAAACTGCTTTTTGTTGTTGTTGCTTTACTGGAAACATTTCAGATGGATCCCAGTCTACGTATTTTTTAATGTAGATCCTTAAGCTTGACTTATAAAACCAAACATTTTTTTCATTCTGTTATCAACTATTATATCAACGAAGCTTGTGGCATAGGTGATTTAAATTCCTTACCAAGGTCACAAGGGGCACTGGCAGCAGAGCGATGCACAGAGATCTCCTAGTCCTAGGGCACTGCAGGAAAGTGCATGAACCAGGACTCACTCTTTTCTTCAAAGCCTCTCCAATTATCTCGTCACTCTGCAAACCAAGTGAAATTCTTTTCAGAAGTCACCCAATCAACTAGGCTGTAAGAACTGATGCCAAGGATTTTTCATGTTTTGAGATATTCTTTCTTTTATTATTTTTCCTTTTTTTTTCCCTGGGAAATTATCTTTCATAGAGTTAGGACACGCTTTCCCTCTCCCCCCTTCGCCGCATGTTTTCTGTTTCTGCTTTTTTTCACTGTAAATCTGGAAGATTTCTGATTTGAAAAGCATGTTTTCTCTTCTGTTAGGAATGGGTAAAGGTCTGGCAAGCTTGGCCTTGCCATCTGCCCTGTCAGTGAAAGCTCTTGCACTTTCAACTTAACCCATGGATATGACCTTCTGCCGCTCTCCCCTTACTTTAGCTTGAGATCTGGGGGCTGCTGCAGCACATAAAGCAGACAGGCCTGGCTCCAGCTCTGTCAGGACCAGATCCACAGAGGTGAAACCCAAAGCAGGTGGGAGCCTAAGAGCTCTGTTTGCCTAAATACCTTGCTGTGGCTGGACCCAATGCAGCTGCTCATGGCAGGAGACCCTGTCCCCACATCGTAGCGGCTCTGTTCAGTGTCCTGAGCAACTCTCTGCAGAATTTTCCCAGCCCACAGAGGGAAATTAAATTCTTTGTCAGAGCTGGGAAATCCCCAGAATGGCCTTAAACCATGTTCTTCAAAACACAGTCGACACTTTGCAGTGTACTCTGTTCGTGCCCGCGCGTGCACACACACAGAGCAGCTTGCTGCTCCGTCCTCCCCAGGGAGTGCTCTGAGAGTTTATTTTACAGTAACTCTCATATGGTGGTTAACAAAATGGCTCTCACAGCCCCCTTCAGATCCTCCTTCCGGGCTAATGCCAGCACCCTTCAAGAGCAGTAAGAGATACAAATTTCCTTGCCCAAAACTGTTCCCTCTGTGCGATCTTGTACTCTCTTTAGTCACTGAAGCTCTGGGTTGGACACACTACGTGGGCTGGGAGGGCCAGACAGATAACCCACCTCCCCTTCAGGATGTTTAAGGGAATATTTGCAAGCTTTCATCAGAAAGCATTTGCTCCCAACTGCTCTGCCCTCTTGACATGGTGGGCCACCTCCACCAGACACTCCAGGGGTCTGGACAACAGAGAGGCTTGGGAAAATTCACAGATAACCATGGTTCCTGGGCAGTGCAGAGATGGATCGCAAGATGACCTGGTGCCAGTCCCCTCAGGTGGGTTCCCTGGCTTGCTTTCTGCTCTTAGGAAGGGCTGAAGGCTGTCCTGCACCTCTATCAAATACTGACTGTAACTATGACATAACTATGACATGGCTTATAAGCGCTCTTTCTTCCCCCCCCCCCCCCTCTCCTCATGGGACAGCACAGAGGCTGTGCCATTGGAGCAGACTGGGGGAACACAGGTAGGGATGGCACCGTGACAGTGACCACAGCCTGCCCTTAGTGCCCTGAGAAGGTGAAAGCATAAGAAGTTGGTGCTGACTGCAATCAATGCCGTTCACCTGCTCATGCTGTGAGCTTCCATCTGGCCTGAGGTCAGTGTTCAAGGAGCACTAGATCACCTGGGTGGACTAAGAAACAGGTGGGATCCGTGTGTCCCCTTGAGTCACGCAACAATGCTTTGAAGTTTTCTGCACAAATTCAGGAAGCTGAACCCTGGGCACCACTAGTTGTGACTGGCGAAAGTATTTCAGATGCTCTGAGAGGTTCAATAAGAAGCTTAGGCTCCTCAAAATACCATTGTGGCTTTCTCTGATTTGGTACAGGCTTTCCCTACACCAGCCACTTTACAGACCTTCTCTAATTTTTCTCTGGTTGTGTGCCCTGAAAAAAGGATTTGTGGAGGCAGTTGTGTGAATGGGATCGACCTGAGGGGGAGCAGTGGATTATGGATAAGGGCGGCATTTTATCAGAGACATGGGGGGAAGCTTCCAGCAGCGAAAGGCAGGCTGGGAAGCTATGCCATATGCATCCTCAAGATGGATGAAAGTGCTTTCCCAGCTGTGTTCACCTGGATGTTGCCTAAAGATCCAGTTGAGGCGAGAGCCAAAGTTTAATGAGAAGAGCATGCAGGCTGCCAGCTGGGTCAGGAACTGTTCCCATGGTCACACGGAGTTTACAGGACAAAGCAAGAGACATCCATTTGCTACTAATGACTGAGAACAGGAAATGAGTGGAAATGGGAAGGGGCAGAGGAGAAAGAAGTGGCAACCAGGAAGGAGGTTTGGCTTTGGATTGAGGTACCACAACCTCCAAGAGAAGGGCAGTGAATCAGGGCTTGCGTTAGTGTGAACAGGTAGGGCCACATTCCCCTCTCCAGCCTGGAGCAGGGGAGAAAAGACATGTGATGGTGCCTACAAGGCTAATGGTGGGGGTATTTAGGCTTTAAAACTCTCTGTAGGGGTAGATGGAGGCACTCAGCATGCTGTTGAAGCCTAGACGAAGGCTTTTCCAACACTCTCCAAATGCTGGCATGAAACGCCCCTCTTCCTGTGCTGAGGATAATGGAGCTCAGAGCAGAGGGCAGTGTGCTGTCCAAAGGCATGCAGCCAGTAGACCTCCCATGAGAATTGCCCATTTTTCTTAATCCCTCCTACCAAAAAGCCACATTTTAATGGAGAGGTTATGCTCTCCAGCCCTGTGCCCACTCCTTTCTAATTTACATCCCTGAAGATAGATGTTTGTACTAATCTGTCCCAGTTTGTCCTCTTTGCCCTGCAGACCTGTTCAGTGGTGGGTGCAGAGAAATTCTAGTCCTTCCCTCCGTGATTTTTCCTGTGTCTGCAGTAAAGTTTCCAGGATTCACTTGCCCTCTGGCCCAAAGGTTTGGACACCTGCCTGCAGTACAGGGAGGCTCCAGCTGGGATTTCCCCTGCAACCCACAGGAGTCAGGTGCCCAGGCTGCCCACAGGGGAGGAGTGCCTCGGTTCCTCAGGCTCCCTCCAAATCCTCCAAGATGAAGCCAGATGCTGCCTGGACCTGGTGACCTACCGGTTCCAGCACCCCGCAGATCCAGCCCCTGTCACCTGGGGGTGTGCAGAAGCCATTGTCGCTGCCAGCAGCCGGCTGAAAACTACTGAGGTCCCCAGCCAGTCTGCAGATGTGCCTTCCCTTCACTCCCGGACCTTTCCAGACTGGTTAAGTTTTTCGGGTTTTGGTGTGGTTTACACAGATTCTTTGGGAAAGTTTCTCACATCAACTTGCTCCTAAGTTCCCATACAAAAAAAAAAAAAAAAAAAAAAAAATCTTGGCAGTACACTTGCCAGAAATTTTTAGCTAAAGTAAAAGCCAGTAGCTGCTGCTTTCTTTTTTTTTTTTTAAGTGGTTGTTTTAATTTTAAAAAGATAAATAAATTCAAAGGCACCGGTCCAGGCACTGGTTTTAATTTCTGGGAGGAGAAAAAAGCATCTGAAAGCACTACCAGTTTTCTGTTTTTACTGAGACTTGTAACTTAAAGTAACCAAAAATTATTGCATTTTTTTGACAATGAGCAGAACAATATCCTCCAGGCATTCAGAAAAGAAGTCTTTCTGGACCATCCCAAATTAAGATGCCTGCTTGCAGCTGTGATTTTGGTGCTTAGAAATATCTAATGAGTATTGTATACCTTCAGCACACCACCCTCCACCTACCCCCTTTTTATTTTAACATGAGCGTTGCTGTGAAAGTAGGTAGAAATAAGTTCAGGACAAACAATCTTTGGGCTTTAAGAAATAAGAAACTCATAAAGAAACTTTTCGGGTCCATGTCTAAAATTAAATGGCAGGAATCACTGACATATGGAAGACTTTACACCCAAAAGTTTTGACCTAGAATGTTTATCTGTTTAATAGTTGTTTTTCTATTTCACCATTTTCAAGTGGTTTGCAGCTGATACATCTCTGCCAGTAAGTGAGTGCAGACTGAGTCACTGTTTTATATAGATCTGTCCGTAAAATCATGGAAATTACTTTTGAAATTACTTGCCAAGGAGGGGGAAAGTTCAGGGGAGGGCAGAAGGAGCTGATGGAGGTGGTATGAGCACTGCTCCTGATGGGACTGTAATAAATGGAGGTTTACAAGGGCCACTTTGGATGCAGTGTCAGAATGAAAGTGTCAGTTTTGAACCGCCTGATATGAGTTGGTTTGATTTAGGAGAGAGAGGTTTGACTCTTGTGGATGTACAGCCAGACATCTGTCCTTCACCTGCTGGTTGTGCTCCAGCTCCAAACACAGCCACTGAACATACTGTGCCATCTTTAATGATAAGCAAGGATCTATCTGCTCTTTAAATCAGGAGTCTCCAGCCTGTTCCTTCCCACTGAGAGATTTCCTAGAATTTCACAGCAAGGAACAAAGCAGAGACATTTCTGAGCTTTGCAGTTCTGGCCACCTGCAGCTTCTGGGATTCTCCCGATGTTGTCTCACTAAGTGGGCCCTGCTAAGGAACACCGTGTTCCACCCAAGTCTGGCCCCAAAGCAGGATGTGTTCAGCTCCCAGAGTCAAGTAGAAGACTATTTCACAGGAAGACTTGTTCAATTGCAATATAGCATATGTTTGGCTGGGTAGGTTAAACTCCAGGGACGTAAAAAGCGAGGAAAAAACGCCAGTAATTCTGGCTATGCCAACGATGCCCTGTGGCCCCAAGTCTAAATCTGCACCTAAGCAGACAGCTTTGATAAGGGCACATCTTTGCAGGAGTTGCAATGTTACAACACCTTCCATTCATGTTTTTTTCATAAGCTTTGCAAAGTGCATTTATCTCACCAAAAGGAGATTTAGCAGGCTGGTAGCATGCTTGGGTAGGACTCTCTCTTGCCCCCCACCTTTGTTTTTCCTGAATTATTTTGTAGAGTTGGTGGGGACATTGTAGGTAGAACTCAATTAACTCAGAATAAGATCTCATCTGCCCTGGCAACCCAACTTCCAATTCGTTGAGGACTGAAGTACCCTTTCAAATCTTTCGTATAAAAGAAAAAGTGCAGTAAAACTGATGGGGAAACTCCATAAAGAGGAGGTCTTTGCTGAGACTCTAATCTGAGTAAAAGGGCTGCAGGTACAATTCGATAAACTAAAATAGTGTTCTTTTCTTTGAGCTACCCAGCTGACTGTGCACAAGGAAGTAATAAATTCTGCCAACTGCCCATCACTGAAAGTGTCTAGTGCTAGCCAGGAGAAAACACTTGCTAGCTGCCTTAGGTAGGCAGTGTCTGATTCTACAGTATGTCACGTGTGCTCTGAGGACTTGGAAAGGTGAGGGCTCGCATGCTTCTGGCACCTGAAGGACTTCAGGAGAAGACAAGCAGAGATGCACACAGTGAGCAACCCTGAAAGCCACAGCCTTCAGAGATGTGCTTGACACATGCTATGGACCTTTTCCTGTTCTCCGGTAGCCTTTGCTGCTGCTTGCTTGCAAACTCCTTCACAAGACAGAGGAGGTGGAGGTAGATCCAAAACTAAGCCCATCTCCCTGTCGTGAAAAGAGAGGGAAGCTTTGCTTGCATGTAACCAAGAAACCAGCCTCCTGACGCTGCTGTGTGAGTCCTCAGCTGGTTTTATAGCATTTTGGCAAGGTCCTTCCCACCAAATTATATTACCAGAGGCCATGAGCAGAGCCACTCTAATGAGGAAAACTCCTGCTCTCTGCAACTGCTAATGTCATAAGTGGCAATTTTATGGCTAAATCAGAAGACAAAAAAAGCCAAGGGGAGAATGGGAGAAGAAGAAACCCTCTCTATTTTAAAATGCAGCCAAAGAAATCTGCAGGAATCTACTGCTGCCAATTATTTTAACAGCTCCAACCTGTTTCCCCAGCAGAAGGAAAAAAATAAAAATACCCCCTCCAGCCCCTCCTTCCTTGTCCTTTGGGAAGAGAGGTTTGGATTAGCTCTTCAGAATGAAAACAAACACATCGGGGCTTTTATAGAGCCAAGCTGTTCCTGCATCTTGAGAGCGAATCGAGAAAAGATGTAACAGGTGCTGTGTGATTTTATATGGCAGCGTCGCAAGAGGCGCTGGTTCTCGCTCATGAAAGAAGGCTTTCTTCACCCTTCAGCTGGTGCTCTCCTCTATCCCCGAAGCCAATGGCTTTAGTTTAACAACCTATGGTTGTTGTTTAAGCCTGAAGCAGTGCCAGAAGGCTAAGCTTGTGTCTGTCACGTTCCTTCTCCCTCGGCAAGGTGGGTCCCAGGCTGAGGGACTCCCTTAATGGCTAGTGGGACTCCAACTCCAATCCACAGCCCATCACTGGCCACCTGGGAAACCTAGGTACAGGTAGGATTAGAGCTTGGAAACCGACTTTCCCAAACAAGCCAACCCTACCAACTTCCCAAGCTCAGGTTCATGTGGAGGTGATCCTGCAAAATAGACTGCTGAGTGCAGCCCAGCCCTTCTCAAAGTCCTGGGTTGAAGTGGCATTTTACCTCATTATGCAGTGAGAGCCAGGTAAACTACAGCAACAAATGACTCTTAAATTCCCATGAGCCCTGAGCCACCTTGGAACAGCAAGCCTTCCTCCACAGGAGATGGAGAAGACCCTGGATGAAAGAAGCCAATAAGCAACTAAGTGGAAAAGTTTTCAAAATCCAGTGCCCTATAAATGTAAGCAGTGACGTCATTTTCAGGGAGTCCCCAGATGAACCCTGCAGGCCCTGGCCTTGCCTTGCAATTTGCTAAGCAAGGAGCTACAGGGGCCTCCACATCCTTTGGAGGAGAGATGTAGCGTGTGATCGTATCCCCCTGACACGCAGCTACCAGGCAGAGATGACGCAATGTCATGGAGGAGTCAGGTCACAACTGTTTTAGAGGGTCTGCAGGGACGAACACTTGAACTGAGCCACATTTAGGACTGGTCTTTTATTGTCGTGTTGCTCTTGCCATAAAAATAACCTCCAAATTAGCCCCAGCTGTTAGCAGGTTTCATCATTAAAAATGTGTCTGGTATCTGAGAGGAAGGAAATAAGCCACTTAAAGAACAATATTGCATTTTTTCTCTTTTTGCCCTCTCCTTCACACATTCCCCCGACATACAACATGATGTCTAGACCTGGGTTTCTCCACTGGGGCTGGTGAAGTACTGTCAGATAAGACAGCAGACATCACTCCCCAGTCCTTTTTATTTATTTTAGGAAGCGTTCCCTTCCCCCTTGACACGCGTTCTCATGCACACAAGCAAAGGAACAAATGCACTGAGGGAAAATTCAAGCTACAAACAAACCTTCAAAGTTTTAGCTGTGGTTTTACTTGTCTGGAAATGTGGCAATACCACGCAAGGCTGGCTGCTGCTGTACAGATCCACTAAGGAGACTAATAGAGTTCAGATCAAGAGCAGGGAACACATCCAAACTAATAAGCTCTGCATCCAGATAAATGTGGAAGCCCTATGGCACCTGGCTTAATTGAAGGCCTGGTATCCTCTTCAGCTGCACCATACTTGAGAGGATAGAGAAGCTCTCAGCAGAGGCAGGAGCATGCCTCTTGGATTAAACTGGTAATCTATGAGATTCTGCGTTTTCCTTGTGCCTTATGACACCAGGGAGAGAAGTTGGGGAGGCATGGACTACGCTTTGCTGCAACTTTGTCCCCAGCCAAAGAAAAATGCAAGTTTTGAGGATCATCTCAAAGATTGCAAGAGGAAATAGGAGGTGCTATGGGGCTGGTATAGGGACATCCAAGCCTTGGGGCAATTCAACTAGGGATTTTATGGATGTTCCTGGGAAATATATTAACATTATAAATGGTTCTTGTCTTGATAGGCTGAGTTGCCAGTCAGTCCTATAGTTTTCAATGGGGCTCAGCTGGCTTTATTGTTAATTAGTCATCAGGATGGGCATTTTGTGACAGCATTAAAGCAAAGTCCATGGAAAAAGTGGATCCATCTTGCCATATTTGACAGTGGATTTTGCTTGGGATCTTGTGACAGTTTTGTTGTTTATTGTCCTTATTAGAACAGAAATAATTTTGTGGAGATATATTGATTTCAGAGAAAAGCGTCTCTTAACCACAAGAGCAGAAGTGATCAAAAAAGGAGGAAGCAGGTGCTCATTTGAAGTGGGGAGGTTCAACATTGATTCTGGCTGCATTTTGCTAATTTTCTGGGTGAAAACCAGGATGATTTCACCTTGGTGCTCTTTGAAGAGGTCCCTGTTCACTGACAGCTCCTGCGGGGCAGCTCTGCCCCCTTAGTTGAACAAAACTACCTGAAGACAGACTTGTGTGAAGAGGCAGAAGTCCATAGCACAGGGATGAGGTGAGTTTTAGGAGTCAGAGAGAGCTAAAGCAGCTGGTTACCTCCTTAGAGACAAAGCCCCTGCCCCAGGGAGTGACATCCTATTGCCAAAGGGAGGCTGTTCTGCATTGTTTCTCAACTATTCTGTCCTGCATGCAAGAAACAAGACATTTTATTTACTTTATGCCATAGTCCAATGAATTTCCAGGCATGCAAATGCTAGAAGTCAGTAGAAACCTGCTCAGAAGCCATCAGAACTCTATACCCTTCCACAACTCAGGTGAATGCCCTGCTCTCCAAGAGGAAGATGGGGAATTTGGTGAGGGGCAGGAGGTGGTGAGGGGATTCACTGTCTCTTGACAGTGTGTAAAATATACCAGCTTTGTTCCACATAGCAGTGAAACTTCAGTGCTCCTCTGTGGAATGACATTCTTGGTCTGCAGCCAGCCTGAAAAGACAGTCTCTGAGGTTATCAGTTCAGCTTCAGCCCTGGAATGATTAGGGAAAGGAAAAAAAAAATCCATTACTGCTTGACAGCTGGATTTGACTCTGTGTGGAACGGGTTGGTGGGCTAGGGCCAACTGGAGCAAAGGAAAATGCTTTTTTTTAGTTGTTTTTCTTCCTGACTGATAGCAGAAGCCAAGGGCAGAGAAGAGCGCAAAAGAACCTGTATCACCCCAGAAAAAGTCATTTTAAACATATATGCATCCACAGATAAAAGCCCCATGCCACCCCTAATACACCCATCAGTACTGAGTGGAAATATCTGAATATTAATGTAGTAGACACACAAAGAAGTGAGGACTAGAAGAGGCAGTTG
Organism: Neomorphus geoffroyi; assembly: GCA_033558235.1. Classification (NCBI taxonomy): domain Eukaryota; kingdom Metazoa; phylum Chordata; class Aves; order Cuculiformes; family Neomorphidae; genus Neomorphus; species Neomorphus geoffroyi. Next base: position 16,796,166 of record JAUMJM010000027.1, on the reverse strand, counting down.
GGTCACTGAAGCCTGGTTCCCTGCAATTCCTAGTCATTACTGCATGTCATCATTTTAACAGCTGGATCTTAGTTGCAAGGGCTATAGATTCTCAAATATCACAGCAATGCTCCCATGAGAGTACCAAGACAACAGAACCCTGTGGAAGGCTGTCTCTGTTGAGGTTTTTTTCCCCTAACCCTACATACAGACACTTGGAGGGAATTAGAGCTTTCCCTAACTTTCCAGTTCAGAGAGGACTTTTTAAAGGGTAAAAAAAGAAAACATGTTTCACTTTTCCTCTCCACTTTTTTCCAAGTTTCAGATAAGATGAACCATCTCTCCCAGGACATTCTCTCAGCAATATGACCCATAGAGTATGTGTAAAGGGAGATCATAAAATCAGATCACATACAAGGTAGTATTTCCCCATGATATCCTCTCAGCAGTCACTTGTTTAGGAACCTTTCAGGCTGGAGACTGGGTTTAGACTGTGGTTTTAATTACCAACAGACTTGTTCTCCTAAAACTTAAATGGCTTTTAACCCACTTCCGACTTTAATTTCCAAAGTACCCCGTAGCATTGAGTTCTACAGCATTCACTTTAAACATATGTTTCCAGAAACCCAGAAGACTGGAAAAAAAGAAAAACTGAAGTTGCTTTCTTTGTGCCCACTGCTTACAAACAATCAGATATTTGAATCTCCAGTGGTCTACTGCATCCCCCACTCTCCAAGAGCTTAGATGAACCCGAGCTGCGGACTGGGATACAGAAGGAGACCTAAAGCTCAGTTTTAGGATCCAGGATTTAGCAATTTTTTGCATCCTATAAAGAGCAGAAGCAGCTGCAAAGCTGAGCTTCAGATGTAAATTTGTGAATTTCAGAGGCCTATGCCACTGAGATTTAAGTGGACCTCACTGGCCACTTCATGTTTGCAATGCTGCTTTTCTCCAGTTGCTGGCTTTGTTCCTGCCTGCTTCTGTAACTCTTGCACTTGAGCATGTACAAATAGTAAGGGCTATAAAAGGAAGAGTAGAATGATTTATAGACGCATATACATCCATATTTCCCCATTAAAAAAAAAAAGATAGATATCAGACCCCAGCTGAACTCCAAAGCATTTTTTGTTAAATGAGTCAGAAATATCCAAGTCTTAGGTGGATGGATGCTAGATCTTCATGAAGATCTGGGGGACTTGAGGAGGTATCTGCTTTAAATGCACTAGGAGAATGGTTTGATTTTTATTCGGCTTTAGATTATCCTTTTTCTTCTTCTGGCTGTATTCACCAATCTTGATATACGGACTATGATGTTGAGCCTGATGAAAACAAGTCAATAGGTTGCAACTTTGGAAAATACCTATGTCCTGAACTGTCATCTTTTGCATTTTCTTCTGTTCTTTTCAATCTTTTCTGGTATCTGGGTGGGATGTGAATGAATCCCGAAGAAGAGAGCAGACCCATCCAACAGTTCATGTCAGACAGCTTGAAGTGACAAGCTGATACTGAAAAATAGCATATGGAAGATCTTAATGTGTGGAGACTTATGGAGTTGCCTCTGAAACAAAGTAAGAAACACATCCCCCTCACCCACCTCCTCCTTTCAACAGTTTTCTTCTTGCGTGGTCCGAAGGTCTGACCCAGCCAGGAGACAAGTTCCTGGGAGGCGAGCTGACTGAGAGCAACTCAGCCCCTGTAGCACCCTCAGCACCTACAAAGATCTTCTTACCGTCTCTTCCTAAATCATCTCATGGGGCAACTTCGAGACACTCGCTGCTTCCATGGCAAGTACTTCACTTGCAGCTCATTTCCTTTATTGACTAGAGGATCCAATTACCCAGTAGGACCTGAGGACATGCACAAGCACAGCCACATCATGGCAACATGAGTTCCTGTGCAGGAGCTGCTTGAATATGCATATTCTGTTAAGAAAAGTTTGCCCCTCCTATTCTCTTCCCCCAAACCAGGCATCATCCTTTTCAGTTTCTCCAATAGCTTCTTTCCTTTAAAAAAAAACCACATAAACTTTCTCCAACTTTTTTTTTTTAAGAACACTGGTATATAATTCTTTTACTTTTGATTCAGACTTAATGTTGAACAACACAAGCAGGCATTTCAGTTGTAGTGTTCTGCTTTTCTGCTTTCGTATTTTACCAGTTCATTGTGGGATAGGGAATATTGACTTTTTGTTCATTTAAAATCAAACTTATTCAGATTGAAATTGTCTCTTCTGTTAGAAAAAGAAAGATAAGAAGCACTTGCATCCCACTATTAAAGAGGCAGACTTCTCACGTACGCATCTCTTAATGCTCTGTAATCTGAGCACTTGGTCTTTTCTTCTGAAATATGATGTTTTTATCTTAGTTAAAAACATCCTTGCTTCATACTTTTTGTCCTTTAGAAGCTCTGAGTATTTTCAGCTTCATCTGCTTTTATTCTTGTAGCCTGAACTGAGCCATTTCCACTGATTACTGATAGTGATTGAGGTTAAATTCAGCTAATTTGCACCCCAGGATGCTCCACTGAATAATCCTGAGCTCTTTTAAAGTATAGTCACTGCCTCCATGCAATACATGTGGGATTTGAAGCTTACAGGCCCTTTGTAGGTGTTTTTAGTTTGCAACAAAGAAATCTGGAACAATTATAGGAAAACAAATGATGCTGAAGAACAGCCTTACCTGTGCAATTTAACTGTGCTGTAAGCCTTTAAACTTCTATTTCTTCCATGTGTTTATCTTCTTTCCTCATCCTCTCATCAGGTTTTTTGCTAGTCAGAACTAACCCCACCTGTCTGCAGGGGATGAATGAATTTCCAGCACACTCACTCAGCAGTCCACACCTTCCATTGAAAAAGTCCTTGAGACTTAGTGACAGAACAGTCAACAACACCGTTAAAACATATATCTGTAAAACACCTTCTTCCTAGGATCTGACAAGGTGGGTTCTCCTCATGGTAGTCTATTTGAGGCCATGTTGCAGTACCATATTAGTATGTAAAAGCCAGTGCCTCCATGCACTTAAAACTGAATTTCTAGCCTGTTTGGGTTCAGGTATAACCTGGGCTATATGTATATCAACACTCTGGGGTGGCACCAGTACTTAGCACAACTGGGAAACGTGTTTGTTCCTGAGCTTTCAGATTTTGGTATTTGCAATTAACCAATTTGACAGTAGTTTGTGACATTCAATGCATTTTCTTGCACATTAATCAGCTTCTATGGATGAGAGAACTATAGGCAGATCCCAATGTCTGCTGTTGGAAGCAAGATGCTTTCCTAGATGGGTCTTCAGTCTTTCATTAATCTTGATGCTGAGAGCTTACAGTACGTAACAGTGGCAGGTGAGTCAAAGAAGGCTGTGGACACTAAGTGAGCAATAGAATACTTGGGTGGCTCTGTCTTGTGGTACTGCAGTCTCCTCTTTTCTCCCCCATCCCACTAAGGCAGCGACCCTTTCCTAGCATCACTTTTTCAATCACTCTAGTTGCTGCAGCCACAAGGATAGAGGGGGGCTAATTCTGGGTGCTAAGGAATGGAAAGAGAAATAAGCTCTGGAGCACACCACCTCTATTAAAAGGAGACCCATTGGTGATAAGGAAAGTAGAGTATAAGAGATATTGGTGTACACTTGTGTATCTCCTTTCATTTCTGTATATAACTTACATCAGGAGAGGACCAGGGCAAGGACCGGGGGGGGAAGGGAAGGAAGGAGCTGGCATGACAGAGTCTATATTCATGGCTGAGAGGCAGAAGTAGAAGCCAGGACTCCTGATCATGACAGCCCCTCACTGCCTTCCCTTGAATTATTGCCTCAATTAATATGATGTCTTGCCCCCAGCAGCCATGTGGCATTGAGTCTATGGAGGAAAATATGTGAGTGTTGAGAATAATCGGTTCTTTGATATTAGATTGCACAAAGGTCAAAGTGTACTAGGGAGAGTGAGACAGCTGAAAAGTCACATTCCCTGCAGGCGCTGTGACACTGACCTCTTGTGCCTCTAAAAACTGGGAATCACAGATAATCTGTTGCAATGCCACGGCTTCTTGCACTGGGGGATTGCAAGATCCCAGTGCAAACACTGTAGTTTCTCAGCTCACAACACTGGAGCTCTTTGTAGAGCCAGGTCAGGTTGTGTAAGGGGGTGTTAGATAAGGTTTTCATGTTATGTGATCTGTCTTGTTGCACTATTCTGACAAATGAGACACTAGAAAGCAACTCTGCTGTCTATCAGTCTATGCATGATGCTGAGGACACCTCTCTCTTCCCTTGAACTCCGGTGGTTCTGGCTTAGTTGGTACAAACCTGGTATCTGTGAAGGATCTTGCTGTTTATGTTTGTGGGCTCTGTGGAAACCTTGTGGTTCAGTGCCCGTTGCTCATATGTCCATCAACCATGACAGAATTACTTGAAAAGCTGAAAGTCTTTTCAAACTGCTGACCCCAAACATCTCAACATGAAGCGTCATCCAACATGAAAGAACTTGCACCCACAGTTTCCCTTTTATAGTATCACCTCCCATGGTCAGAAGGGCCTAGGTCTTCAAGATAGGACCTCTTTTTTAAAGGGTCCTAAAGGAGAAGTCATGGTAACAAAAAAAATGAGAGTTCAGATTCATGCCCAAAAGTCTTTGAATTTATACGAAAACTGGGCAGCAGAGGTGTGCGGAATCCATCCAGAAAGAGGTGGTGCTACATACAGTACATACTCCAGACAGTAGCTAATAATAAATAACTGAAGTCCTTTCTAATAAGAGGTCCTATTGGCAAAAGCCATACTTTGGGTTGTAGGCAGATTCTGCTTTACTTTGCTGTTTCTCAGAAAGCCCCTTCTTGATACGTTGGATAAGTCATTTAGATTCTTAATCTGTTTGCCCCACTTGTGCTGCAGTGATGGTGAAGTTGAAGATGGATGATGAAGATACAATGCTTTTGCATTAAAGTGACAAAGGGAGTTGTCACATTCAGGCACAAAGCAATGACTAAAAACATAGCCAGGTTTTCTGGTGTGATATAGAACCTCTCCACTACTCATGTTGTTGTGCAGACCTGTTATGTCCCAAAGCTTTCAAACAATTATTGTAGCATTTTCCTTCACAGTCAGCCTCAGAGATCATGGATTTATAGCACTGTTTCACTGTTTTAAGATATTAATCTGCAGTAAAAGTCAGAGAGGATCTCAAAGCAGGGCAGAGATTGGGGAATGTATTGACGATTCCTATCCTATCCTATCCTATCCTATCCTATCCTATCCTATCCTATCCTATCCTATCCTATCCTTGTTCCTTTATCATGCTTTCTCCCTTGTGAATCAATGTTTAGATATATTGGAGAACAGATAACCTTCATGGTGAAGTGAATTAAAGCCAAGGTCTGCAGTTAGGGAGTGTCCTTATTTCATTCCTCCTTTCCTTGACTTTCCTCTTGCCCTGCTGGTGTACCAACTCCATCCCATCTCTTGAGGTCTTGCAAGTAATTTTTTGCAGTGTTTTAACTGAAACTGGAATTTTCCAAATAATTGTTTGAAGAAAGGACTGATGTTTGAAAGGTAAATGCTTTTCACTAAAAGAGAAATCCTTGGCACAGCTGCACCTAGTAATGGGGCTCAGGCTGTCACTCCCCAGGTCCTAGTGGCCATGGGGTGTTATGAGGTGGTATCAAGGGTATGACGTCCTGGCAGTAGTTAGTTCTTCAGAAAAAAAGAACCTGCAGAGGGAAGTAAAGACATGCTGCCTGTTCTGCCGCTTCCCAAGTCAATGCTACACAGCACCCCAGGAAATGTTGCCTTGCAAGGTTTGCTTCCCAAGGCCATCAGTTGGTAGATGGCTGAATGAGAAGCCTGGACATGAACAGCTCTTTCCTCCCACTGCAGTGATCTCAGTTCAGGTCCACTGACCATTGACGCATTACAGTCAAGACCGTGCAAAACTTCTCCTGGTGTAGTGTGAAATTTGCTTGAGAAGAAACGAAACATCTGGTTAGAGCCAGGAAGTGGTTGCTGGCTGGGTTTGGCAAAGAGGGAATGTGTAGTTAATACATTCTTACCTCATCAGTAGGTGTCACTGCAGCAAAAGACAGGGTCCAGTGGAAAATTTCAGAGGGGAACAGAGAGGGGTACTTCAGCCAACCAACCAGATGCAGAGTCAGTTCAGTGCTTCCTGGCTACAGCCAGAGAACAGCTATGGATCTGGGTTTATGAATTGCTTGTAATAAGGCTATAGGAAATGAGAGATTAAGGAAATGAGTCATTAAGTGATTACAAAGACATGTGGAGCGCACACAGTTGTGGCCGCCAGTAACAGAGCGTTGAGCAACCGTAAATTTCTTCTATGGGGGTTTTGGGAATGTTCCTGCTGAACTTGTATGCAGTAGTGAGTTACGGTTCGGTGGATGTAGTTGAAATGAACCAGTAGCAAGTTTCAGTCTCTTTTAGCAGAAAACCTGCAAGAATTTTCTACAACTCAAAATCACCCTTTCGATGCCAGGCTTGGTGACCAGTCCCAGAAGAAATATTGCAACAATTAAGAAATAGTTACCCTCTGACTTGGTAGGATTTATATCTGGGCTTCAATACGGATGTAGGAGCTTTAACCAAGGCTGGTTTAAAAAAATCTGAAAGCTGTCAATGTAGCCCTGAGATAGAACCGGCTTCTAACTCAGTTTCCACATCACTGCCAAGAGAGCCCCTAGTAGCTGCTCTTCCTTCTGCAAGGTGTTTCTACAATGCACTGGTCCTGAAATTCAGCAATGTCACACAAGGAAGTGTTGATAACCAGGTCTTGGGTGCGCAGAAAGCAGGGTAGGGAACAGAGCAGCACGGCTGTGCTTGTTCAGCAGGTGTGCTACCATCAGCTGGTGAGCAGATGCTCTCTGGTGTGCCTGGAGGCCTGTGTTCACACCACAGTGAACCTGCTTCCGTTCCAGCCTCTTGGATATTAGCCTTTCTGAAGAGGCAGTCTCCCTCATTCTTCCCCCGCAAAGCCAGTGCTGAAGGTCTGCAAATAAGCTCTGTTCATTTTAGGAGTCCAGCACTTCCGAGGCAATATGGAAAGCAGGATACAGAAGCTGTCACTCCAGGCAGCTGGGATAGGTCACAGCACCTATCGAAATGGACCCTTCACATGGTTTGGTATTAAAAACTATTATTTTAATCCTGTTTTCTGGGAAGATGAGTCAAGGAAAAAAGACCTAGAAACACAGGGCAGATCAATCCTGCTGCCTTCTATTAAACCAAGACTCTCCTGCTCTGCATGACCTTCTTGCAGATTCTTGCTAAGGCATCTTGCTCCAGAGTGCATTTGTTCCAGACCACTTCTACAAACATGTTGCCAAGCAGTCAAATACTACGGAAGCAGGAAATGAGGCAATTGATGCTATCCTAATGTCTTGACTAAGAACATACATAAAGTCCCGGTGACCAAGATACAGAAGAAAATTAAACAATATGAGATAGCTTCTTTGAGTCCTTCTTGAGACTTTCTCCACAGCATTTTGCCTCCAATGTGTGTTGGTTCTCTACCAGCACCTCCACGGCCTACAAGCACTGGCTTTCAAACTGGCTCTCATTCTCTGTCCCCTGTTCACTGCTGGTTCCCTCTCCCATATATATGACACCCCAACCTACTCCCTAGCCAGGAAGATAGAGATAAATGCAGGGAAAGCATGTGCAAGTTCTCCCTCCCTCTACCCAATAACACACTGTCATATAGCAAGGCCTCTCAAAACTGGCAACCTGCTTAAAAAAAAAATGCTCTGTTTTCATTCCCCTTCTCTCAATTTTGTTTCATGTTTACATTTAGCCTCCTCAGATCCTTGCTGGTCTTACAAGCAAGCAATACTTTGAGTATGTACTATATTGTTTCACACAGAAGTTAATCACATATGAACAAAGATTGGCTGCAGTGCTTATAGTCACAGTTTGGTTTTACCCACTCCCCAAAATAACAACTCAATCTCTGCATGTAAAATACAAGCAAAAAACCTTTCCTATTTGATTGTCTTCTATCAAGGAGCTAGCTGTCTTAGAAAACTTAGACAATCCCAAAGTCTCTGGCTGGTAGAATGGAGAGCCATTCATCCTACTGCAGCAGAAGCAGTAACCCAAGCACCAGTGTGTACTTAAGAGGCTCAGTGTATCAGAGTTCCTCACCCTATGACTTTAAATCTGACTAGATAAGAGAGCCAAAGAGTGGGAGGTGAAACAGAAGCCCAGAGAGTTGAAAAGATTTGTCATAGCAGATCTGGGACTGGTGCCCAGGCCTTCTAAGCACAGCTGGGTGATGATATTATGGTTATTATTATTAATAATAATAATAGTTATTGTGCCAAAAACTAGTGTTAGAGTAGGACTAGAAGAGATCACCAAACTGTGCAGAGTGTGGTGAATATTTTTGACTGAGGAACATATCAGTGTTGACATCTTTCAAAATCTTTCAGGCATTTTCAAACCAGAACTTTTAAAGAGATTTTGAAATAGTACTTTACAATTAAAAATAAACATCACATTTAAAAGAAACAAAAGCAATAAAAAACTTTCTGAGTGTTCTGCGTAACTAATAAGTGTAAAATGCCTTTCAATTTCAGTTCGATGAAATATTTTATTCAGATCCAAAATCAACCTTTTCTTTTCATCCAAAAACTCAAAAGATTGTCATTTTGGTTGAGTATTTTTTTCCCTTCTGATTTTCCACTTTGGTGACCAGACTAAAATATGTATCACTCACCAAGCTCCACTCATAAATCCTAAGAAAAAATGTGTCCCATGGACTACATTAAACTTTATTATGTAGACTTTTCAACAATGAAAATCTCTCTCCCAGGCATTTTAACTACATCACCACAGTAACTATCCTACCATGCTACAACTTCTACTACAATATTTCTTTGTTGCACAGATAACTGTGACCAAGTCCTTGCTAACATAATTCATGAGAGGGAGCAGCATGATTGAAACAATACTCACGCTTCAGTGTTGACCTCTAAACCTATCATAAGTCACAAGTGTCAAATTCAAGCAAGGTTATACAAGGGAGGTTATGAAATTTCATCACTTATACAGATGTTGAATTTTCTATGCTGTAATGACAGAGTCAGGCAACTTGATTGTGTATATCGCGATGAAAAGAACAAACTGACTTTATTTTGACTGGTTTTCATTCTTAGATGATGCTCACTATTTCTACAGCATTTTTTTCTGTACTGTGTTTAGAGAAGTTCCTTTTTGTTTGGTTTGTTAGTATTACTTGATATGTGACAATGCATCAACACCTTTCACTCTGAGCAAATCCAGCCAAGAGGCATATCAAGGAGATATTTGCTCCCTGATGAAATGTAGGGAGGAGTAGAAGTAGTTGTTTCACAACACAACATTTACAAAAGCTCAGGAAAAGGAGAAAAGGCATGTGCCTACAGCTGATGGTGAAAGCAGAAAATCAAAGTAGAAGCAAAGTAACTGATCTAACAAGAATCCTACCCAGACACTGGTGATCTTAAATAACCAGGAGTAACTGGAGCTGTGGTTATGTCTTGTCAATAAACCTCCCTCAGTGTTCTGCTGAGCCTCCCCTGCTGTTGTTGGAATACTTTCTGTTCTCACAAACACATCAAGATACATAGGCAGGACAGCTTAACGCTCTGTTGTGTCTGATGTTGTCTGAGAGAAAAGTAGTCCCCACTAAAGATTAAGCCTCTTCTGTTGGTCCTTCTTTGTCCTCCAAACAGTCACTCTACCCATACACCTAGATCTGCAAAGAAGGGCAGTTAGTATGAATTTTTCAATACATCCAAATCCAGGTTAGAAGAACACACCTGAACAGCCCTAACAGAGTTCTCTAACTCCTTGGATATTCCTGGAGTCACCTCGTTACTTCCAGGTTTCTCAGAAATATCTGGAGTTTCCCAGACAGAGTGGCCTTTGAGAAGCTGCATCGTGACTCTATCGGAGCCCATTAATTCTACCCTATATGAAGTCATGTTGTCCTGAAGATGATAACATGCTGAAGAAATAAATCAGTTTGGCAGAGCCTTGCGTTCAGCTTGTGCACGCAACAGTGTAATCCTGGTAGCCCTCAGAAAAACACGTGTATATTGAAGCCAGGATTTTATTTTTCCTTTTTTTTTCTTCCAGAAGAATTAAAATGAACATCAATAAATCTGGGTGTCAGAGCACAGAGAAGACAAGAAAACAATAATGGTAAAAACACACCAACAGCAAGAGACCTACCTATGGCTCAGGAGACCTACCAGAGGAATAAAGATCGAAAGCTACAAGGTCCAACACAAAAAACTCGAGACTGTGTCTGTAACCCTTTTTAGTTAACAAATTAAGAAAATCAACTATAATCTTCTTCAAAATAGTTCCCTTCTGAGTTCACACGCAGCTGCATATGCTGCCAGTGTTCAAAGCTATTCTGCAGATCTAAAAGGCTGTCCGGGATCTTCTTTTTTGCTTTCACACATTCTGCTAATAAAAAAAAATGCATTCCTTTGAGCACTGATTCAAAAATGCATGCACAAGACACACACTCTTCACCATAAGATTCAGTCAATAATTGAAAAGTTTCCATTGCAGATGTCTTCAGCTTTTAACTCACTGTTAACTCTCGCACACCGACATTTTCTGGCTGAGGATAAGAACATGTCTCTATTTGAACACACGTTCACTTGTATTAAGTGAAACGATCAAGTTGAGCCTTGTCTCACTGTGACAGATTAGAGCATGTTCTATAACCATCTCTTTGTCTCTCTCCTCCTACTCTTGGTTCCAGAGCTATAGGGTTAGTCTTGGGTTTTTGTATCAGACCTCATATATCCAGACTGGCCACAACAGATGCCGTAACATACAGGCAGCAGCTACTTTTCTCCACTGATTCAAAAAGGTGCCAGGCTCTGACAGTCCATCACTGTAACTCACTAAATATGATCCCAAACTGACTGATGACAAAGCTGGCTGCAATGTTTGCCATCTGAGAGTGACAGTGTGGTATGTATGAGATAAGATGGATGGTCAATCTTACAGTACTTCAGATGCCAATAAGACCTTCGAAGATTGACTATCATCTGCAGTGCATACAGTTCCCATCAGGACATCATGGGATTACACTAGGATGGCAGGGGAAGGGAATCAGGGTTCACCAGCTTAAGTGGAATAAAACATTGCACAAAGGACTTGATTTCCCATCTCCTGGATGCTTTTCCAAAACAAGATGTTCAGGCTCAGTAGAAAAGTAATAAGATGAAATTTCATGTCTTGTGTTTGTACAGGAGATGAAACTTTATATTTAGGTGTCGTCTTCTGGCTTTACAAATCTGGATAATCTGTAGATTACTATGCACAAGGTTGACATTCTAACAAACAGCAGAAGCATTCTCTATACAAAGAAATGTCATGCAGGAGTCAGTAGATGATGTGCTAGTCCTCATTCTTCACCTCTCTCACTGTGTACAGCACAGGATCTCATGCATCATCTCTGTTCCTGTTTTTCTAGTCCACCCATCTCTAGCTAAGCGTTGACAGTTTATGAATTTTGCTGATGTTAATGACACTTCAAGATAGTTCTGAAACTCTAAATAAGATTAACAAACATGGTTGGGATTTACAGCCTCTGAAGGCTTCATTTCAAAAACTTCTTTCATTTTCTTTTTGTACCCATTCCAAGACTCTACAAGGGCATTCAGGTGATATTTAACACTAACTGTAGTGAACAGTGGTTGTTGCTACTCATGTTTAATTTTCCTTGGATTCAAGAAGACCCACCTGAAATTAAGGGTCCGTTATACATATGTGGAGTGGCCCTTGGCATGGTAGAACACCAGAGTGGCATCACGAGGCTCTTCAAGAATAACTAAACACACTCTAGGTGCGACACATAAGCCCAGAGAATCCTATACTCCTCAGAAAATGCCTCAGCAACACTCAGTAAAGCAAAGGCAATGTAGGGCAGTGGAAGAGAAGAAAACTATCCTACCAGAAATTTTCAGGTGAGAAAATTAACTCCACCTTATCACTACAACGTATGCATCAAAAAAACCCAGGTTGAAAGTGACCTTGAAGGACAAGGGGAATGTCTGTACCCAAATGCAAAATCATGTCTACCTTTGAACAAATCCGCCCCAGAGTTTCACTGTTCTTACTGCTTAGACCATACTTCCCTTTTTCTGATCTTGGGAAAATCCATCATGTTCATGGACAAGAGGTGATACCCCACCACACTTTAGCTAGACGATCCTGTTGTGTCTCAATGTAATCTAAAGCTATTCCACAACATCTAGAAATTTTCTTTGCAAGTTACTACTTTTGGCACAACAAAAATCAAAATAAGCAAGTAACCCCACCATGAAGATCAGTGCCTGTGGTCAGAGGCATTCATGTAAGTGGAGACAGGATGAGTGGCCAGTGGTACGGAGGAACAAAGGAGCTCTTCTGGCCATTGCCAGGATTAACGAAAGACCAATCCTAGGAGTTTGCTCCAGCAGTTTTGGAAACAATAATAAGAGTCCTCCCCCTCCCAACATGCTAAATCTGATCCTTGCTAATGTGAATTAATACCAGGTTTCAGTGCAGCCACTGAGGTAATGTGATGCTCGGGATTGCTGTAATCCTAAACAGAGCATTAGGAGAGCAGCTCACACCACAGCTGTGGCTCCTTGCAGGTGTTTCTTCCCCAGGCAGCAAGTCTCTGAGTCTGTATTAGAGGCATGAGCAGACAATAGACTTCTCTGGAAGAAACAGGTTGATCCAGTGCTAGCAGTACCAGGAGGGTCAGGGAGGGGGAAGGCTGAAGTGATATAGGTCTCTGTTTACTATGCATAAAAGGAGAGAGAAGCAGGTGAATGAGCGAAACAGATACCTCAGTGTGACCCTCTTCCACTGTGGACTGGGCACACAGAGCCTGCACACACATGTGCTCTTTGTTCCTGCAAGCAGTGTTCCCACTGCCCCTGTCCCTGCCCCATCACTTTCCCTTTTCTTCCCCCTTAAACAAACCCTGGCTCACACATTTCATTAACAATCCCCACTATTCATTTTTCAGGGGCACCAAAGGGAAACAGAAGTCTCCTAAGTAAAGTTCTGCCTCCTTTGGGACTTCCCTGCTTTCCCTCCACCCATCCTTCACCACCCTCCTCCCCCAAGCCTTGCATCGTGCTTGTCTGCAGTCACAACTTGGTATTGGGTTACAGCAGGCCTCCAGCTGACCCGGGGGGTTCATCCTGTAAAAATACCACTTGTGCCGTTCATCTCTCTTATTACTCCTGGCTCATAACAGGTGGGGCTGCCAGCTCAAAGGGGGAGGGCAGGATGCAAGAGCTGATCTTTAGATGCATGCCCTCCTCAGAAGAGGAGATGAAAAAGCCCTGTTTGTTCATTTTCCCATCTTTGTCCCCAAAGTCTTGAGTTTTTCAGGAAAGAGGTTTTTTTAAGTCCATTTTTTTAAATTCAGTGCCACTGCCGTCAGTGGAGGGACATCAACAGCAGTTGCTTAGGAGTATTTCCAGCACAGAATCTTTCTGTTTAGATAAAAGTCCCCATCAAATTACAGGTTGAATACATGATCCTCTCGCTACTGCAGAAACAGTGTGGAAATTTAATTATCTCAGAAAAAATTCAGTGCTTCCTGTCATTTGGACTAAGACCAACCCTTTGTGACTGTTGGGCTTTCAGCATTGGTTATACTTGGGGAGTGGAGAAAGAGGATGAAAACAACTACAAACTTAACAAATATTTTGAGTTCCAGAAACAGATAATGGACAAAAGGAATTTTACTCAAAGCAGTAGTTCAGATTTGAACATTTTGCAGTGTGGGTGTGTTTCAGATGTAGTTCTTAACTCAATGGCTTCTGCAGTGATGTAACCCAGGGAGTATTATTTGAAAGTCCAAAAGTGTTTCCTGTTGCTTTTAATAGCAACTTTACATTCCTGCTGGAATCAAGTGGTCATGGACTGCTTGGTGGTCCAGTGTTGCCTAGGAAAATAAGGAAATTAATAAGAATGCCCTAAACAAAACAGGAGAGATTTACTGGAAAAAGGTCAATAGAAATTCTTGAAGAAGCCAGAATGAAGAAGCTGCAAGGATGGAAAATGGCCACAACCTTTCTGAAGAGCAGTCAGTAGCACAAGAATTAGTTTTAGAGTTATATTGGGGGGCAGTTGAACAGAAAACTTGATTTGAAACTGGAGAATTCATTTCCAAGCCTTCTTCCCACCCACTAAAATAAAACACTTCGAAAGATAGCATGCATACAAGAAAAGTGAATGGCTTGGGGCAGGGTGGGGAGGGGGGGCAGGAACAGACATGGCGCGTTTACCTTCATCAGTCTGAGAATTTCTAATCAATATCCAGAGAGGAAAAAAGAATCAAGTTATGCCAAATGGAGATAGCCTGACTTTTCTTTGTTACCATCCAGTTACTTCTCACTTCCTAGTGCATTATTCCAGTTAATTAAATCCAGTTGGAAACTGGTCCCGAGAGGTGTTCCCCAGGGTTCAGTGCTGGGTCCAGTCCTATTCAACATCTTTATCAATGGTCTTGATGAAGGCATTGAGTGCACCCTCAGCAAGTTTGCAGATGACACCAAGCTGGGTGCAAGTGTGAATCTGCTTGAAGGAAGGGAGGCTCTGCAGAGGGATCTGGACAGGCTGGATCGATGGGCTGAGACCAACGGGATGAGGTTCAACAAGGCCAAGTGCAGAGGCCTCCATTTGGATCACAACAACCCCATGCAGTGTTACAGGCTTGGGGAAGAGTGGCTGGAGAGCTGCCTGGCACAGAAGGACCTGGGGGTGTTGGTTGACAACCGGCTGAACATGAGCCAGCAGTGGCCCAGGTGGTCAAGAGGGCCAATGGCATCTTGGCCTGTGTCAGACACAGCGTGGCCAGCAGGAGCAGGGAGGTGATTGTGCCCCTGTGCTCAGCACTGGTGAGGCCACACCTCGAGTGCTGGGTTCAGTTTTGGGCCCCTCACCCCAAGAAGGACATTGAGGGGCTGGAGCATGTGCAGAGAAGGGCAACGAGGCTGGTGAGGGGGCTGGAGAATGAGCCCTATGAGGAGAGACTGAGGGAACTGGGGTTGTTTAGCCTAGAGAAGGGGCTGAGGGGAGACCTCATCACTGTCTACAACTGCCTGAAAGGAGGTTGTGATGGGGTGGGTGCTGGGCTCTTCTCACAAGTGACAAGCGATAGGACAAGAGGAAATGGCCGCAAGTTGCGGCAGGGGAGGTTTAGACTGGACATTAGGAAGAATTTCTTCACTGAAAGAGTGGTCAGGGATTGGAACAGGCTGCCCGGGGAGGTGACTGAGTCGCCATCCCTGGAGGTGTTTAAAAGACAGGTAGATGAGTTCCTTCTGGACGTGGTTTAGTAGGGAGACAGGCACGGTTGGACTCGATGATCTCAGAGTTCTCTTCCAACCTTATGATTCTACAATTCTATGATTCCAGCTGAGACTTATCCAGTGTAGAAACACTGGATCCAATTAAAATGATCAGAGATGACCAGGTGCTTGCCTGGTGATTTCCTAAACCCCCTTATAGCTTGCACTCTATCCGATCTATGAGATCCAAAAGAGCTTGGATGGAGACATCGAGAGCTGGGTTTTTCTGTTCCCTACAAAGCTCTAATGAGGTATTATTCAAGGATACTGCCACCAAGCTGGATGTGTCCTGCATAGAGGGGGAAGCTAATGAAAAGCATTGGCTTCATCACGTAGAAGACAGAGAGTATTTCTCAAAGCCAAGTGTCATAGGGAGAGATATCACTGCACCAGCCAGACTGAAGGAGCTTTTCAATTTTTTTCGAAAGGGGACGTTTCCTATGTCCTCATCAAACAGCCTAAGTACCGATATTTTCACTTTTGACTAACAATGATCTCTGTAACACCTTCTGCATTTTGCTTTATTTCACAATGAACATCAGCAAAAGGATTTAACTTTCCAATTCTCATTTTTCTCCTCAAAAAGTTCTACTTGGGAGCTGTGGGCATTAGGAATTTATGTATTTCTCGAGAAATGCAGAGTTGCTGTTTAATTCTGAAATATAATTCTAGGTCATTTGTACATATAGGTAGCTGCAGATTCTTTTGGAAGATAAAACTCTGTTCTTGTCTTGTATTTATCCCTGTTTTCATCAGTGTCCTTTAAGTTATACTGTCCCTCACCTAAAAAAAAACCCTGCAAATTTGAAAAGGACAATGCTTTGTCTGTCTTTTACTTCCATAGTGCCTAAAGGAAACACAAAAGACTTTATATAATATATGGTACTGTATGATACTTGTTTCTACTTTGCAGACTCCGGAACACTGTGTTTCTTTATGTTTCTTTCTTCATGTGTCTCTTGCTTGTATTTCTTGGAAAAGGGAATTGAAGTTGTTACTTAGAGTTTAATATATGTTTTGTGTTTAAAGTGGACATATTTTCACAAAATTTCATCAGTCCAAAGACACCTAAGAAGCTGAAAACAAATGTATTTTCCCTTCTCCAGTAGGTATCACTCTTTTGATACCTTCTTTGCTGTAATCTCACTGGTTTTCTATTTTTGAGAAGAAAAGAGACCTGAAAGAACAAGTATTTATAAATTGCAAACATGTCAATGAATAAACATTTTATAAAAAGAAAAAACAGAGTCCTTTTCTCCGAGTACTATAGGTCCCCAAACTACTAAACTCAGAGATGTTTCTCCTTTGCAAGTAATTTTTTTAAGGAGCAAATTACCTTGTCCCAGTTGGAAGTACCATCATCATTATGACTACTTTGAAATTGTAAAGCAGGTGACATGGTCTACTGTGTTTGTTCTTGCTGTACTACAGTGCCTGCTTGGCATAAGCTTCCTGAAAGCCTCGGGAGTTGTTCTGGGGATGAACTTGGGGCGCAGGGGTCTTCCATTTACTTTGATTCATTGTGATCATTCAAAGTGTGTTCTCATTTGGATGATCAGGGATTTACGCACATACCTTCCATTAACACTAAAGGGTGATACCATTAAGACAAATGTACAGTTAATCTCTGTCACTGTGGGGATAAAAATACACCTTGGAGAGTGCTCTGGCTGGGCTAGAAACTTTCATTAGCTGAGTTTCATTTCACAGCATGCAGCAGCTTTAAAACGCACCTTTATAATTTTACTGCCCCTACCCTGCATTTCTCTGGGGGAATGAGAGGAGAGAAAAGGGGGAGCTATCTGTGGGAGAGTTGAAAAAAAATGAGATTTCTTCCTTCAAGCCCCAGCATTCAGACAGCATTTCACATGAATAGCAGGGAGGATCGGATGATTTTTGATCTCTTCCCTGGATCACCATCCTTGCAAGTTGCCTCTGAACACCAGGCACTTGCTGCTTTTATTTTAGTAGTGTCACAGTAGCCCTCGGAGAGGGAGCTTCCTAATCTCTCCCCAGATACATGCCAACCAATAAATTTATGTGAAACAAGGATGATCCACACCCAGAAGAGCTTGCAATAGACAACAGAGTAGAGTCAGATGAGAATCCAGATCTAAAGAGGCAGGAAGCATCTTTTCATTCCTCTTCATCTAGTGACAGGGTTTATCATCACTGGTATTGCATACTGCAATATAATTTTTTCCCAAGTAAATGTCTAAACAAAGAAAGAGTAGGGAGGTGGGATCACCCTAGAAAGCTCTGGTAAATCATCCAGGAGGCTCAGATGAATATCATATTAAGACAAGTAACAGAGGAGGGAAGACTTTTACTACTGATGCTTGTTTCTTCTTTTATTTGCTAAGGTCTGGGCACAAGAAGTGAGTGCCAGCCCCTTTCATTTGGCAGTGACAAACTCTGTGCTAGCCTTTGTCCCACCCGTAAAACCCTCTCTTGAGGGTACAAATTGACTAGTTTGGGGAAATAAAACACTGACTCATATACTAAGACATCTTTCTCTCAAATGTCTTTGTCACCAACTGAAATGGCTCATTGAGCCATTGGCACAATAAAATCAGAATTTGAGAAGTATATTCTTAATCTAGCCCTATTCATCCAGTGCTACCATGGTGTTCAAATCTCCCAGCATCCTGAGCTGTGACCACTGAGGAGTTACTTCATCACTAGCAAACAAAAGCACACACAGCTTCATCATGGGCAGAGAGGTATACAGAACACAAAGGTCTGCCTTACAGGTCTTTTCTCCAGCTCTTAAAATAAGTCCCTGCATGGTGCAGTCCCTTTCCATACTGTCCTAACTGAAGAGATGATGTTTCTGATTGATGGACCACCCTACTGCAGAGCAGCAGTAGCATGATATGATGTCCAAAGGAATCAGATCACAAGCATCAAGAAACTGAGGTAATGTCATGCAGTGGACATAGCACAGAATAGCAACTTAGTCCCTGAGCTTGAGCAAAGTACTTTATCTTTTTATAACGTTTTCTTTCTTCCCTCACACTTTACCTGCACCTTTTTGTAGTCAATATCATTCATTGAAGCTAAGCCACAGGAAAACAATTTGTATGTGTCTACATTAGAGGATGGCACAAATTTTTTTTCTCAGTTGCTTTAGTGAAGCCATTTACATCACCAGGATAGAGCCAGACACACTTTGATTTGGGCAGAGACTGAGCCTTTGGGTTTATTCAATCTGCAACTTTATTATTGCATTGGACACCACAACACATTTTAAGTGGTTCCCTGTCTTCAGGTGTAACTGACTCTTGCATTTAGATAGTCCATTAAGCTCTCTTGCTACGGTGGTATGCATTCTGTATTTCAAACACCACTAAACAATTTTCCACTCCTGTGGGTGAATCCAACTTTGTAAATTTTGCTTTGCTGTGCAATGTCATTCAACAACCTGACCCAGCAAAACTCCTACAGATCTCACAAGACCCTTGGAAAAAACACAGAAGAGAAGATATTCTGTGTAAACAGCAAATGCAAGCAGTGAGAAGGAGGAGGCGGAGAATGAATGCGGTTCTCATTTAATTGCTTTTAAAGCTTTTTGTCTTCTTTTTCCGATTTTCCCCTCTGCCCAAAACCAGAATATCATGCATGTAACATAATCCGTTCCGATTAGAAGGTTTTGTTACAGCTGTAATAAACTTTCACATAGGCGAAGTCCCCTGAGACCTATATTTCATCTCAGCTTTCCCCACCACATTAAACAGAGGGTTTGATTCTGGAAAACAGAGATCGAAATTCTCTCCTCCCGCATTCAACACTGGGAAGTAACAAGAATTGACAATTCCAAGGCTTGATGAGAAACTAGCATGGTCTGGACTGAAACTTCTTGTGTGATAACAGGTTTTGGGAAAGTTTCCACCTTCATCTGTTTATTTATTATTCTTATTAATTATTCCTAGGCTTGTGATTTGGGGGAGAGAGGGTGGGAGGAGGAAAAAGGGAAGAAAAAAGGGAGTCAGTAGCTTGGCAGCACACAGCCTAAATCTAAACACCACACACACTCGCTATACCCTGTAAAAACCTGGATCTTATACAACAATTTCTGTAACAGCATCGCTTGGATAAACCAGCAACTTACTTGGAAGGAATCTTTGCTTTCCTAGAATTCATGTAACTAAGAGATAAAATGACCTTGAGGGATGGCAGCTTTCCTTGTAAAATACATTAACTCTTTAAGAGCATGCCTCGCTGAAGATGCTCCTTCATCCATTCTGTGGTGAATCGGGCAGGAGAGCAGGAGCTGACCAGAACCTTCCAATGGATCTCATTGCACTAACATCACTAGGTTTCACATCCAGCTTCAGTTCTGGTTATGTAGAAGGGAGACTTTAAAAACATCCTGTCAGCATCATCTGTGAGTGCTGACAAAGTTAATGCAAACAAATTACTTGACCCATCTTTACTCCTCCCCATTCAAATGACCTCAGAGTTGATGACTTTGACCCCCTTCATTGTCCTTTGAAATTAATTCATAGCCAAGTTAGTACAAGGTGTCTCCTAGAGTGGTAGTCCCTTGGATTGCTCTCTTGAACTGTTTCTGTTCCCGTGGTCAGTGATTTTTAAGAGAAAAATAACAAATGAGAGAATCGGGCAGCAGCCAGTCAAATCTGGTGTGCAACTGCTTCAGAAACAATCGGTCCTGAGAAGAGCAGAACTGACTGAGTGTGGACTCTGGGGCATAATGTTATTTGGCTGGATTTTCTGGTGCTTAAAAATAGTGTTTTCCCTGCTGTAACTTTTCCCTTCAGAGGTTTCCTCTACCCTCTACCCTAGTTGCCTGTTTTCACAACAATAGGAACACAATACTTCTTTTCACCCTCTGTCAATTTTGATCAGTGGACAGATTTAAAATTATTAGTGAGTGACTGACAGGTAGAGTGAATGGTAGTCCCTGTTCGCTTGAAAAAGAGTGAAGAAGAAAATGCAAAGCAATCATGGTAGCAGCTCACCGGGATCATTCAGTGGGGCCTGAAGAAAGCAGCCACTTGGGAGGGAGAAACAGAAGGAGTCGAGGGCTGGACACTTTTTACTTGTTACTTTATACCCAAATGTTTTGTCTGTAAGGAATACAGTTTTATACTTCAGCATATTTCTACAAAGAGAGATTCTAACAGCTTCCACTTTGCTCTCATTTTTAGATGATGCTCTAAGACCAGGTGCTGCAAACCTTTTGGAATTAAGGAACTTCATGGAGAACTCTTTTAGAGCAGAGGTGTCCCAGCTGTGCTCAGACAATATCGACATCTTAAAATTCTGACCCCTTTTGATCAGAAGTGAGAACTGTCCTCCCTTCCTTGTACACAGTCCTGGGTTGCACCCAGAATTGGCTGCATTTCACTGGCAATTGAGCTGATCCAGAGGGATGAATGCTCCCTTCTCCTTCATCAAGAATAAAGAGCTTAAGTCATCAGAAGCTGACTGCGAGAGAACTCTGTCTTTCTCTGTATTCCTCAGCTGTCATTGCTGTGCAAAAGATCATCTAACCAAGCTCCAGCAAGACCTTTGAAATGATAGGAGGGAAGGGGCTACCTGCTCAGCCCTTGTCCTCTGAAAAGCCTGTAGGTGTTGCTGAACAGTTCCCCAAGCCGTAGCAGCTTCATCCATTTCTCGGCCAAGTGAGAGCACTGTTAAAATCAGAGCTGATGGAAAAGCAGCAAAGAGCTAGATGTGCAGGGAAAGGGAGGCAGGTGTGGCTCTCTCATCACTTCTTCCGCATTAGGGGTTTGCATGGCTGGGAAATGGAAAGATAGATGGGCTGTGTACCCCTTTCCCCACTCCCTCCCTCCTAGAAGAAAAGTGAAAGAAAAAGGTATACAAAGCAACAAAGTAATGATTTAGCCAGGCCAGAAGCTTGCGCAGCAGCTCTGCAAGGGCTCATGCAAACACACACACACCTTTGGCTCCTGGAAGCTGTCTGACTGCCAGAGGGGACATGAGCCAGAAAACCAAATCACACCTACCCCCCACCCCCCCCAAAAAAACAATAAAGGAACCCAAAATCAACAACAAAAAGAAAGGAATGGCACATATCTCTCCTACAAAATCACAAGAGAATCAGCCCCATGACATCCCCATTGAAGCTAAGGGAGCCCCCACCAGGGATGAATCTGCCCTGGTGTAATTAATTCCCCTTTGGAAGAGCTGCCAGCAGGGATTGCAGATGAAAATATCTCTCTTCTCCAATAGGAAGCACCTCCAGGAGTTCAGCATCTCCCCTCCCTTCCCCACAGCATGAAGCACTAGTCCAAGTCCCAGTGTGAGACTTGAACCTACAGTGACCTCCTGAGCCCTGCAGTGAAGGATGTATGAGCCAGTGAGTCATGTTGACTCTGGCTTGAATCTAAATGGGCCTCTTCTCTCATACCAGAGAAACCACGTTCACACAGCCACGGACGTTGCTTGTATCGGATAACCCTTAATGCAAGAGTTGGGTGGTGCTTGCTGCTGTCATCCTTGCCTGGAGGAAAGGGGTGAGCAATAGGGTGGGGATGTAAAAGTCCAGTTACTCCAGAAGTTACATCTCTGTAATTTAGAATGCAGAAGAAGTTGTCATCCAATTTGAACAGTAGAGACTAAACTAGCCCTCTGGTTAATGAAAGTTACGACTTCTGTTTCTGCGTGGGTGGTCTTTTCTTTGTAGGAAGAGAACACGTGATTGTTGTTTCTGTTACATCTTTTTGAGAGGTCACTTTTCATATCCTTGTGTACTTATCCTGTGCAGACACAACTTACTTCCCATTTTTAAACATGTTACCATGAAGGTACCTTCCAAATAGCCTCCAGCTGTGGAGTTGGTGGCTGCTCTTGGGTCACTTTCTCAATGCTCCTTACAGAAACACCACTAGACATGCCAAACCTCAACTGCAGCTATTGGTTGGTGAAGCTGGAGCAAGGTGTGAGGAGACACTGAGGCAATCCTTCATGGAAATCCTAAGGAGTAAGAGGAGGTGTTTATAACCAAAGTAGCTGGTGATGTTCCTGAACCACCGCTGGGAGACGGCAGCTTTCAGGTGAGAAGCAAGTCCAAGTGAGCCTCCCAGCCATAGAAGTTATGAGAGGGTATGTGACTCACTGAGCAGAAGGAGGGATGATTCTCTTCAGCTTCCTGACACAACACCAACTTGACATTATACAGAAGGGATTTTACCTACTACTGAAAAGCAGGCTACTCTCAGCCAGATGGAGCAGCTGGTCAGCAGGACACTTAATCGCACTTCACTTGAGGTACTCAGGTAGTTGAGAGTTTAATGTAAGATAACACTCCATGTCTGGGTAGGGCATTCTATATCCAATTGTAAGCACAGACTGATGAACTCCAGTTACTCATGCTGATATTTGCCAGGACACTGACCATTTCAAACAGAGGTTATCCTCTGCCCGATTCTCTTTATCTGCCTGATACCCAGCAGGATATTTGTGCTAGAATATTTTGCTTTTGCTTCCCTGCTTGTCTGTCTTTTGCAGCTGAACAAAGAGAGCATTCTTTTCGGGATATCTAAACTGATTTCACTTTGATGGGCTTAAATTACCAGCTATATAATCAAGGGAAGTATATATCAGCCAGACTAACACCTCCTTTCTCAGATCCTGCGTCCACCCACCTCCTGCCCCCTAGAAATATGTCTGCGTATACCTGCAAGTCCTCATGCAATTCTGAGCCCTCCACTGATCCTGTCTGTTACCTATTGACATCCGTAATGCTCTGCAAGGAAATACAGATTGACATTGAAAGGAAAGCTGAGAAAGCAACAGAGAGATTTACTGGTCAGGAAAACACTAGGTTTTCTTTTCCTTATTCATATTGTGGTTCATTGGGCTGTCATGTAATGCAAATAACATTCATGGTATTAGCCTGTACTTAAAATAAATGCTTCCTGTGGTTCTTGCATATCTCCATTTCATCACATAGCACCTGAAAGGGAAAAAAAAATGAGGAAGGAAAAAAGTTGTTCGTTGCCTCCTGTACTCTATTGATGCACATGTTTGTCCTGCAGACATGTGCGCGTGGGCTGTACAGCTGTAATTCTGGTTTCTGTGTACTGTGTCTTTAAATATGAGTAGGCAGCCTGCCTGTAGGGCTGGGAGGGTGTAAATCTGGAAAGACATTTTAAGAGAAAGGAAAAAGAAGTAGCTTTTGCAGTGTCATTCCTGTAGGAAAGCCTGTAGGAACAAAGTCAGTAGGAAACAAGTCCTCTAACCTGAAACCCAGATTCGGTATTTATCCAGAGTGAGCAAAATCAGACAAACGCCCTCAGCTATGGTTGTTGTCTGAGGAAACCTCTGCTTCAAGGGCGGGCTGTGCTAAATAGCCAGTTGGATGACCCTGCCAAAGGCTGACTGTTTCTACCAGCAGCCCCACGGTGGAGCAGTGTCATGAACGCCATGAACAGAATCTTCTGAAGCTTCTGAGAATGACCACTGACAGCCCAGCTGGTGGGGCTCCAACACACATTGCAGCCACGTTCTCCACACTGATCTGAAGGAAACACCACTTTGGCCAGGGTTGCACTGCCACTCCCCTGCCATGCACAACCACAACTTTCATTTTGCAATTTCTTCATCCCATCGGTGCCAGGGAGTCTCTCGAAGATGCTCTGAGACAAGAGCCTCTAAGGAGGTCAGGTTTACACCACTGGGCAAACAGTAATTTGACAACAGAATTAAGCACCCTATAGCTCGTACCTTCACCACGCTGTTGGCTGCAGCTCAAGATTAAAGTGTTGGTGCTTGGGTTCAGACAGGCTAAACTTGGAATAGCTCTTGATGGGATGGACCATAGCCTATGGCATCTTCTATAATTCCCGCTTGCGCAGTCTCACATGGACAAGAGCTTGAGTCCAATTTAAGGGAATAAAGTTCCTTCCTTGGCAGTCAGCCTATATCTGTGCCCACACTCATGGGCTTGGGCCCACACAAACATAGCGCAGTGGTTCCATAGACACTGCTGTGTAGCAGTTACACTCAACTCCTTTTACTTTATATGATTTCCAAGCTCTCCATATCCATACTAATATTTTCCTTTTTCTTTTTCTTTTCAAATGCAGAAGAAGAACTTGTCCAGAATCCAGCAGCAAGCCAACATCAGAACTAGGAGAGCAACCCAGCCCTTCTGACTCCAATGCTGCAGGCTTTGTCTGCTAGACAGAAGTGCTGGTCATGTTTGTATAATGACATTATCTCTGCTAGATTAGCCAAAGCCCAAAAGTGAGTAATTTCATTCCATCATCCCCTTCATGAGTTTCAGTGGACTGCTACATATGTCTCCAGGTGTCTCCAGTTTTCTACAACATGGGATATTTTGTTTCATTTGCTGGGGCTTTGGGGGTGGATTTTGAGATCATGGTTATGAAGAACTCCATCTATCAGATGCTTTTGACTACTAACATATTGCTGTCACTGTTCCCTGTTTTCTTGTTGCATCCACACATGGTCTTTGTAAAGAATCATTACCAATAAAGGCAGAGCACACAGATCATATGCACACTGGTTAGAAATGGTTTGCTGTGGCATGCTCTACATAACCAGAAATTACATTAAGAGGCTGCCTGGTCATGTTCGTTATATGAGATTTGGGCATAAGTTTGGGATTAGCATTCATACAGAGGTCAATGTGGGACAGAAGACGCTAGCTGGTCTTGGTTACTCAAAAAGCGGTTTATTAATATGGTTTAGGCTTATCCACAGGACAAGACAGAGCCATGCTCAATTATTTAGTTGACTGAGTCAAAGAAGTAGCCACAATGTAAATCTCCCTGCTCCTTTCATCTCACACAGGGGGAATCAGAGTTGTGTGTTTGTCAACAGGGGACTGAAACCATGAGTCAGCATTCAGCAGACACTTTCAGTTCTGTATGGAAGGTTACCTTAGCACTTGACAGTGTTAGATAACCTGCATGGAGGCAGAGATATACCAGAAGGCTATTATACTGGAGCTTTAGGCTCCAGCATCAGTGGTGGACATAGGCTTTTGATGCCCTTTACCTACCAGTAGGATGTTTCCCGCGCACGTAGGTGCATTTTATGGCATGTCCTCTTCAGATGAATCTGTGACTTTTATTGAGATAAAAAGAGATAGTGTTGACCCTGCTGTATTCCTCACCAGACTCCTGAGCTCTGCAGAAGCAGGTGAATTCATGTTAGCACCACTTCCTCCGGGACAACTGTCCAAGCCATTGCAGAGAACAGAAATGCAGATGAGATTTAGGCTATGTGTGCCAATGGTTGTGACACACTGGAACCTCCTCTGGTTCAGCACTAGACCTTGATCTTGCGCTAGGTCTTGCACTTCTTGGAAAGAAATTTTGCAAAGGATTGTTATTTCTTCTACTGCAAAGAAAGCAGATCACCACCTCTGTAGGTTCCTAGAGCCTAAATTTCCTTGTAATGAGGGGAAGAAGACATCAGACAGAAAATTCAGCATTGTATGGTATCTGGTCTGTAAGGTAATGCTGCTTACAAAAACAAACCCAAAGAATTGCACTGATTTTTTTTCAAATGTCTGAAAAGACATTTGACAGACTACAGTAAGTGATAGGTTAGAAAGAGGTAAAAGAAAGATACGACTCAAAAGTTTCAGTTGTTTTCACAGACAAGGATGACACAATTTGCCCCCAGGATAAATCCTGGAAAGAGGGAAAGCACCTAGATACCCCTTTTGCTGGTCCCCAGACAAATTCATGGAGACACTCTAAGAACACAGCATTATTAGACTTGTCATGACTCTGAAACAGCAGCTCCTTCTTGCATGTCGTGAGGTCGATCCCTCATATGGAGTTGCACTTCCATTTGACCTTTATTTGTTGGACATGAAAAGAGGAGTTAATGGGTTTTTGAGTGCTTCACTTCAGAAATTGCCAGATTTAAATTCAGTTCTTACCAAGAGGTGCTGAAAGTGGTTAGCATCTGAGCGCTGCTCAACAAATCTCTGGCCTCCAGTCCCCTTCATTTGAGATGAGTGTCCAAAACAACATCTTTTTTGCTGGCAATAGTTTGGAACTTTTCTGCCACGGCTGTTGTGCCAGTAAAAGTTGCCTTCTGTCAGCACAGCCTGTATCCACACCCAATGCTGAGGCCTGGGAGGGAGTAAAACTCTGTGTTTTTCTTAAGTTCCACCCAAAAAACCCTTTCCTGGCACCATGTGCAGATAGAGGATGCTGCATTTCCCATGCCTGTCCAGACATTGCTGGAGCAAGTCTCCCAGAACCCTGCCGGGTCCCAAAGATTTTCAAGGTCTGATCACATCTTTAAATCACTGCTAGGAGCAAATGGAAACCTAGCTACAAAGCTCTCATCCACACAAAGGCTGATCCCAGGTCCTGCTATGCATTAACATGTTCCTGCATTTCCTCAGCAAGGGAAACATTTAACACAATGCAGAGAGGAGCCTCAGTCCCAAGTGAAACGTTTTTTTGTCATGGACAGAGACCTACAGATCTGGCATGCCTCAGTGTGAGTGCAGAAATAAATACCTTCAAAGGGACTGGGGCTAATCAGGTGATGGAGACAGAACTCCAGGCCCAGGCTGTACAGGTAGAAAGCAAGGACTGTAAAACGACCGTACTCTGTCAGCCTGTTGAAGGAAGACAAACCTTCTCTCTTTTGCATTCTTGTTAACCTCTTGCCAGAGGCATTCACTGACACTGAAATTCAGGAACTATTTGCAAGCCTTCAGAAACACCTTGTGCAAAATTAATCCCCTATTGAGTTTACAGAAGGCAATTCTAGCTGCTTGTAGAACCTCAAAGTCCTGCCTGTGCTAGAAGCTGAGGGTAGGTATAGTCACTGGATGGTCCTTCATTACTTCATTCTTCCACCCCAGTGAAAAAATTACAGGGGACAGGGGAAAAAAGAGTTTGCCGGAGCTTCTGGTGTGGAGTTCGCAGATAAGTAGGAAAAGTTATAAAAGGAATAATAGAATCCTACTTCTCAAAATATTGAAAATGTGACTGGGCACTGTACAAGAGTGGCTGTTTCGGAGCAAGTTTTCATTGGGGCGATATGACTTAACATAAGCTTTGAGGGTGATATGTCTTAGCATGAGCTTTGGGTTTCATTAAATGTTTTTTCTCTTTAAGGGATGATGTCTAAATAAGCCGGGTTGAAACTCATTTATCTCCAGATGTCCAAGGCTATTCCTAACACAAAAGGCCAATTTAACAACTTTGAGGTGAGCTCTGAGTTAGATGTCCCAGAGGCTCCAGAATGTGAGCTCCATCTTCAGAGCACCAGCCCTTCCTCTTAAAACTTTCCCACATACTGGAGGAATCCTAAAAGACCAGATAAGGAAAGGAATATCTTTTAAAAATTCTGCCCATGTCATTGAAATGTTTCCTTTCCTTGAACACTTATCACATCAGAAGATGGCAACTCATGTATTCACTGTTAGGCTAACAAATTCTCTTGGCAGTCTTTCATACTTCCAAGTAATTTGCAGGTAGTAGTAGATAGTTTGTCTATTTTTCCACTTTCCTCTAGCTTTGAATGTATGTTAATTTTTTTTTCTTTATTGGTTACTCTGCTTTGTATCTGTAAGTTGTGCACAGGAAGGCAAAATATGGAAGAAAAAGCTGGATGAAATGTTCATATTTCTGCGTAAAGAGCTAGTTTGTCTCACCTGTGTCATGTTTTCTTTCTGCCTGGATCTGTCAAGGGCTTCCTCCAAGTTCTCACCACGGTGCCAAGCTTGCTTAAGTATACACATATGAGGTGATTCCTTTAGTATGTGTATGTGTGCATGTATATAACTGAATATATAGAAGAGAGGCCATGAAGTGAACGCCATTTCAAAAGCCCCTATTTGTCTTGGCATCTTTCTCCTCTCCATTTATGTTAATTATTTGACGAACTCTTATTAGTGCCTGATGTCCTTCCAAATGAAAGGAGCCTTCAGCCAACTGCACACCATTATTCAAACCTTCAGTTATTGCTCTGCAAAAGCCTCTTCAAAGCCCGGCCTGCTTCCCCTGTTTCTGTTTATCAAACAGCTGTGTTGAGCTTGGCTGTGTTTGGTCAAGTTCAAGGAGAAAGAGCTGCCAAAATTATGAGAGAGGGAGCTAGGGAGAGCGAAAATGCCTCTCACCTCACAGGGAGTGGGAAGAGGGAAAATGGCAGCCTTTGGTCCAGGATACTATAAATAACAAGTTTGGCACTGCTGCACAAGAAACTGCTTAGCTAGCCCTGCCTTCTCTTC
Organism: Neomorphus geoffroyi; assembly: GCA_033558235.1. NCBI lineage: Eukaryota > Metazoa > Chordata > Aves > Cuculiformes > Neomorphidae > Neomorphus > Neomorphus geoffroyi. Next base: position 16,767,600 of record JAUMJM010000027.1, on the reverse strand, counting down.
TCCTTCCCCACTGGGTTTATTATGTATTTAACCCTACTGAGGAAGGAGGCTGCGTCAGTCAGAAGTTCTCACTGTATGTAACCCTTTGTACAACACGTAGATCTCCACTATCACCAAAAAAGGCAGTGGGCCTAGGCTGGGTCGAGACTCTTTGACTTACAAATATTTACTCATGCAACAAACTCTCAAACAACATCACAGCAAGTGCAAAATTCAGTAGAGGCTGAAAAGATGTATTCAAATATATTAACGGCAGAAAAAAGGGCAGCAACAACCTTCAATCCTTATCGATCACTGAGGGAAATATAGTAACTAAAGATGAGGAAAAGGCTGAGGTGCTTAATGCCTTCTTCACCTTGGTTTTCAACAGTAAGGCAGATTGTTCTCTGGACAACTGGTCTACTGAAGCGGTGGATAGGGGCGGGGTGCAATATAGCCCCCCTGTCATACAAGAGGAAGAATTCAGAGACCTGCTGAGCCACTTGGATCCTCATAAGTCTATGGGGCCTGATGGGATCCATCCTAGGGTGATGAGAGAGCTGGCGGACAAGCTTGCTAAGCCGCTTTCCATCATTTATCAGCAGTCCTGGCTCACTGGAGAGGTCCCAGAAGACTGGAAGTTGGCCAACTTGACGCCCATCCACAAGAAGGGCCGTAAGGATGATCCAGGTAACTACAGACCTGCCAGCCTGACCTCGGTTCCAGGCAAAATTATGGAACGGATAATCCTGGGTGCGATCATGCGGCACCTGCAGAATGAGGGAGAGATCAGGTCCAGCCAGCATGGTTTTAGGAGAGGCAGGTCCTGCCTGACCAACCTGATTTCTTTTTACGACCGTGTGACTCGCCTGGTGGATGAGAGGAAGGCTGTGGATGTGGTGTACCTGGACTTCAGCAAGGCCTTTGACACTGTCTCCCATAGCAGACTACTGGACAAGCTGGCAGCCCGTGGCATGGACGGGAATGTTCTGTGCTGGGTTAGGAATTGGTTGGATGGCCGAGCCCAAAGGGTGGTAGTGAATGGTGTCCCATCCAGCTGGCGGCCGGTCACTAGTGGCGTCCCCCAGGGTTCAGTGCTGGGCCCGGTCCTGTTTAATATCTTTATTGATGATCTGGATGAGGGGATCGAGTCCTTCATCAGCAAGTTCGCAGATGACACCAAGCTGGGAGGAAGTGTCGATCTGCTAGAGGGTAGGAGGGCCCTACAGAGGGACCTTGACAGGCTGAAGAGATGGGCTGACTCCAATAGCACGAGGTTTAACAAGTCCAAATGCCGGGTCCTACACTTTGGACACAACAACCCCATGCAGAGTTATAGACTGGGTGCAGAGTGGCTGGAGAGTAGTCAGGCGGAAAGGGACTTGGGAGTGCTGGTGGACAGGAAACTCAACATGAGCCAGCAGTGCGCTGAAGTGGCAAAGAAGGCCAATGGTATCTTGGCCTGCATCAAGAACAGTGTGGCCAGCAGGACTAGAGAGGTCATCATCCCCTTATACTCGGCACTGGTCAGGCCGCACCTTGAGTACTGTGTCCAGTTCTGGGCCCCTCTGTTTAAGAAGGATGTTGAGATGCTGGAGTGTGTCCAGAGGAGGGCGATGAGGATGGTGAAGGGGCTGGAGCACAAGCCCTGTGAGGGAGCTGGGGTTGTTTAGCCTAGAGAAGAGGAGGCTCAGGGGAGACCTTATTGCTCTCTACAACTACCTAAAGGGAGGTTGTGGTGAGGCAGGAGTTGGACTCTCTCTCAGGTGACCAGTGACAGAATGAGAGGACACGGTCTCAAGCTTCGCCAGGGGAGGTTTAGGATTGACATTAGGAAGAAATTCTTCACTGAGAGGGTAATTATTCATTGGAATGCGTTGCCTAGGGAGGTGGTCGAGTCACCATCCCTGGAGGTGTTCAAAGAGATTTGGATGAGGCACTTAGTGACATGGTGTAGTTGACAAGTAGGAATAGGAGTAGGTGTAGGTGTAGGTGTTGGGTCATAGGTTGGACTCGATGATCTCAAAGGTCTTTTCCAACCTTACGATACTGTGATACTGTTTCCATCCCTTCACAGTAATAAATCTACTGAGATAACCGAGAGGAGAGGAGAAGAGAGGAGAGGAGAGGAGAGGAGAGGAGAGGAGAGGAGAGGAGAGGAGAGGAGAGGAGAGGAGAGGAGAGGAGAGGAGAGGAGAGGAGAGGAGAGGAGAGGAGAGGAGAGGAGAGGTATGTTGGTATTCCTTCAGGTTAATTGCTGCCAAAACCCCAGAGAGTCTTTCTCCAGAAGCACGGACATTAGGAAGAGATCGTAGCTCAGAGACATCCAAGCAGGGGAAATGGGATTAACATTTAGAAGAATGCTGGGATAGGGCCCATGAAAATACTTCAAGCTCTCTGGAAGTTTTAGCAAAATAAGAATTGCCTGTTGTAAGATGCTCCAATGTTTTCTCCAGTCTGCAGAGCATTTCTTAGTTTTGACAAAATGTATTCACCCCCTCCACAGTGTAAAGAATTTTAAATCAAAAGGGATTAGTGTCAAATCCAGCAGTCCCTCTGAGCACAGATCAATGAGTTGTGTTTATTTGCCATTCGAACCAAGCTGGGCCAGGCAGGGTGATTAATACCCACCTGAGGCTGAAGCATAAGCCCCTATTACAGTCTCTACACCCTATCCTTCAGTCTCTGCCTCAGCTGTGTGTTGGGGAACAGAGCCACAGAAAGTGTGAAAATAGAGAGACATGGCTGGTTTGCAGAGAGCATCCTAGGTAGAACATGCTTTGTGAGAGTCCAGGAGAAAGAAAAAATTCTTTGCAATCTTTCTAAAAGGCAAGTTTTTCAAGGGGCCCCTCTGACAAAACCGCTTCTTTCCTTTGTTTTTTCAAGAAAACTTTTCCACAGTTCTTTTCTCCTCTCTGAACAGTTTTCTTCCCTCTCTTCAAATAACCTGAACATAATTAGGATCCTCACTGCAGGGTCCAAGGTGAGGCTCCCAGCAGTGTCTCCATTTACTGATTTATCTCCCTCCATGTCAACACTTAGGAAGGGTTTTCCCTGGATCCCTTTTGTTCCAGGTCTCCCTGACTTTGGCTGCCTTTTAACAAAGTCTTTGCATCATCAATTGCACACTCTCTTTGTCACTTCATTTGGTCAGCTCTCTAGTTTTCCATTCCCTCTGGTATTCTTGTCAGTCTCCTCACTCTATTTGTCTTTATTCAGAGCCTCTCGTGATACCTCTTTCTGAAGGTCTCCAAAATTCATTTTGTTGTGTTATTTTGGTTTGTGCAAGACCTAAGCCACCACTGGAAATAATCATCCACTCATCTTGTACTTGCATTGCTCTTAGAAAAGGGTCTGCGCGAGTGATCGTATTTATTCTGGAGGTGAATGCTTATCAGCAGAGGATAATGGTACAAAACTTAAGACGCTTACTTGGGTTTGAAGTAGAAGATATATGTTTCAGTGAATCTTTCAGTTAATACCCATATAAAAAGATCTGAACTTCAAGTACTCCTTGAATGTAGCCTTATATCAGAAATCCCAGCAAAGGCGCTTTTCTTCTCTGCCATACTCAACAAGAACTCATCAATCATAAAAACATAAGAATGGCCAAGTTGAAGATCCATGACTCCTAAATCCTTTCTCTGAAGTTGGTTATAAGCTGAGGTTTACCAAAGGAGTGAAAGAAAGAGAGACCACATGGAGTGTTTATGTCTTTGGATGTGCCCTTTTTGCCACCGGCAGCGTATGTTCTGATGAAATATTGACACTTCAGTGGACTAAGTAGTGGAAAGCAACCAACAACCAGAAATGATCTCAGAATAAATATTGATCTTCTAAGTTAACACTGCCCAGAGAACCTTTTCTTTTTTTCATCTTTTAGTAGTAGTTCTTGAAGAAAAATTTATCTTAAAAAGTACCTGCTTGAAAAGGAGTCGTATATCTCTACCTGGGAGGCTCAAAGCTAGCATATTCATCTGATGCAGGGATGAGATATTCATGCTAGTTCAGGTGCCTGAAAGCAAGAGTGCAAACCATCACACCAGGTGTCTAATAGCCCCTGCACTAATTCTCCCATTGTCTGATCAGGTTTGCTTCAGAAGTATCTCATTTGCCTCAGACACAGATATGATGAGAGCTGATCATTTGGGGACATAAACTTAATCATTCCAGCATAATATCTAAAGGACATTCTTTCTTGACTAAACCTTTTTATCTTTAGAAGTGTTTCATATCCCTGGTTTGGCCTAGTTAGAGTGAAGATGACCACTAAACTCAGTAATTTGGCATTGAAGTTTTCACCAGAGCAGAAAATCAGAAAGTCGTGCAAGGGGCAGATTTTATGCAGTGTGTTGCTAGAGCACCCACTATTTTCCTTTTGGGATATTCCCTCAGTTTCTGGTTTCATTGGGAGTTTTCGGTAGCAAATAGACTGCCTTATTTCATATGTTTGTGGAATTGAACAGCAGAGAGAAAAATGCCAGGGCTCAGACCTTTTGCTTGAGAAACGTGAACCTTCCTTTTGATATATTTTCCCTCAAAACGTGGTATTTATTTAGCAGGCTCCCTGACTGACTCTGGAAACCTGCTATTTTGACTCAAGAATTTTTCTCGGTGAATTATATTAGTTAAATATAACCAAAGTGTGTGATTATGCAGAGTCGATTAACTCCTGATGTTGAAACAAAACCATTCCTTTGGCTCTGCTCTCACCAGCAATTTGTCACTGGTTTATGTTAAAAAAGAAAACCCCTCTCCACGACTGAGTGATGCCAACTTTAAAAAGGGATTACTGCCTCTGCAGTTAAGTATTCCTAATATTATGTGTTTCACCTTTTCACAATCACATTTTTTTCCTCTGCAGACGAGGTGCTCTCTACAAGACCTGGAATTAGCAAAACACTGCACTTTCCTCAACGCTTTTCCTGCAGTGTCATGACACTTATTGTAAATCTCAAATTCAATCCACTTTGCTGGAAGAGAGAGTTTGAGCTAAATCCTGCAATGTGCTGACTATCCTCAGCTCCTGCTGTTGACAGGAGATCCCAGAGGAAGAGTGTATGTGTAGATCATGCCTCTTCCTATATATCATAAGTTCTAAACTGTGATTTTTAAGCCCTGTTTCAGACATCTTATATCACATTCCTGTCTTTTTTGCCCTACTTGAGATTAAAAAAGCATTTTTGTCTCTCTTCTTTATTTTTCCCCAGGATGTCTACTAAGACAACTTCTCCAGCACAATGAAATATTTCTTGTTCTAAAACATCCTAAAGCCACAGTGGGAGAGTCATATATACCACACTGTTACAAGCACTAATAAGAAACAATACTGCCAAAACCCTGTGAAAGTGCCAAACACTACCACACCCAAACTGTTACATTTCATATTTGGAGAAGAAGAAAAATGCAATTTTGTGCTTTTAAGTTTCTTTTTCTTTTCAGAAAAACCATAGAGCTAGGATATTTGCAACAAGGAAAATGTACTTGGGGGCTAGGAAGGGTAGAAAATCCCTTTGATTCAGTGTTGAGGCAACCAAAAAATTCCAAAGAACAGTAAAATGGATTTAATAGTTACCCTGTCTCTGTTTATTTATAATCATTAATTGTCTCTGCTCCCTGTATTTTTGACTTGATGATAAAAGTCTACCCAAGCAAGAATTAATTTTATATAAGGAAGGTTCCTGAAAAATGAGCAGGACATGGTTAGCTGTTGGAGTTTTGCCAGGCATGAGACAATTAACCTGCAGCATTTGTAGGCATTTTATTCTATAAATACACTGCCTCAAAATGTTTGTCTTGTGGAATAGAGGAATGACAGCAGTAACATGAGACTGTGCCCAAAGCCAAAAGAATTAAATGGACTTGAGTAAACAGGTCTTGGGGAAATCAATTGCTCACCCAAATTCCAAAATCTTCTCAGAAGCCATGGGGTCCCAGCAGTAGACTGCAACATCTTCTGGGGGAAAGTTAGGGGTCTTTGCAGACAGTGTCACTTTTTGACACTGTCTGGTGGAGACAGAGAAAGGAGACTGTGGCGTAAGGGAGTGGGAAAGGAGTAATACTTTGTCTCAGTCCTTTGACTTCAGAGATTTCCATGTAGTTAAACCAGGAACATGGTTCCCAGGGATTTAGAGAAATGAATGGTTGTCAAAACAAATATCACCCCCATGACACCCACTCTCCCTCATTGTAAACAGTCTTTAATCACTTCATAATAGGCTATACCAATGGGAAATGGTGATTAATACTGTTTACCTCTAAGAAAGTCCTGTTGCTTTTTTACCAAGGAGTCATTAGTCGGGTTGTGCTATGGATATAGGGCTACCTTCCTTTGAAATAATATCTCGGGGAACATGCTGCCCTCAGTTATTGCTCTATGGTGGGATTAAGATGAATGGAATAAGGAATAGGAGGTCTCTTGCTCTCTGTGGCTTTCTCTGTGTAGCTTCTCAAGCTCCTTAGAGACGAGTAAGCATTTGTGGCCTCATTTGCAGAGGCAGAGGCACAGACCAGGTATAGCTGTTTCATTTGTTCAGTGCTCACAAGTCCATCTCTTCTGGTGTCTGTTGAAACCATTCACCCACAGTGTGTCTTAACGTGACATTGTAAGCTGTGTAGCTGGAACTAAAAGCCTCTTTTTGGTCTTGTTTTCCATCTTTTAAGTTCAAAATGTAAAATATTTTTATTTAAGAAAGTAGTGGATTTAAGGACTTTTTTTAAAATTTTATTTCTCACTGATGAGATTAAGTCCGGGTTAATGGACATTTCAGAGAATGTGAGTAGAGCCTTGTGAAACAAACCCTGAACAGATAGAACGAACATTTGCTCAAAGATCCCTTATGGTGCCAGTGTTCCTCCAGGCATGCAAACTTCTGTTTGTGTGTCATATCAGTACTTATGAAAAACTCCCAAGTTGGACTGTTTGTCTGACTTATTTTTCCAAATCACCAGGATTCAGGCTGAGCTCATAGAGAGCATCAAACAAATGTGTTGTTGGAAACATCATCACAGACTCAAACTCCTTCCATTCTGAGGCAGGAATCAGGAGCCCAAGCAAATGTGAAGCCAATGGAAATTATTCATTTGCTTACATGTCAATTGTAGTTGTCTGCTCAGTGAAACTCCTGTGAGTGTGTCGTGCAAGCGTGTTGAAAAGTCTTTAAGGATTTCAATGACCATTAAGACTCATAGGGTCTTATTTCCCACATAGCACAAACCCGGAATTTCATTGGGAAATTTCCTCTTCAGCCCGTAACTTCTGGCTGAGAATGAATACATCTCATGATGGCAGCATTTAACTCTTGCAGCAATTCACCTTAATGAAAATGGCTCATGCAATATCATGTGTCACCTCCTCCTTGTTTCTCTTTCTTTTTTTTCTTTTCTCTTTTTTCTTACTTTGTGAATGTGTGTCTGTGTTGTGAGCATGGACCAAAAATGGGTATTTTCCCCACACCTTCCATAGCACTTTTCTTAAGTGATGCAATCGACCTGAACCACAATTGAGAAACAGTGATGTGCAACTTGAAGAAATCTACACAAGATCCAAGCTGAGATGGTTCCAAGCCAGAGAGTGGCAATGTGGGTCTGAACTTTCCCAGAGTCTGAAGAAGCCGGTTCAGTCCATTGTGAAAGCCCTGGGTAGATTCCAGATGCACATTTTCCTAAAATGTGAAGGTATTTAGATCATTATCTCTTGTGTGAGCTTATTACAACAAGTCAGCTTCTCTAGTCACCACCTTTATAACTGGTTTGATGATTTTTTTTTTTTAAGGAAATTTTATGGCAGTATAGTAGTTGCTTGAATGTGAACAGGAACATTACGTTTAAAGGTTGACGATGCATAACACAAGGCGAAAAGGTGCTCATGGGATCTTACTCCTTTCTTGCAGTTCCAAACACACCACTGTCTCCCCAGCAGATAGCATTTCTTCCAGCAGCTGCTGTGTCAGAGTGAATTCCTAAGACACAGTGAATGCGATACTGGCCAAATGCACCTCTGTGAATAATAACCCCTACACATTTATTAATGCATTATGCAATTAACATTGAGAATAACAACATGGGTACTAAACTCTTCTTAACACTCTCTAGTGTAGATTCTTTTCATGGATTTATAGCTTTGTCAAATTTTGATCATCTGGACTGAAACTTTCCATATGCATGCTCTGCCTCAGGCTGGCTTTTTTTTTGTATCGGTTTGATTTTTTTTGGTAGCATTTTTTTGGTAACTAATGTTTTAACAGTCTGGCCATTTCTAAAAAAAAAGGGATGGAGGAAAATAAATTACTCCTCTAAACCAGACATTTTTTCACTGATTGATTTTTTTTTAAACAGTCTGAAACCTTAATGCTTTCAGAGGTAAACCCGAGGGGGAATGAACCGAGGAAGAAGAAGGTGGGTGTATGTTGGGGTTAAACTCCTGCACACAGCAATGCACATGTAGTCCTTAGAGGTTGTAAGAGCTGAATGTGGTCCAGCTACTGAGATATCTGCATGTTATGTCTGAAAAGTGTCAGCTGGTACCATAAACTTGGCAGACAAATGAGCTGAAATCCTAAACAGAAGGGTATAATGGCAAAAAAACATCAAGGTGTTCACAACACTGTTTGTTCTTTGAGCTACAGTGACATGCCAGCCACATGGAACATCATGGTTACTAGTCTCAACTCCTTATTTTTTCAGTTCTCCATGTAAGTCAGCCCTATATCGCTACCTGAGGAGAAAGGTAAGGACCATTTATACATTTTTAAAATAAATTTGTGGAAAGGTTTTTTAAGAGATACACACAGAACTAAGATCCTTTTTATGACAATCTGCATTTTCAAAAGATTACACACTAAATCTAAGTGATTGATTGTGTTGAATGCACTGGCTTAAGACACATTTCCTCCCAGAATCAGGAAGAGCAGCCAGGATTTTGAATATCCATATATTTTTGCTGGCTAGCAGAGGCATAAATGTATCACATCTCCCTTTATCCATCTGTTCTTGTACAGTAACCACATACTTCCACTGCCAGTTGCTCCTTCAGTTCACGTGGCAAACAGCAATGTGCATTCAAAGGTAGTGGGCTCTGACTGATATATGAGGTTCATGTCTCCCACCCCTCTTTCCCTCACCAGCATGCACTTACTCAGAGTAATTAAAGACCCAAGTCTACTGCAAACTTCACTCCATCTAGTTGAATCTGCCAGCCAGTACAGAAGAAGAGTCTGAATATGCTCTCACATCTGTCCTGGTTTAGTTCCTCAACATGTTATCCATGGGCTCCTCTCTTTCAAGCTACTGGTTACCCACAGCCACTGAATGAAAACCATCAGGAATCCGCTCCCAGTACAGGCTTATTCCCTCCAGTATGTTTTCTTATAGGAAGACATGAAAGAAGACAGGGAATGAGATAAGCCACACTTCTTCAAGAGTTAAGCTGTTAAGGAGATGTTCGTTTTAGAAATATCTCTTCCTTTGAACATCCTAAAGTCTTCAAATCTTACTCTTTGCTAAAGCAAATGCTCTGAGTAGCTGAAGTCAATAACACTACACAGAGTTTGAAGACTAGGGCTAGAAAAAATAACAATGGATTCTTCCCATGTTTTTCTGTCGCACTCCCCAGCTGGCAGAGCTGGAAACCTCATGAGAGACCTTGTCCTTCTGCAGATCTCCAGTGACAAATGACTGGGCAGCTATGGAGATATGACTGCACTTTCGAAGTGTTTGCTTTCCCCATGAACTTCAGGACCTCTCTTTGTTTCTGCCTGAATCAAAACCTCCCACCAATCAGGATGTTGTAGTCTCCAACTGGTAGGTTCTGCTCTCCAAATTCTGTTGTTAGCAAAACAGGTGCAGCTTTTTTCTAAATTGATTACCCCAATTATTCACTTTATTATATGAAACCTAAGGAAAAGATGAAGTGCACTAATTCCTGGCCACTTGCCAGTTGCAGCTCAATCATTAGAAATAACAAATTGATGCTGGTTGTTTTGCACTGTTCCATGGGAAGATTTATGTCTTTATGTAGCCAGTGCTGATGGAATAAATTAAACTGGGTATGAAAAAGGAATAAAGAATTACTCAGCATTTGAAAGCCTGGCTTCAATGCCTCATGGAAGAGTGCGGCAAATATTCCGTAGACTGCAAATATATCACATATCCCTAACAAAGCAAGCCTGGGTAACTTGCCATTAAAGCTGCGATGTTTCACCCCAATGCCCTCTCATTCCCGGAGAAGTCCTCTAGGCTGCTGGGAAAAAACCATTGTATTCTCTCAGTGCAGAAAAATAAGCATACCAGGCTTCACAATCAACACCAGATTTTAGAAATGGGCCTGAAAGGAGACCCAGCCTCATTCCCATCCTTTTCTTAAGCTGAACTAGATTGCCTCTGCCTGGGAGGTTTCCTCCTTAAAAAAGGAACTGAAAATAAGAAATTAGTTTTGAATTGCTCCAGTTTTTGCTTCCTCAGGAGAAATACATTTGGTTGAAAACTAAACTGGAAGTTTTCAAGTCTATGGAGTCGTTACTACTGAAGCACAATAGATCGCAGAGGTACCGAGATTGCAGAAGAGGAGCAGGCAGGCAGTGTGTGGTGTTGGAAACGCCTGTCATGTCTCTCCGTGCAGACTCTCTGGCAGACAGTCACCTAGACTGCACACTGCTTGCGCCATGCAGGGCTTTTCAGTAAACATATTGGCACTCTGATATTATTTTAGATTTTATTTTGAACAAGGAACTGCCCAAGGAAAGAGACTAGACTTAAACAGATCATCTTTCCTCCAAGCTTGGTGCCAGCAGGAACTGAAGTTGATTTTCATGCGTGTTCTTTTGGCAAGCCAGTTCTGTGACTTAGCCTAGATTATGTGTTCAGAGGTATGCACAGGATTTCAGTCATTCTGCTTGCATTGCTTGGACCACATTGGTTACTCTGGTCCAGGCCTTCCCCAAGATGAAAAAAGCACATCAATTTTGAAAAACTGTCAATATTCAAAAAAATTCACCAAACAAATTAGGGAAAGAAAGGAGTTACTACCCATGTCTCATCCAAAATATAAACCGGCTAAGGGTATCGGAGTTTTTTCTACATTTTACATGAAGAGTCCATTCAGAAGCCTTGATCCCACGTAGGACTTAAGCCTGAAAGACACTGCCTCATGCAAGAATTTTGCTATTTGAAACTGCTTGTTGCAAACGCATTTCTTTGTCAATGATTCATAGCAGGTTGTTTCTTGGATGACTTGTATTTCATTTTTTTGCTTTCAAATGTACATATTGTGTGAGTTAAGCTGTGAAGTCATTCAAATAAATAGTCCTTTTCCTTTGACTGTTCATGGGCAATTTGTTGCTGGGACTTATCCATTCTGATTGGGGCATCTTGGCCACAAGGTTCGTTTTAAATGCACTCTTTGTATGTGTTCTCTCTAAATTCACTTGTTTCCAACCTGAAATGGGTTTCACCCTTTCACCATATAAGAGAATGCCAGAGCTTGTGGGGCTGGATAAGCACAGGCTGAATGCAAAGTCATTTGCTGGAACATTTAAAGAGAAGCGAACAGAAAGAGAGTGAGTCAAAGTGAAATTGCTGATTAATCCAAAAGTGTATGCACTAAAATCCATGTGTATGACTCACCCAAGAGAGGGAGGCCCCACACAAATCCAGCTTGCTCACTGTAAAGTGAAAATTAGAAAGAATCTCTGGAAAATAATCTCTCAATCATCTTTCTTCTGATGCGTCTAGAGCAATCTGACTCCTACCATCTGCTGAGACCTCGTGAGAAACGTTGGAAACTATCCTTCGTTACAGTACTTTATTTTACAACGCTCCAGCTCACATTCTTGCTCCTGTTTAGGTATGTCAATAGAATGTAACCTATGCAGTGCTCAAAGACCAGGACCTACCAATGTCCAGATCACCCATTCAGTGTCCTTGCTGAAGCAATAGTAGGGACAAGGCAAAATAAAACAGATTTCAATCCCAATGTATAAAGTGGATTTCACACACTGTTGAAGACCCCAGGAACGTTAGAGATAGGAGTACATGCTACAGAGTGGATAGAAATAGTTTGATTAAAGTACCAAATGGAACTTGTCATTTACAAACTTTCCCACAAATGATAAAGGAAAAATGAACTGGAAGAAGGCATGGAGACGTAGATTCTACACTGGGTTTAGGCCCATTTAAGCAGCAAAGTTGCCCACCATGATCCTTAAAATTATCTGAATCACTCAATCATTTCTTAGGACAACCCTTAGAGAAGCTGAGGAGGAAGAGGGCAGCTGGTCTCGCTTGCCACTTGACTGCTCAGTGAGCATGGAAGTTTTGATCCAAATGAACATTAGTCAGCCTTCTGCTGTCAGCCATGTTACAACTGAAGAAATGGCATCACTGGAGAATGACACAAAACTGTAGTAACAGGGGGAGGAGGAAATGAGGGATAGGATCTAAGAAAACCAAGGAAAGAGCCATTCTGAGTTTTATACTTTAGGGTTTGCACTTGGCACAATATTTATGTCTTGTCTAAGAACTGTAACGTATCTATTGACTGGTAGTTGAAACAGCTCAAACTATTTGCACAGAAAGGCCATGCTCAAAGAAGGTGTCATGTGGTAATGATATCTCCAAGTTTTTCTCCTCCTTCCTTTTCCCCAACAACTCAAATGGAAAATTTCTCCAGATTTCTCTGACTCTTTGGTGACACCGTTTCTTCAGCTCTAAAGTGGCTGCATAAGTTATAGGAGGCAAGGGACTAAACAATATTTACTTTTGCGCCAGGAGAGGCTCTCAGACTCTGTTCTGAACCAAAACAGTATAGTATGTGGTGCAAAAATCTGGAGATAGGAATATGGTCTTGTTTACATAAGAACCAAATACTAAATGTAGTGAGGAGTTTAAGTGTTCATGAGAGAACCTTTCTGAGAAAGTCAACTTATTGACTACAATAGAGCCATCCATTGGTAATAATGAAGTGTTCACTCCAAGGCTGTTCAAGTAAAGTCTTCTCATCTGAGTTCCTCAGCATGGGCAGAATTTTTTTCTGGATCAGATGAACTGATTCTTCATTTGTATCTGTCTTGTCTTCACCAAAGTCCTCAGTGAACTCTCAGAACTGTAATTTCTATGGGAGTTTAAACGGAAGATTTGCATATAGGCTTAATCTCTTGGTATGGTAGAATACAGAAAAATCTAGTCAGGTAATTCATCTCAGAACAAATTGAAGGAATGTGTAACATATATAGCGAAGGGCAGGTTTTGATATTTGTCCCAAGGATAATCCTCACAACACTAAGTGTCACTTTCCCTGTAATTTACCTAGTTTTGACATTATTCTATTTTCCCTTGAGCCATCTGTGAGCTGACATTAACGGGATGCACGCCATTAACCTCAGTGAAGTCAATGCCTTCAAAACTCTTAGTCTGACAGCATTTTACCTTACCCTGGAGTGTAAATTGGCTCTAGCACCAGGACTGCAGGCACTGTAAAATAAGCCTGGAAAAGCTAAAACGTTGTTGCAATGCATGTAAAGTCTATATGAAATAGGATGATTTTTTTTTCCCCTGAAGTAAAGAAAGTGCTTTATTGGTTAAACCCTCTAATGTTCTCTTGGAAAGACAGCGGGTTTGCCTTTTTTTTTAAAGGGGAAAAAACAAGTACAAATTACTTCTGCTAGGAAATACCAGCCAATAATCAGTAGATGAAATTCTGCAAAGTGTTAGTGGTGAAATCTTTCTGCAAGTAGCACAGGGCCAATTTTGAGGGCAATTTCTTCCGGATAACCCAACCAAATCCCACAACACAATGCTGCAAAACATCCAGCCCATCTCCTGACTCCTGTCTCAAAAGCTGGCTTTCATAACCAAGTGTTTTACTTCTCTACACCCATCCCAGAAACTCGGCTCCTGCCACTAAATAGCCAAAATGGTTTTATGATATTCTGTTAAGGCCCCAAGCCACGAATCTCAGTGCTACTGAATTTCAGGCAAGGTGTCCCTTATGGTTTCACTTCTCTCCAGCAACCTGAGATCAGAGCCTGTCATTGTGTGTTACAAGCGTAGACACAGAGAGAGCAAGACCATATCCTTGCAAAAGAAAGGCCTTGAATGTGACATGAAGGGAAATATCTGGATTCAACTGGACTTTGATTTTTATAGCTGGAGTCAAAGGATACTTGGATTCTTTTCTTCTCTTTTAAAGACTCTATTTGCCCACTGAGGAGAAAAAGAAGAGAGAGAATGAATGACTTGTAACAACACTAGAAGGTGGAAAGAAATGTTGTCCAGCCCTCTTTTTTTAAATGGCTTCTTCCGAAGAAATGCTGAAAAGGATTGGCTTTGATACTTCAGACTGCCAGGGAGGAAACCAAATTAGCATCAGAAAGGAAGATGTGTGGGTTGCCCCAAGTACAATTGATGTTTTAACTGTTAGCATCTTGAGAGTCATGCCAGAGATTTTCATTGCCACAGAAACCCAACACTGGGGATAGGTAAGATGCTCAGGAAAATGGCACTGAAAATATGAACTGGAGACAAAATGGCTCTCCCAAAAGAGAGACTGAGAAATCTTCCTGGCAAAAAAACAATCCCTGTCTTTGCTGCCTCTTTACAAACAGAATTACAGTTGAGAATTAATGTAATCAGCTGGATGGCCCTCTTTTCAGAGAGTTTCTTGTGCTTGGACCGAAGTCCCATTCATGAAAAGAATCCAGCAAGAATTTCACAGCTTACTGAAAATTGGTTCGATGCAATCTGGCTGAATTGAATGCACTGTTTCACTTTAGTTTTGTACTCAAAGTGAGCCAATTGGATTTCCACTCGAGGACTCCAGGGAGCCTTTAAGATAGCAAGGTAGTGAACCTTGTTTTGGTTCCTAACATATGAGTAACAACATAACACAAAGTATCGTTCAAAATGCTGAATTTCATAAAATCTGGATCATTAATGTCACACAACAGAATGACTTTCCACTACCTCTGGTCACACAAACAGAGAGCAGGATCCATGGTTCAGACAGACGTTTCTAATGATGACAGCACCAGCAGGGTTAACATGCCAGTCATCCCAGAGTTATTTGTAGCCCTAATCCATTTCCCTCTTTTAAGAACTATTCTTTCTCTCTCAGACTTAAAAAAACTCAGCATCTAGAGCCCAATCTCTGTTGCCTAGAAAAAAACCCTAGTTCCTTGCCCTCATTTCCCTTCCTGGCCCCATCTACTCATGCCGTTCACCCCAGCCAGGAAGGCTCACAAACAAGACATAAGAAAGCTTACTCTAACAGGACCCCATGAATCTCCTATCCCTGAGGAGTTTTACAGGCATTTTCCCTCCTCTAGTGACTCAAATGCAGCATCTCCAAATGCACTTACCCTCTGCCAGCCTAGGTCCTGGGAACTTGAGTTTATTCCCAAACTCAGATGTTCCAGTTGACAGCATTAAGCAGTGACTGCCAAGCCAACAGGCTAGTGAGTGAATGGGTTTTCTTAAAAATAAATAATTTTTTTCATGCAAAGCTGAGTGAACTTTATCTTCACTTCTAAAACAGAATGGTTATCAAACCTCTCAGGTGGACTTCATTCTTTACCTGTTGCCCTTCCAAAATTGATATAAATCACTCTTCTGCTTTAATTTCTTTGATGCTTTTTGATTTTTTTCACCTAACCGGTATGGAAGAGAAAATTTTTGCTTTTACATAAATTCTAGGAAGTTGTTTATAAGTCCAACTACAATAATACAGACAGGTTTCTAAGATGAGCACACTTCAAATGGGCATTCATGTCCATATTTGAATACCTATAGTAGCTGGTCTGAAATACAAATATTGAACACACTTATCTACCAATATATATGTCGGTTGTGTTTGACATTAATCTAGAAATCAAGGTGCAAGCATTTTAAACATTTGGGCCAGAATGTAAAGGCCTGATATCTAGGTGAAAAGGAAGCCTCTTCCCACTCAAGTCTTTTTTTAGTACTTTTTTTTTATTAAGCCATTAGGACATTCCTAGACAATGAAAAAAGATTAATTTAACTAAATAGGGATTTGCAGTTGTACTGGAAGAATCTGAACCAAACTTCACAAGAAGAACAGGACAAAAAATAAGTTTTACTTGAATGAAGGCTTTTGGATTAGTTTTACACTCAAAATCTGAACAAAACAGTCAGCATTTTTAAAAAAAATCCTTAGTGACTAATTATTATTAATAAAGTTTGAAAAATACTTAAAGGGTAGTTTCTTATCCTTCAAAACATTTTATTTGAAAAGCATCTGAAATGTTTATTTTTATTTGAAACCATGCAGGTTTGTGATGAGTAACAATGTCTGTCTGCCCCCACTGAACCCAAAGGGTTTTTTTTTTCCCTTCCTGTGAGCTTCTAGCCCAGGCCTTCCTGGCCCAGAAAGGGTCAATATGTGAGAAAGGTTCCTGGTAACATCAAGGAGGGGAGGAAAGATTTTTTAAAAGTTTCTGCAATCTGGAAAACATAGGAGTATGTCGGAGGATGCATAAGAAGGAAGACTCTTTGCTATCCAGTTCTGAACTCAGAAGTTACCTAAAGTCTCCCTGTTTGGGAGGTTTCCAGATGAGGTGTTAATGTAACCAAATTTCACTTACAAAGCCCTGAGAGATGCAGATTGCAGTGATCTCCGCATCCGGTACAAAAACTAAACAACTTTTGCACTTCCAGCATCCTTCTTCCTAACCTTGTAGGAGGTTAGGAAGAAGTATCACAGATGGTGAAACAGAACCTTGCAGATTAAATTATCTTTCATGAAACCATGGAATCATTAAGGTTGGAAAAGACCTCCAAGATCATCCAGTCAAACCATCAGCCCAACTCCACCATGCCAACTAAACCACCTCCAAAGTGCCAAGTCTGCATGTTCTTTGAACTCCTCCAGGGATGGAGACTCTACCACTTCCATGGGCAGCCTCTTCCAGAGCTTAACAACCTGATAAAACTGTGGTGGAGCTGGAGACTAAGGTAGGATTTCTGGAATCCTAGGGCTAAACTTAAAGGGCAGAATAAGTGGTGCTGGAGAAGATGTACAAACTGATGTTCTTGAGAACAAATCAGCATTCTATAGTCTAACTTCTAATCAAAGCTAACTGATGCATTGTGTGGGGGTGTATGTAACTGAATTAATTTAATGCACATCCATACATATGGTGGATTTCCGATGTCTAATGTCTAACTTCTCCCCTTATTCCAAGCAGTCTGAGATCAGTTACTGAAAAGAAGAGGGGCATACTTTGAAGCCAAGTTAGGTTTTCTGCAGTAGAAGCTAATATGACAGTGTAAGATTTTCTAGCTACAGAGCTAGGATAATACCCAAAAGTTGCAGAAACTGTACTAAATCAAATACAGGGGTCTCATTAAAAGACAGAGAAGTACCTGGCAAAGAATAATAATGTGAAGATAAAATTCAGTTTTGTGATTTCTTATTCATATGTATCATGAATATTATCACAGAATACAAAATCCTTCCTTCCACTGTCTGTCGTTGTTTGAGAGGTGAGGTTGAGAAGCTTTATCTTTATGCAAAAAAGAGCCTTTTGAAGACATTGTTGAAGGAATTGATTTTTCTCTTGTTCTTTCCATTCCTCTTCACTCTCCATGCTTCCAATTATTCATTCATCTATATTCAGTCAATGTCTCTTTACCTAAGGCTCTATTTATCCACCATTGAATATGTCCTTTGCTGGTCCCTCTACTGTAATCAGAAAAAGAAATGATCCCGGTGACTCTGTGAAAGTCATTATTAGAGTCATTGGAGGGAGAATTGATCAATGTCCTTGCTGTTTAGGCAGAGAAGCTCTAAGTCTCTTGCCAGATAGGAACTGGAGAACTAGAAGAGCCTTCAGCTGTGCCAGGTCAAACAGATCAAGTCTGAATGTCTTCAGATATGCCTTGGCTTTCCAAGTAAATGCTATCTAACCTTTGCAGCTTCTGAGGATTGTTCCACTCAGATTCTGACCTTAGGTTGTGTTCTCTTCAGTCCTAATCCAAAATAACTCTGCTGATTTCAGTGAACTGACTCTGGATTTGTGCCACTTACTTAGTGCAAAACTGGAATTTGTCCTCTCGGAGACTAGCTGTCCCAGCAGAGTTTATGTGTGGTGCTAAGTCAAGTCACTAAGAATAAAGCACAGCAAGCTGGAGTTGCAGTGACCTTCTTATTGCCTCTCTTGTGTCACCAAAAAACAAGAAAAGTCCTGCAAAGTCAGCCATCTAAAGCACTGAGGTGGCTATAAACAGTCCAAAGGGTCCTGTTTTCCCAATACAAGGGAAAGAACTCTTTGGGCGGCTCTGAGATGTATGGATGATGTTTAGTCTACATGCTTGAAAATAATAATAATAAAAATATTGTTTAAACTAGAAGAAATTTGTAGGATTAGAACCCCATGGAAAGCAAGTACCTTAGTTTGCAGAGTGAAAATATTCCAGAGAGACCCAAATAAACTCATCTTCATCAATTCATTAAACTTGACCATGCATCATTGGCCCGACACGACACCCTTTCCTAGGCAATAATCTTCCTCTTCAGAGTTAGTCACAAGCTATATCAGTTCCCTCCCAGCCTGTGCAGACTTGATTGGCATTGGACACCAGCCAAACAGTCAGCTTTTCCTCGTGGGATTCAAGTTCTCAGATACCAGAGAGCCTCTTCCAGCAGCATTAGGCACAGGATGCAACACCGTTATTTATATGAGGATCAGATCCTCAGTACTCCTTTCATGGGGAAGAGGATACGTCTGAGATCACACCCTTAGGAGGATCACATCGCTCTGGAGCTAGGAATGTTGGCCTCAAGATAATTAGGCCAGACGCATTTCGATGGTAAACTGTATTTTTCACAGTGCAAGCAGCCAGACATATTTACCTCAATTCCCAGGACAAGCAAAAGTTAGAACACTGAGACATTCACCATTATTCAGCTTAGAGGCTTAAACTCTTTGCTGGGAGCTAATTTGGGAACACTAAGCAGCATATTAAGGCCGTCACAGCACTGCCATGTGCAGCTGCAAAAAGCCATTTAGAATCGCAGCTGGACGCCTTTTGCCTTATCTTAACAGCTGCCATAAATATTCCCATCCGACTCTCCTTATATTTGGATAGGAGGCTGGAGATTTAACAACTCTGATGGCAAGATGTGATCTTGATGGATAATCATTGTAAGAATGAGAACTATGATACTCCAGTATTTGCCTGTTGAATCTTGGGTCTGTTTGGAAAAGGAAATTCCTGGATGAAAACTTCAATTTTTGATTCCAAATAACCTTGCCATTCGACAGCCTCTGTCACAATTGTTCCTAGGTAAACAGCATTAAGGTCTTGTCATGTCTTTGGACACTTTGGGTGAAAGGATCTAATTATTTTTTCTGGACAGAAAAATGCACTGACTCCTATAAATTCTTTTTATGGATGCTTCTTTAAAAGCAATGTATGTCAAGGTGAATTCAGGCAACTCTGGAGTTTGTAACTCTATATGCATAGAAGGGGAAAGCCAAACTCACTGCTGAAGTGAAGAGGAAAATCTCCACTGATCCTAGCAACAGCGCCTGGCTGAGTATGTGCAAATAAATTGTCAATCGTTTTCGTCTTAGAAACCTACACTCATTCCATAGCCAAAAAGCATAAATTAAGTCAACCAAAGGAAATCCTGCACCTCAGTAAGGGTGAGTTAAGTGACTTTGCCAAACAGAAAGGCATGGCCTATGGGACAAAGGCCATTATTTTTAATAAACATAGAGATTCTGTACAAATGGATTCGTGAACTGTTCATGAACAGCAGAGAATGTTATACTGCTTTTTGAAGCATGTGGGAACAAAGACCTTTTAAATTAGGGCCCGTTTTGACCTCATCGGTCACACATTGTCTAGAACCACCACTAGTGAATATCCTCTAAGGTTAAGCTGTTCAGTGCAAAATAGCTTCCTGCTTCTCTGTCCTCAATAGACCTTCAGACTACCCAGAGGCAGAAGTGAGCAATAGTATTTGTCTGGGGAACATGTACACCTCATTAGTCATTGATGTTCTGTCTGAAGATCATAGAGGATCACAGTCAGCAGAGAAGAGAGTAATGCAAGCAAGTAAATCATAATATTCACCAGCAAAATAGTGGGTAGGGAAGCAAGGCGGGACCTTATGTTTCCTCTTCACTCTCAACTCAGCTCCATTCACTACTCAACATTATCTGTTTCAGACCCACAGCTATGACCTGTGAACAGGATAGAGTTTGATTTCATTTTATCATGTTGAGTATTTGGCCCAGGCACCAGCTGAGATGTTTCTGAGCTTTTGAGATCTACTGCACAAACCTGAACTCAGCAAGGCCAAGATCATACACATAGGAACCAGACTAGTTTGCATTTTCTGGGAAAATATACAATCTGTTTTTAACCTTTTTTTCAGAAGAAGAAGCCACAACGCTAGATCTGAGGACTGATATCCTCATGGCACATGCAACCCGAGTACCCATTTCCTTGACTGACTTTTGACTTGCTTCATGCTAGGCAAAAACCCCAGCACTTCTGTGAGGGTCAAAGATCCATGCTACATGGAGTCCTAGGGCTTTCAACCATCAGTGTGATGTAGGGGGAAGGCATTAGAAAAGTGTTCACCTGGAAAAAGCTGTGTTCTTTGTAGCACTGGAGACAGAAAATGCTTCTTTTTTACTCCTAAATCATCTGAATGTCTCAAATTTTCTCTGCTGGAGTAAAAGTAGTCCTCCCAATCATGCACCAAAGCCAGTCTTCTCCGAGAAAATCTATCTCATTTTGTTCCGTATTTTGCTCCTCCAGAAACGAAAACCAAAATCATTTCCAAGGAAGGTGTGGGTGTGATGGCAGATGTCTGAGTGTGGAGGGAGGTAGCCACAACTCAGAGCTGTAATCTCAGCAATGAAGATACTGATTTTTTTGTTTACCATGGGGCCTTGCATATACATATCAGAACCAGCTTGAGCAGCTTGTCTTCAGTACACAGAGCTCCCAGGAGACTTGCTATAACTAAATCCAGACTGTGCTCTAAGGACTTCTTCTGACCTCGGAACGATGGCAGAAGATTACTTTGGCCTCTTTTTTTGTCCCAGTCTTGATACTGCAGAGCATATAAGATAAACCTTTCTACAGATTGTAGTTTCAGACTATTTCATAAACAGGGTCTATTTTTAGGCAATAGATTTGCCTAGGGAAATTGTGGAATTTCCACCTCTGAATGGTTGCAATAGCAGGTTAGACAAATCATTTAGGTGAAGGCAATCTTGCCTTGATGCAGGCAGCTTCTCTCAGCTCTGTTTTCTGTGACTCAGTATATTATAAAGAGAGAGGAAGAAAAAAAATTGCATAAATTGACATAACTTGGCAATACTTGCACCTTTTTTACAGCAGGCAAACAGTACGGTTTGGGGACAGATGGTTAGAAAGGAAATAGGAGAGGAGCAGAAGAGGAAGTGAAGAACCAGAGAAAAAGAACTGAGGAAGAAGAAATGGATAGAATTTAGATTCCTGATTCAAATTTGGAAGCAAAGCAAGCCATAGTGCCTCTCCTCACAACTAAGGGACTCAGCAAAGCCAGGATCTAGTGAATACTAAATTTTAACATACTTATTCAATAAACCTTTTAGATCCCCCTCCTTTGAGCCAGCTGCCTCCATGGAAGAGCGAGTGAACAGCTAATGCTGGATTAGCTGAGTCAGTGTACCTTTAACAGGTAATTCATATACACATTGCGAATTTACCCTCCCTCTTCCATCCCCAGTTCACTTCACTTAAGCCTTTTATTGAAGCTGAATTTCAGTAAAACCATAGCTACAAAACCTGCTGCAAGCCTTGTGTCCTCCTATTTCTGTATACACCTACCTGCTGTGTCTAATACTTAGCTCTTGGGATATGAGTCCTTGTTTCAGATCTGTGTCTGTGCAGCCCTTGGGACAAATGGGAGGGGAGCCCAGCAGAGGGTTGATCATGACATGAAAGTCTTACAAGCATTTCCTCTTTTAGCAGGTAGTATTCACCTTAATCTGCAGCTCTTTATAAGACACCTTTGGAGCCCAAACTAGGGAGACAGTCATATTTTTCAGGTCACAAATGGAACAATAAGGGGAACGAGATTTGGAGCCAGGGGTTTCTCAGTCTGCTCTGATCATGTTGGGAGGTACGGAAATGGGATTCTGTTTTAGCTGCTTTGTCTTCCTCCAGGTTTGTCTACATTGTCTAAGCTGACTCCTGTGTGGGCTTTACCAGCCATCTCCTGTACTGTCTCACTGTGTCAACAGACCGTTCTGCACTTAATGAAGTGAATGAATAATTCAGACAGCAGCATAGCAGACCCCAAAAAGGGACCACGTGTGTAAGGGAAAAGAAAGCATTTCCCATGCAAACCAGGGTTTGCATGCTCTGCCAGATCAATTACAAGCTTTCACAGCCAGAGAGGAAACAGTTCTTTCTCCCTTCTATTAAAACGGCTGCTCCGTCCCATTGTGGATTGAAAGAGCTACTTGGCTGCCCTTGGATCCCAGTTGACCTCCAGCCATAAGACTAAGCCTTTACTAGAAAGGAGGGGGAACAATCAATTTCTAAATTAAGATATTGTCCTCCTGATTATCTCTTTGCCATCAGTGGTATTTGAAGGTATAGAAAGGAAAAGAGAAATTCCGGTGTGGCTGGGGGTGAAGGACTATGTCCCAGCCTTCAGGAAGCTTTTATTCTATGTGGCACTGTACAAACTACTACACAAAATTTCTGGAAAAATCTAAGACTGTTCTTCCCATCTCCTCCTGACAACACCACTCAATGCAGCGTACCACTCCAGCCCAAGTGCCACAGCACCTTGTTACATCTGGAGGCTCTACTGATTTCTTTCCTTGTCTGGACCTGAATTAACCTGGCCCTTTATGTCTAGAGAGTTAGCTCAGAGAAGGTTTGGACAGACATTGGCAGGGAACAGGCATCAGTCACTGATGCTCACTGAAGGAAGGATGAGATGGGACATTCACCTGTTCCTGAGCCAGGATAATGAAGTCATCCCCATAGGAAAGAAGCCATAGATTACATGGCCTGATCTTCTGCTTGGTTGTCTGCATTGATCAAAATGGCAGAATGGTTTACATGGAAAAACTTTGTGTTGGAGACCAGGAGGAACTGCCTAAAGCAGGGTCCTGATTGACAGCGAAACTGAAAATCTTGTACCAGTGAATTCTATGGCAAAGCTCCAGCTGGTCTCACTGGGGGCTGGGCATTATTTTTGGTCTTTCCTTGTCTCTGGAAAAAAAGATATTTACCTAATGAAAGATATGTTCTCACCCTCGTCTACTGACTAACCTACTAGCTGGAGATTCAATGCTAACCTCCTGAAGAATCAGCTCAGCGCAGGGAAGTATCTTCTGTCTTGCTGTAACTCTTGACCCTGATGTACAGGATATCTGTGTGTGAAGGCTGGGGTTTATGTGCCGTGTTCTGACACAAAATAACACAAGAGTGTTCCACAGATGTGAAGAAGAAAGTGATGCTTTATTAGAAGAATGCAACCTGGAGATATCACAGACAAAGCTACCATTCAAGCCATGTTTTCACAGACTTCTTGGTAGATTCTCCGTGTCTTTTCCCTTTTGTTCCTACTTGCACTTTGCATGCAAAACTTCACACAAATTTATCCATCTTTCTTTTTTAACTGCTGTTGTTGTGTTTTGTGCTAGTATTTGCTTATGTACAACAGTCATCGTTACCAGCACCAGCTCTACAAGATAGACACAAGCCCAGTCAACAGTCTTGTTATGAATGGTTACACTTCAAGTGTCCTGGGTTTCTTTTAACCATCTTGTAGGGGCTGTCTACTTTGTCATTGTAGGTGAAGAATTTGTTTCTGTCCATTTCCTGCCTTCACACCTTTGATAAGCATCCTGGTCTCTTGTATCTCAGCATCCAGCATCTCTTGTATCTGACTCCTCCATTTGCTAAAAAACTCTTGGTGTCCTCCTGATTTTGGCCTTGGCTGCAAGTTGTTTCTTTTTGTGTGTGTATTTTCATCTTCATCACTGTTTCCCTGTAATTTATTCTGACTTTGGCATCTTCATTGCAGCAGGCTGTCTATTTAGCTTGACACTCTCTTACATGGATGGTGTACACATCTGTCTTCAGGCTGGGACAGCTTGCCCTTCATGGGACGTGGAATGCTGGCTCTCTGGCCCAGCTGTCCCTGCATCAGTACATCACCCCATGAAAGTGTATTACAATGTTGGATCATATCGCTTTTTGTGATTAGGTATCATCAGAAAGACAGCTCTCTATTTCTCTCACTTCTGACCTTCTTGAACTTGAGACTACTCGGGGGAAGATGTTGTGGGCGCAAATTCCTTTTTGCTGTCAAATTGCTTACATTCTGTCAACACATACTATCACTCACTGTCCAAGCATAGTGAATCATAACTTGCAAAATGCCCCTTCAGTTTCTAATTAGCACATTCTGGCTGAGTGACCTCAAGATTTTCAATGTACTTTGTAGAGAACAAGCTAGTGTTAATAAGGCAGGTACTGTATCTGGGGACAAAAGCTGCAAGAAAAGGCTTCCACTTTGCCAATTGCTAAGTAATGTGATCTTAAGAGGGGAATAAACTGTTGTTATAGGTTCTGTGATATCTGCTGTTTTGGGCTAGCCGAAATGTAACTTATTACAAAGTACAATTCATAGTTTTGCTTGGATGTGATGTTTCTTGTTCCTCCCCTACAGGAAATGAATGTGCTGTTCAGACCACTTTCTCCCCACTAGGTATTTCCTACAGCTGATTCAATTATCAGCTGAGTTTCACCTTCAGTGAAACACGGTGGTATTACTGTTGTATAGGCTCACCATCAGAAGAATTCCACAGCAAACTACTTGTCTCTCACTGAGCATCAACTGCTGAGTCATGAGCCTCAATCCTCCTCTACACCCAAAAAACTTGTTTCACAGTAAAGTTGTTCCATAAGTCTTGCTTGCCCGAGGCATTGCTTGCCTCCTGTTGAAAGTATTTAGGCATTGCTGAAGATGCTGCTGTGCTCCACTGAAATCTTACAGATTTTCACCCCGGGCCTGACACTGAGAAGAGACATTACATGACACAGATTCATTCTAAGTTAGACCAATGGGATGGGTAGCTGTCTCTTCTGCCAGTGGTGGTTGAGCTAGGAATTTTCTGTCATGATGTTGCCTCTTCACTCAGCAGCCTTTTTCCCAAATAATTTCTTTTGAGAAGAACAGGACATTTATTAGGCAGTTATTCCATTTATTGCTCATCTGTTCTTCCTTAAGATGAGCAGGGATGTTCTTTACTTCACCAAAACATAGGCTTGGCATTTAGGACATCATTCTGAGCCCAGTATAACACAGAGTCCTTGTTTACTCCACTACTCCAGGCCCATGCTGAAATTGTGTTGGAGGACAATATCTGTAAGAAAATATTCCCCAGAGAGTATTTTTACAGGGACTTGGATGTACTCCTTGAAAGACTGCAGCGGTTGCTCCAGGGCCTTCCTGCCTCTGCACTGGAACTATTCTAAACACACAACAACCAGGTCCAGGAATACGGGGTTAATTAATCTTGATTATTTCCATATGTCCACAATATGGAGGGACCCAGTGTCTGTCTAATCATGACGCTGGAGAGTTTGCATGTACCAAGCTCCTGTCACTGCAGACACAACATTTTTGCTCAAGTGTCACTCTAAGGCTCCAGCAGCTGCTCAATTTCTATTTGGGCAGGTCTGCCTATTGCTTTCCACTGCTATTTCATCTCCAGTCCTGCCTGTGGGAGGGATGAGTAAGTGATGGGGAGGAGGCAGGCAGTGACGGCTCTGACAGAGGCGTGTTTATGCTGGACTTCATGTTGTTCCTCTGTATCCAATGGAGGGCGGTCCATCTCCCCTGCACAGTGAGGGGCGCATAAAGCATCTCTGTGTGTTTGGAAGGAAAGGCTGAGTTGTGCCAATATTGTCACTACCTCATCCTGTGCAACTGGGAGGCTCTGATGTAGTCATTCCATTCTACCACCCTCATTGACTCAGATCTCCTGCCTGTCTCTGATGAGACTGAGTTGTCTTGGCTCAGCTGTGTCCTGGGAACTATCTGCAGGTCTGAATCTCCCTTTCTTTTGTCAGTACTTCATCACCTCCATGGTATTGTCCATGTTATGACAGAGCATTGGCTCCAAATCGAAATTCCTCTGTTGGATTTATCTCTTCTCAACATGGCTAGGCAAATTCCTTCTTCTGGAACACACTGGTATCCGACAAGGAAAAAAAAATAGTGCTGCAGACATCCACTTTTCCAGATATACAAAGAAGGATTAAAACACTCTATCCCCAAGTTTTTAATTTCTTAACTGGGAAAATATTGTAATTTCTTTTCTCCAGGGAAAAGAGCTCCTTCTTTTTCACATGAGATTTTTTTTTGCAATTTTACACATTTCTTTCTGACTTTAAAACATTTGAAACATTTAGATTCTCCTGTTCAAAGGAGCTCTTAATTTTGAATGTTATGGCTTTTCTTATGCTTTAAAGCACTCAAGAATGACACAAGTTGGCCTATTTCAGAACAGATAAAATATTTCATTGCTATAAAGTGTGTTTTTCCATGTTTTGCACAGAAACCTGCATGTTTCACAGTTCTTCTTTCCTCTATTGTTATTCTGTTTCTCAGAACATGCTGCAAATAAGAAAATCCCCAGAGTTCCCAAGAGCTTTTGTCATTGAAACCGCCTGTTTACTAGATTGTAGTGCATTTTAAAATCCAATTGGAAACTGCCTCTTTTTTGGAAACTTAATGGATGTACTCCAGCCCACACTACGGCTTCTTCCTCATCTCTCCCACCCCAGCCCACTTTCATCTGTCCTCCTCTCTGCTGCTGTTGCCACTCTGAAAGGGAGCTGTCCAAATGACAGATTTTCTGTCCTTTCTCCATGTCGCTTTTCTCAGAGCTGTGCTCCAGCAAGGTTGAAACTGGAGAGAGTTTCCGGTCCCTTTGGTTTCTTATTTCTACCCACAATAGAGGGTGTAAAGTATCTTGTGTTATGTTCAACAGAGTGTGGGTGAATTAAGAGAAGAAATCGGTCACTTCTGGTCATAAGAGATCTTTTGATTTGCGAAAAAAAAAAAAACAGCTCAGCCAGGATTCCCATTCCAAGCTGGAAGTGATGACTCAGAAAATCAAATAGATAATGAGTTGTTTATGAGCAGGTCCTGTTTGTTTACTTGACTGCAAAGCTGTGAACAGCCTGTTCTTGAGAAGCATCCTGAACTCTGACCTCCTAGAGGGAACCTGTGTGAAATGAGCAGAGAAGAACCCAAACCTTTGCCTCAGCAAAGGAAAACACACTGTTTCCTGAAAAGGCCACCTGAGTGCTGATCATCCCATGAGACCACACAGAGGATACTTGATGCACAACAGCCAAATGAGCACGTCTTTGTTGCCAGGCCTCTGCTCTAGAAGAACATTACATGGAATAACATCATCACCAACACATCAACTGTCCCAACTCTGAGCCTGATGAAAGGCTGAGAAGGTATCTTCCTTGAAATTATACTTCGAGCTAGAGTAAAAGAAATTTTTTCCTTTCCTCCTCTGTGCTGACATCTAGCCAGACAGCAGTGAAAGAAAGCTGAAAGTCATGATGCAATTCCGGGAAATAGAAATACTTCCTACATGTGATGTTGGAAGGGCCTACTGTGTCTTAACATAGCCTATAGGAATCTGCTAATCTAATTCCAGTTTGACATAATCCTTATTCTCCAGGCAAACATCCAGCCTTGAATTAAACTTTCCCAACTACGTAGATACCAAACCCATCCTTTACATGTTCTTCTTTAGCTGCAAAAAGATTTGCATCTTCTCTTTTAAATTGTTCCCTTTTATCTCCTTATTATATATTGTCATACTTGTAGCTACTTGACTGAAAACTCCTCTATTACCACATTAGTATATGGAATCATGGAATCATAGAACCATCTGGTTGGAAAAGACCTCTGAGATCATCAAGTCCAACCGTTACCTGTCCCCTTACTAAACCATGTCCCTAAGGAACTCATCTACCAGTCTTTTAAACACCTCCAGGAATGGTGATTCTACCACCTCCCTGGGCAGCTGTGCCAGTGCCTGACCACCCTTTCAGTGAAGAAATCCTTCCTAATGTCCAGTCTAAGCCTCCCCTGGCACAATTGCAGCCATTTCCTCTTGTCCTATCACTTGTGAGAAGAGCCCAGCACCCACTCCGTCACAACCTCCTTTCAGGCAGTTGTAGACAGTGATGAGGTCTCCCCTCAGCCTCCTCTTCTCTAAGCTAAACAACCCCAGCTCCCTCAGTCTCTCCTTGTAGGGCTTATTCTCCAGCCCCTCACCAGCCTCGTTGCCCTTCTCTGCACACGCTCCAGCCCCTCAATGTCCTTCCTGTAGTGAGGGGCCCAAAACTGAACCCAGCACTCGAGGTGTGACCTCACCAGTGCTGAGCACAGGGACACAATCACCTCCCTGCTCCTGCTGGCCATGCTGTGTCTGATACAGGCCAAGATGCCATTGGCCTTCTTGGCCACCTGGGCCACTGCTGGCTCATGTTCAGCCGGCTGTCAACCAACACCCCCAGGTCCTTCTCCGCCAGGCAGCTCTCCAGCCACTCTTCCCTGAGCCTGTAACACTGCACGGGGTTGTTGTGACCCAAATGGAGGACTCTGCACTTGGTCTTATTGAACCTCATCCCGTTGGTCTCAGCCCATGGATCCAACCTGTCCAGATCCCTCTGCAGAGCCTCCCTTCCTTCAAGCAGATCCACACTTCCACCCAGCTTGCTGTCATCCGCAAACCTGCTGAGGGTGCCCTCGATCCCTTCATTGAGATCATTCATAAAGATGTTGAACAGGACTGGACCAAGCACTGAACCCCGGGGAACACCGCTCATGACCGGTTTCCAACTGGATTTACTTCCACTTACCACAACCCTTTTGGCCCGGCCATCCAGCCAGTTTTTAACTCAGCAGAGGCTGTGCCTGTCCACGCCGATGGCAGCCAGTTTCTCCAGCAGGATACTGTGAAAAACGGTGTCAAAGGATTCACTGAAGGCCAGGTACACCACATCCACAGCCTTTCTCTCATCCATTAAATGGGTAACCTTGTCATAGAATGAGGTCAGATTGGTCTGGGAGGACCTGCCTTTGGTGAACCCATGTAGACGGGGACTGATCGCCTGGTTGTCCCACATGTGCTGTATGATAGCACTCAGGACAATCTGTTCCATGACCTTCCCCGGTACCGAGGTCAGACTGACAGGCCTGTAGTTCCCCAGATCCTCCCTCAGACCTGTCTTGTAAATATGTGTAACATTTGCCAACCTCCAGCCAAGCAGCACTTCCCCAGTCAGCCAGGACCACTGGTAGATGAGGGAAAGGGTTTCGGCGAGGACCTCTGCAATCTCCCTTAAAACCCTCAGGTAGATCCCATCTGGCCCCATAGACTTGTGTGCATCCAATTTGCCAAGCAGGTCTCTAATCAAATCCTCCTGAATCCTTGGAGCTTCACTCTCACTGTCTGCTGGCTCAGGGGGCTGAGTATCCTGAGAACATCTCACCTTATTACTAAAGACTGAAGGAAAGAAGGCATTAAGTACCTCTGCCTTGTCCTCATCCCTCATCACTGCTGTCCCTCCCACATCCAGAAAAGGAGGGATATTCTCCCTGGTCTTCCTGTTGTTGTTAATATATTTGAAGAAACATTTTTATTGTCTTTCACAGAACTGGCTAGTTGGAGTTCTAGTTGGGCTTCAGCCCTTCTAATTTTCTCTCTACACCATCTCACCTCACACCTATATTCCTCCTGGGACGCCTGCCCCCTCTTCCAAACTCGTAAACTTTCCTCTTCTTCCTGAGATCAGTACAAAGCTCTCTACTCAGCCAAGCTGGTTTTCTTCCCCGCCAAATCATTTTATGGCACACGGGGATGGCCTGCTCTTGTGCCGCCAGGATTTCCTTCTTGAGGAGCATCCAGCCCTCTTGTGCTCCTTTGTTCTTTAGAACTGCCTCCCAACGAAATTTAACAAGCACCCTACTAAACAATCTGAAGTCTGCCTTCCAGAAGTCCAGGGTGGCAGTTCTGCTGACCCCCCTCCTTCCTTCTCCAAGAACTGAGAAGTCTATCATCTCATAATCACTGTGTCCCAGTCATCCTCCAACAGTCACCTCTCCCACAAGGCCTTCTCTGTTCATAAACAGTGGATCCGGTGAGGCACCTTCTCTAGTTGGTTTACTCACCAGTTGCATTAGTAAGTTGTCTTCAATGCACTCGATGAACCTCCTAGACTGTTTCCTTTTTGCTGAACTATGCTTCCAGCAGAGACCTGGAAAGTTGAAATCCCCTACAAGAATGGCAGCTAGCGATTGGGAGACTTCTTGCAGTTGCTTGTAGAAGAGTTTGTCAGTTTCTTCATCTTGGCTGGGCAGCCAATAACAGACTTCCACCACTATATCTGGCTTACTGCGCATTCCACTGATTTTAACCCATAAGCACTCAACTCTCTCATTACTGTTATTGAGTTCCACGCAATCAAGACATTCTCTAACATAGAGAGGAACCCCACCACCTCTCTTTCCTAGCCTATCCCACCTGAAGATTTTATAGCCACATATGGCACCACTCCAGTTGTGTGAATCATCCCACCACATTTCCGTGATGACAATTACATCATAGCTTTCTTGCCTTGCTACAGCTTCCAGCTCTCCCTGTTTGTTGCCCATGCTACATGCATTTAGTCTAAATGCTCTTCAGCTGGGCTGTTGTTTCCACCTCTTCCCTGAGCGGAATATCCATAAGTCCTTAGTGTCTTCTAGCTGTAGTTTGTAACCCACGAATGGAGTTTATTGTCACAAGATACCAGAAAGGACAAGCACTCAGCATGATTCAAACATTGGAAATATGGCATAGTTTCCAAAATTTTTTCATCTCCAGTCTTGTATTCCAGTGAGATGTTTCCATGGAGCGGCAGAGTTCATCTCCCTCAAAAGCTGCAATCAGGGGAGTTCTGGATTTTTCAGGGGCTAATTCTGCAAAATCCATGTTCATTATTGCTGGAAAGAAGGGAAGGGGAATTGTTTGTCTTTTATAAAAAAAAAAAAAAAAAAAGAGTTGTTGGCAGATGTCAGAGTTTTGACATTGTTTGTGAGATTCTGCAGAAACATTAAGAGAGTTTTGCTCTTTGTTTGGGGTATTGGGGAAAAGGAGGAGGAGAAAGGATCCAGCAATAAAACAGATAGGAAAACTAAAATAATTATTCTGGAGGAAATTCAAGTGGAGATGGTTTAGTGACAAAGCATGGGGAGTGGCTTTGAAGACTGAGGGTTCTGTTTTATACTTGTGAGAGCTGATGAAACAAAGCCCAATCCTGAGAGACTCTGGAAAAGATTATCAAACTTATATAGTGAAAAAGTACATTTACAAGAAATTTTCCATTAATAATCACGTTCACAGGTGATGCATAAATGTACACCCTCAACTACTTGCAGGCAATATCTTCTACAGTAATTTTTATTTTAGATTTTTTTTTATGCTGTGAGATTTGTATATGCAAAGAAATCCAAGCATGCTTTGTTTGCATGTGCAATGTAGGGGATATGTATAAGCTTACTAAACGTTTTGCTATTTGATTTTGTATGTAGCACTCCAAGCACTCCAATCAGTACACCACGCACTACACTAGGCACTCCAATCACTCAAGATTTGCAGGTAAACATCAGACAAACTGTCTTCCTACCATATAACCAATACTTGGCATTTTTAAGTACATTAAATTTTGTTCTTCCATCATGACAGGAATGATCTTTTCCTGTACTCACCTTCCTGTGAACACTGTCCAAGATCATACATTTGTATAACATGGAAATGCAAGTCATCAGTTTGTGTTAAAATATAGAACATGCATTAATTGCTGCTCATAATGGAATAGCCCACGTTTTTGTCAACATTGCCTTTGTAATTTATTTGATAAAGCCTTGGAGATGGACAAAAGCCAAAACCAATTTGAACACTGGCTTGAACCCATCAAGAGGCAGATCTGAGATATTTATTCATTCTATTACAGGGAAGCAGCTAATGTACAAACTGCAGCACAAGGTATAGGCTCTAGTGTCTGTAGGTAATGAATCACAAACACATGCACATACACACAGACGGTGCTATGGGAACGAAACGTGGCAGCCATGACAACAACAATACAAGCCCCTGTTACATGAACTAAAACAGTAACTGTATTAGCTGTTCATGAAGGCCTTTCTCTTCCCCAGGGCTCGCCATAAGAGGAGAAAAAGGAGTTATATGGTAAATCAGAGCAGTACAAGAAAATCTCCAGGAATCAAAGTTTTGGAGGTTTCCTAGTATATGAGAATTTGGTGATGATGATATGCTGACAGCGACAATGATTGCAGAACGGTGAGCGCTCGGGAGTGCTGCTCCCATAGAAAGCATTGGCACAAGAGCTATTTCAAGAACTCCAGGTAAACCAAGACCTTCCCTATCTAATTCTTGGCTCTTTCTGACAATAACCATAGAGGAACAAAGCAGTTGATAGGAAAGGTGGAAAATTCATCATTAAATTCTTTACATTTCAAGCCCTCTGTATTTCTAGAAGAGATAATTTAGCTTGACTGAAAGACTAGCTGAAGTTCTTCAATATAGAAGATGGAGAAAGTCAGTCTGGACAGTTCCTTGACAGCAAAAAATAAAACTTTACTATGAAGGATCCTAAGAACAAATGCCAGAACTCCTTTTTCTTAAGGTTTGAATTCTGGTAATACCTACGGGTTCATACTAACACTGGCACAAGCATGCTAAAGGAGATACAAACAGAAATCAGAACACAATTTTGTAACAAAGCAGATACTATCTACATAGGCTATGGCAGGACAACCCAGTTCGTGTGCCACTAGGAGCTTCCTTAATGCTTTACCACCTTCTGATCTAAATTACTGACCTGAAATGATGTTTTTCAACAAAGGCAAACATCTCCCTATAAATCACTGGCATTATGGATCAGTTTTGATGGCATTGCCCTATCAAAGCTCACGATGAGAGAGTGGAAGAGACCTCAGAGCAACTCAGTTTTGACTCATAAAAGACAAACTGACAAACAAATAAAAGGGAAAAAAAGCAAGAATACATTCCATTATTTCTTCTAAACCTTTTAAACCTTGAAGGGTTATAGCAGTAACCAAATCAGGTGAATAAACTGACGTATACAAAGGAGCTTATTAGAGTGCGTTGCTTTTGTTATTCAGCCGAACCCACGATTCTGTGGTTCAGAAGATGAAGCAAGAAAGCACTCAGGGTACAAACCTGGTGTGGATCATTGACTCACAGATGTGGTCACACAACAATCACTTGACTTGTGAGTTTTTATGTCACCATGATACTTAACTGGGGAGTTGGAGTAATAGTACCAGAGAACTCTATCAAAAGGAAAAGAAAAAAAAAGAGGACTAAGATGACCTACAGATACTTCATCTGTCTGAAGTTTTTCTCTGAGTTAGGTAAGATGGAAATAGTAGAAGAAAAAAGAAAAGAAGAGAGAGGAAGAAAGGAATTAATAAGTATTTTCAGACAAATGAGATCTGCTTGGTGTGACCAACCACCCCAAGGGAGAAGAGCAAGACTCTTACAGTAGCACAGGATGAGTCACAGATAACTTCACTCTTATGTTGCCCAAGGCAACTCTCATGACTTCAACATAAAACTGTTAGGGGTAGAAAATAAAAAAGTGTTTCAACTGTAGGGTGGCTCATTTACATGAAACACTGGATTTCAAAACTTAGCCTGAGGTCTGGTTTTAGCTTCCTTTCCTAGAGAAACAAGGACAAGCATGCCATCTTGGCTTGTGCATGTATTCCGTCTGTTTGTCTTCCTGCAGCGGCCATTTTCAATCCCTTTCTGCAAAGATTTCCACTTCCCACAGGGATTGTGGACTTGTTGAGGAATAGAGACACTACAAAACTATAGGAAAAGCTGTGTTATGAGCTTTAGACCTCTCAAAAATCACTGCTATTCAATCCTGGAAATCGCTGGTAATCAGCTCTGGAAAAACAAGTTTCCTTGGTTCGTCTCATTGAAGTGCATGTCAGAATACGTGTTCAGATCAGGACCAGCTGATGTGAATTCCTCCCCATACTTTTGTTCATCTCCAGCCCCAAAGATTCCCTGGCAGAGGTACCTTGCTTGCCACAGAAGACAAGTATCTCACAGAACAGAGTCAGTCTAGGAGATCTTCGTTAGGAAGAGTGCAAGTTAGCTTTCAAGACTCAGCTGAACGGGAAAGTACAAAGGAAAACTCTTCTGCACAGCTTTGAGGACTGAAAAGAAGCCACAAAATAAGGTCGGTCCAGAAAGCCATCCTGGGACTCAAATAACATCCCCTTGGTGCTCACACAGATTCCCCTGCTTTGTGTGAGAAGTCCAGGCTCTGTGCTAGCCCTCTGGACCGCATCTGCCACATTCACACTCTAATATTCAGGAGTGATCAACTATATTCCACAAAAGGCAAAACCAAAAAAAGAGCCCAGTAAACAGCAGGGATAAACAGACTAATTTCTGATCTCACCCACCAGTGCATCTATAAACTACTCCCTTCTAATTTTTGTTCCAACTTTTCACCTGGTGTTCCTTTTTGCTAGAACTCCTTTTAAAGCTGTTGTAGAAGGAAACATATATCATTAATGTTAAAACCAGTGGGATTTAAGTTAACTTAGTGCTGAGCACCAAAATCTTTAGGATCCTGTTTCCCGACAGAAATGCTTCACAGAATATGAGCTCATCATGCCTGAAAATGGGACGCAGATTTCCAAATCATCTAAGAACACTTTGAAGATGCTGCTCTCCAACACACTGAGGATTTGTCACTATTATGTAGAGCTACCCAATTCAGTTCCTGAGATGTGGCTTACTGGAATTCTTTAACCACCAACTTCACACCCACAGCATGCCCTAGGTTTATGGAAATTTCTCCAGTTCAAAGCCCAGTTGCTACTGGTCCTTGCAGCCAGGGTTCAGACCAGTGCAGCTGCAGAGCTGGCTCTTCATGTTCTTTGAAATCTCATGTGTCCTGAACTGCATTGTATCCTGCAGTCAGTTCCTGCCTCAAAGCAGCAAGAAAAACATGTCCTTAGCTCAGTCACCAGTACCTTGAACATAAGCACCATAAATCTTGGAGAGGCCTCAACCTTAAGTTTTTACATAAGCTCAGCTTGACCGCTGACTTGTGCACCTCTCTCATCAACCCTGGGTGCACTTTGGGCTCACTGCGATGCCCTGTATTGGGAAAGGCCATGGCTCTGGCTGCTGACAGCACACAGAGAAGATCACTGAAAACAAACAGAGAGCAAGCAGCTTGATTTTCATAACCTCGGTTAAACGCAGGGGGTGAAGGATCCAAAGCGGCAAAGTCAAGCAAGTTCAAGAAAGGCGGAGGGTAGCCCCTGAAGGGCTCTTTTCTTTGGCAGCCAGAGGGGAGAATGGTGCATAGAGGAGGGGGGAAGGAAAAACTATGGAATTTTTTTGCCCGCCATGCACAATAAGTCTGTCTTTATCTCCTTCTGGTTCTGTTACAACAGAGCTGACATTCACCACTAATACTGACAAAACTGCTTTCCTGGGGTCATGTGACTAAGTGGTGGGTCACAGCCACCCCATATCTACAGACACGGGTGAATTAAAATTTGACTTAGCCCATGTGCTGGCTCACTTCTTCTCACCCACAGAGGCTTGTAACCATCCTCTTTACTCTCTTCACCTGAAGCATAATTAAGCTTATTTCTATTTGTGGTGGCAGGGAGAGATTTCCTCTCCCCGGGTCATGCTGGGATAGCGGCAGGGAACAGAGAGCAACCAGTCGCTGCAGCCTGTGGCAGGCAATGTGTGCAGGGGGGGCAAATTCTTTTAGCTGATGTCAGACATAGCTTGGACTATTGTGCCTGCTGAGGGAACAGGCACCCTCCACAAATCACAGGAGGAAGCTGGGCCCTCCAGATTTTTTGGGTGTTGATCAGAGCAAGCACTGGACTCAAAGTCATTGATAAGAACCTCCTTGGAGACCAAGAGCTAACAGTGCATTTAAACCTCAACCTGTCGACAAGGACCTGCCTCCGAGTCACAGCAGTCCTGAAAAGACTCCAGCATGCAATATATATATATATATAACAGTTCTTACATAGCATATGTCATATGCAATTTATAAACAAAGAATATTTTCATGGAGTAAATCAAGTAAGTACCCAGATGTAGGTTTTAGTAATTTCTCTCCAACCCACTGGATTTTTTCTTAGCTCAGAGGTGATTAAAGGCTGCCATAACTGTGGTCAATGCTGAGAACCTGTACATCTTTCAGGATCCTGTGTGTAGCCTGGTGATTCTTCCAATGTTAGCAAATGTATGGTAGGAACCTAAGAAAACTATCTATCCCAAGATTTGGGAAAGATTATTATTTTTTTCACATTGTTTCATTCTCTGTCCTTATTCCTACTAGAACTTAGCATCACGAAAATGCAGTAATTTTTTTTTTTCCAGATATCAAAATAAATTCAGGTTATGTTGAGGCAAAGTTTTAGATTAGAAGTTGGAGGTTTTAGATGGAGTCTTTAGATGGAGGACAGGGACATGATTTGAGACAGCCAGCGTGGCTTCACCAAAGGTAAGTCCTGCCTCGCCAACCTAGTTGTCTTCTATGAGGAAGTGACTACATCAGTGGACGAGAGAAGACCCACGGATGTCATCTATCTGGACTTCTCTAAGGCTTTCGACACTGTCCCCCACAACATCCTTCTCTCTGACTTGGAGAGGTACGGATTTGATAGATGGACTATTCGGTGGATAAGAAATTGTTTGGTTGGTCACACCTAAAGGGTAGTGGTCAACAGCTCAATCTCCAGATGGAGATCAGTAACAAGCAGTGTCCCTCAGGGGTCTGTTCTAGGACTGGTGTTGTTTAGTATCTTCCTCATTGACACAGATGATGCAATCAAGTGTACCCTCAGCACTATTGCAGATGACACCGAGCTGAGTGGTTCTTTAACACCCCTGGATGCCATTCAGAGGGACCTTGACAGGCTAGAAAATTGGGCTTGTGAAAACCTCATGAGGTTCAACAAAGCAAAGTGCAATGTCTTGCACTTGGGTTGGACCAGTCCTCAGTATTGGTACAGGTTGGGGGATGAAGAGACTGAGAGCAGCCTTGCAGAGAAGGACCTGGGAGTCTTGGTGGATGAGAAGCTGGACATGAGCCTGCAATGTGCATTGCAGCTCAGAAAGCCAATCATGTCCTGGGCTGCATCAAAAGAACCGTGGCCAGCAGGTCAAGGGAGGTGATCCTTCCCCTCTACTGTGCTCTGGTGAGACCCCACCAGCTCTGGAGCACGCAGCACCGGAAAGACATGGAGCGGGTCAAGAGGAGGGTTACAAAAATGATCAAAGGTCTGGAACACCTCCCCAGTGAAAAGAGACTGAGAGAGTTGGGGTTGTTCAGCCTGGAGAAAAGAAGACTCTGAGGAGACCTTATTGTGAACTTTCAATACTTAAAGAGGGCATGTAATAAAGATGGGGTAAAAATTTATAGCAGGGCATGTAGCAACAGGACAAGGGGTAACGGTTTTAAAATATAGGAGGAGAAGTTCAGACCAGATATTAAGAAGAAATCTTTTTTTTTTGCTGAGGGTAATGAAACACTGGAACAGGTTACCGAGAGAGGTGTTAGATGCCACATCCCTGGAAACATTCAAGCTTAGGCTGGATGGGGCTTTTAGCAACCTGATCTAGCACTAGATGTCCCTGCTTTCTGTAGCGGTGTTGGAGAAGTTGACCTTCATTGTTCCTTCCAATCCAAACCATTCAATGATTCTATGATTCTATTAAGGTCCAGATAATGTTGTTGCTTCACTGAATGTCTCATTTATCCAAGCATATAAGGAGGCTGTTATTGTATCTAAATTTACTTATTTGTGAACTAAGTTTGGAGACCTGAGGATGTGTCTGAGTTTGGTGTTGTGAGTGTGACATTTGATTTTTTGTTGAGGAGGGCCAAAATGTTGTTGCCCAGCAGCCTGAATTACCTCCTCTGAACTTGTGTATTGTAGAAATTGTCATACCTTATCAAGAACTTGTTATGGTTGATTGTAGATATTACACAAAATAAAGGTGGAGTGATATTCTTCAGTGCCATCAACTCTGTTTGCCAGCCCACAGACAAAACCTGTCCTCCTCATACCATTCTGTGTCCAACCTATCCTTAAAAATCTCCGATGATGTCCAAATCTCAGGCTATTTGAGGGCTTCATTATCTTTCCTATTAGGAAAGGGGGTTTTACGATGTCTAACCTACCTTTCTCTTGCTATACTTAAAGCTTTGTCCTCTGCACCCTGGACATAAAGAACAAATCATTCACTTCCTCTTCATCTATCTTTTATGTATTTAGAAACTGTTATCATATCCCTCTCAGTCTGATCTTCTCCAGACTAAACAACTCCCCTGTTTCAATCTCTCCTCATTAGTCATGTTCTCTGGACTTCTAATCATCCTTGTTGGTCTCTCCTGGACGTTTTCCAACTAGTCCCATCTTTCTTGAAACATGGTGCCCAAAATTGGAGAGAAGAGAGTACAACAGAAAAATCACATCCCATGTCATGCAGATGGTACTCCAGTTTATATATCCCAGTATGGTGTTTGCTTTTCTCAGGGCAATCTTCACTCTTCCAACTTCTCTTCAGCTTGCAATTCACAATTACCCCAGATCTTCCTCTGCTAGTTATTTCACATCCCATATTTGTACATCTGATTGTTCTTGCCTAAGTGTCTTGCATTGGTCTTTATTGAATTTCAGCTTTTCTCTTACCAAATCCCCAGATTATTCTTACACTTGTGTTTAATAATTCTGAAGTTCAAGACTGTCTTCTTTTGTTCTTGCAGCACCTTTCATATTTAATTAGCATATTGTCCTTTCGTTCCATTTAGGTGATTAAAAATGTCTTGAACAGTAACAGGTTCAGAGAATATCACTGCAGAATCTTGCCAGCTGTGTTCCTGCAATATGATGATCTGAACTCAGCTTGTTGACATCTGAATTTGGACATGAACGTACAGCTACACACTGATTCTCAGCATGCTTCAGCACCTGAGGTTCTTCCTGACATTGGTATGAACTGACAGAAGCTCAAAAC
The DNA here is from genome assembly GCA_033558235.1 of Neomorphus geoffroyi. Lineage (NCBI taxonomy): Eukaryota > Metazoa > Chordata > Aves > Cuculiformes > Neomorphidae > Neomorphus > Neomorphus geoffroyi. The sequence goes on along the minus strand of JAUMJM010000027.1, from coordinate 16,728,430 downwards.
TGCCAAAGATCAAGCCATTGACATCATTACCTATCAAGACATATATGCTCTATATCCATAGATCGGTGAGTTTATTCTGTGCCATTGTACTTCATCTATGTAACGCAGTAACACAATGGAAGAGTAATGTAACAGACTGCACATTGGTGCAGGTGCTGTGCACAAATTAAAATTCCATAATTAAATCCCAATGAAAGTAAGTTAGCAGATCATTAGTCTTTGCAAAGGACATAAACCAATTTCACTGTCTAAAGCACTTGTTTGTTATACCCAGATGAATCCAGTCCTTACTTTGTCCTCCTCTAGTTGGTCCAATGTCAGCAAATATACCCTTTAATCACATCTATTTCCTGAATAGTTTTGAAATTTTTCTGGCTCTTTCTATTGCACTCCCCTTCTGTACACCATTCTACTTTCCTGTAGATGAGAAGATTTCCTCCTCCTCGTCTGCAGGGCATCTAGTCAGAAACATTTTCTGTCCCATTTGGGACATGAAGAGTGGTTCCCCATAGCATTTTTTCAGGTCTCTCAAACTGAGACTTCACGAGCTAGACTTTCATACCCATGTTTGCTCATGATAACTGAGTGCTCTTTGGCTGTCATTTCATCTGTGAATGTTCATGTCACAAGTTGCTGTCTAGGGACAGGGCTGGACACATGCTTCACCTGTTAAAAAGGAAAACAAGTAACTCAGAGACATCCGCACTGGCAATGTGTGCATTTTTATTTAGAGTAGCTTTTTCCTAAGCCCTGGAGAGACCCAAGGCCCAATTGTGTAAACACCGATGGAGAAAGGTGAGACGCCTGGGAAACGGAGCCCTTTCAAATTCAAGCAAATCTAGATGAACTCCTGTTTTGTGGGATTTGATAAGCAAACTGAATAACGAGCAGGATGAGACATGACCTTCCTCTTGTATCTGTGAGACCAGAGATGAACAGTCTCCATGGCTTAGTCCCAAGGCCAAAAGTCTTGCAGTTTACCTCTATTTAAATTTCTTACTTTTCCTCTCACAACTCCTCCTTCTGGAAGTCACTTATTGTTACCTCGGGATTGTTGCCAGGTTCCCTTCTGGCATCACTTCTCTCTCTTTTCTGCAGTCTTTGCTTATGAGGTACCTTAATCACTTCCCATGTCAACTACCGCAAAGCTCTTTTTTTTATAGCTCTCATAAATACTTGCAGGCTTTATATATATTTCCTCTCCAAACGTCAATGGATGCAGATGATGGCTTAGAACTGAAGAGATGGAAAAGAGGGCAGCCTGATTCAGGTTTCCAAATGATCCAGACATGGCAAATTTTCCTGCAAAATGAGATGAGATCTGCTCTTGTATAAGGATGCAAAAAAGGATGGTTCACAGCCTGGGTCTGTGCTACCTCCCCCTCCCATATATCTCATTCTGCTCAATGATCAATCCTTTCCCAAAGCATAAAGCCATTGAGCTATGCAGAAATATGGTTTTACTTCTTTTCTTTATCAGTATGAATATTCTGGTGATAATTTTGCTACTCACTAAAGCAGAGATTTTCAACTTTTTTCTAACTGTTATATTTTTTCCTTTAGAGTACTTTTAATCCTCCTGACAGTCAGATTATTTGTTTTCTCTTTTGTTCAATAGTCTCCTACAAGATGTAGTGCACAAATCTCACAGACCCAGACAAGGCAAGTCAAAACCGACCGGCTAGATTTCTTAGTGACATATTCTGCTATTTTTCGTCATATATGGGATACAGGTTAAAGTCTTGTACTAATGGGAAAGAATTTTTTTTTTTCCTGGTTTGAAAAATGTTTTATTTTTGGCCTTTATATCAATTGTCTATTGGGTGTTTCGAAAGTAATTGTCTTGTCTCAGCACAGTAAAGTCACAAGCTAATTCCCATAACACTGGTGATACAAAGCAGTCAGGCCAGCCAAGATATTTGTGCTTCAACATTCCAAATACACTCTTGACTGCCCTCAAGTAACAATAATTTTATGGTATTTTTCTTTCTGAAAAATTGTTCAGCGATGACCTAGAAGTGAAAAGTTCCCTGTATCATTACCATTTCCATCCAATCCCACACAAAATTTACATAAAAATCTGGCTTTGACTGAGCCAAGAGTCAAATATTAGAGCTACAAAGCCCTGATTAAGAAAGCACTTAATCACTTTCTGTGCTTTGAGTTGGACAGATGCTTTCCCCTGTCAAGGGCCATATCAGTAGCTGGGGGAGGACTGGGGAAAAGAGCTTGGCTTAAAGCCTATGAGAATTCACAACCCAGAGATACAGCTGCAGGACCTTACTAAAAGTATTGGTATTCTAGGACTATCAGCTGTCTCTCATTTTACTTAGGACTCTCCAGGATACTTTCTCAACAAAACTCGGTAGCTTGGTTTGCATCTGAAAACAGAAGCCACAGAAAGCCCTGGGAATCATCCTGGGAGCACCTACCTTTCATGGAAAACGGAGAGGGGCCCAGAACAACTTCTGCCTAGATTAGATTGCCCTTACTAAAAATAGTAAGTCCTTTAGTCCTCCATCTCTCTTGATAAAACTTTATTTTTAAGCATATGTTTTGTTTGACCTTGAGGTTTTTCTAAAAAAAAAAAAAAAAAAGGAACAAAAGAAAGAAAAAGAAGGGGAAGCAAAAAAAGGCCTCCTTGACACAATTCCAAGTAACACTGAAGATAAAGCTGTGCTGTGGTTAGTTGGGATTCAGTGAGTGAGAGATTTTGTACAGTCTCTCAATGTCCCATCTGCATTCTTCAAGTCATTATTTCTTGGCTCCAATGTGATGTCTAACAACACTTCATCCAGAATGTGTCTAGTTCTGGTCCACAAGGCATCTCTTCTCCTTTCTCTGGCTTCCCAATGTATTATCCTGATCTAACTCCCACAGCTATGAAGAAAAAAATAGCAGTGAAAATGGTCATCAGCACCTTCAGATCACAGTAATTTGACCATCACATCGCACTGTAGGCATTGCTGCCCCTGATAAAGACTCAGCAAGTTCTCTCAGTAGCTCATCAGCCAAAGCAGCTCAAAATGTTGGAGTCCATGGCTCTGGATAGGAAACGGATCTTCTTGCTTAACCTAAAATGAAGCCTTTATGGACCAGAGGACACTGTCTTAAGAGTATGCTGGGAAGTCATACTGTAATTTGCGAAGTATGAATTTTACTTCAGAAGTAAAGAAGCTGTCTAAGACAAAATTTGTGATGGAGCCTGAGGAAGCTGTTGTAGATTACTCTCGTCTAGAAAAATCACATAAGCAGAACTAGACGTACCCAGCCTTTAAAGAAAAACAACCCAAGCAGAAAACATATTTCTAGTTGCAAAAGTAATTCCAGTTGAGTATTGACAGTTGCTTATTAAACAATTGAAAATATACACAGACACAACAACAGAAGCACAGAGTTAACGTGCAGTTTCAAGACCAGCAGGCAAGAAGGATGTAAGTGAACCTTGCACGACCTTGAGAAAAACAAGGTCTCTAGTGACTCTGGGACTCCAGCTAGTGCTGTTTGTCAATGGAAAACTGATGTGAGCCACGCAACCCGATTTGCCTTCCATCCCAGGGGGATGTTAATTTCTACTCCTTTCCTTCACTACCAGCTGGGTCCCCATTGCTAGCACATTCAGGGTCCAGTAAACCCATGCAGATGTTTTCATGGACATAGCAATAGCCCTCTCTCTCTGCCAAGACTCACACTGGGCTTTCTGTAGAAGCAAATGTATCTGTCGCTTCTAAAGTAATGTGGTTTTGGAGCAGCTCTAATTTAATCTGAAGTTGAGAAATAAAATCCTCCTGACCTAGTCGTTGTATTTGTCTTGCCCTAAACAATTCTGACAGTAAAATGGCTATTATTTTTCGTTAAACTTGGAATCTCAACCTGAGGCAACCACTCTCTATAGTTAATTTCACTCCTGAATATGGTTTTGAAAAGTTATTCTTATTCTTTTCCAAACCAGAAATGCACAGACTGTTATGGCTGTTATTAAATATCTCAACTCTCAGGCTACTTAAAGTTCAAAATAAATAATTTCAGACTTCCAGACTTATTGGCAGAAAGTCTTTTGCCACATATACACATCCTGGGGCTTTGGATTTCTGACTCTGGACAACAACCAGTTGAATTTGAGTTAAACTGAGATGTAGGTGCCATGCTTTGAGGGGTGATATGGAATCCTGCAACTGAAAAAGTTACTTGGGGTGCTTAGAGATGTTGGGGGTTTTGTAATTTGTATTTGCAAAGATTCATACATATATCTATGTATTCTGGCAGCTTTCCATCAGTGTAGGCTCTTTGAGTGAAATTCATAACCACTCCAGGGCAAATCACCTTAACAAAGCAATGAAAGAGTTTTTCTATACAGAAGGATTTTCTTTAAGTGAAAGGCAAATACAATATCTCCCAGAAAGATACCTACTCATCAGCAATGACAATGAAGCTGGGAAAAGGCAACGCAAGTCCTTACGCACTCACCTGTGAGCAGCAGACACTGCACTAGCAAACGGCAGCCAGCAAAGAGCAAGTATTTCTCCAGAAGTGGAGGCAGAAACTTGAGCTCTAAGTTCTAGGATCCAAAGGCCTTTTCTGCCAAAACTTGTCAAGGACCAGACCTGCCTGTCCTGACTATCCTTAGCTTTTTCAAGTGTCATAGGGCCATTCATCTCCAGGCATGTGTCTATGTTCAACTCTACTCCCATCCTTCCTCTGTGTAATTGCGCCAGGTTTTAAGTGGTTTAGAAGAAACACTATCCTCTGTTGGGTATAACACTTCAACAGGGGCCTAGGTTTTGTTTGGAAAGTGACACTCTTTATAGTAAATATTATTAAAAAGAGTCAGCAAGTTTTATTTCAGTGTTCAATTTTGGATTTTCGTGATTGATTCTAGAAATAACGCCTTTTGAACGTTTCAGCACAACCTTCCGCCATTCTTTGATTCTATGATTCTATGAAATTAGAAATCAAAGCAACTAAAGCAAACTTTTGCAAGCAGATGCACCATCTTATGTCGCGAATTTCTTTCTTTTTGGGGTCCAAGAGACAAATCCAGGAAATCTTCAAATCTTTATTCATTATTAAAATTCAATGCAAGGTTGTGCATTCAATATATAAAAAAAAAAAAAAGTCACCCTTTTTTCAGTTAAGGATTATCATCAACAGTTGCATGGAGAGATTCCTCAACATTAGAAACCACCACTGTGCCATTCTGGTGATTTTGGGGTTTCCCTTGTCAATTTTCTTCTGATTTTGTGCTTTTCTTTCCTTGCTAAAGATGTTTTCAGCTCCATCACAGAGACAAGCTCAGTGCAGTGAGCTGTGGTCCCGGTTTTTTCATAGAAATAGAGCAGAATCAGATCATTTATGATCATTTATTACATTTGGATCTGCTGTTATTTATAGAGCTGACAAAAAGGCTAAGAGAGATCACCAAAACTTACTATCCTAAGTTCCTACATTATACATACACGTATCATCCATAGATCCTAATTACTATCACCTTTTCCAAATCACATCTTCAGCCACTCCTCAATATTCCAGCACTGTGAACTTCACCTGAAGAGTCTGACGAGCATCATAGGTCCTCCCATCTATCTTTTGAAGAACTGCCAGAGAGCAGAAAAGAAAGGGTTAAATAATACGCTTATGTGCAAAGCTAGGAATACAATTCAGTCATGCAGAAATACCTGACTAATAATTTACTTTGTATTTAAAACTCAGAAAATTTGTAATAGAAACGATTCCTGTCGGAGCTTTTGCTTTAAAGGGAGCCTGTACTTTGCAAATGGCTCATTGAACAGATCATCTTAGCTATTCATTAGGGAATGTGCCATCCTTACAAGAAAGGAATTTGCTGGGCTCGGCAACAGGCTAACCTCTCCTCTGTCCTGTACAAAACATTTTTGCTGAATTATGAGGAAGAAAATTCTGCAGCCAGGTTTTCACTGGGTTTGAACAATGACTTGGAATGGACATGAATAGTGCTTAGGGTTAAAATAGAAAATTATAATAAAGAAATCTTCAGGTGCTATTACAGACATCACTGTACAATGCAGAGGCCAAATGACCTACATAGCTCATTCCTCTTAACTTTATTGAGAGATCAATAGTTCTTTATCTTCAAAAAACATCAGTTATCTCCTTTCTTGTGCACCTCTGGACTACCTAGATTTGTTCCACATAGCAATGGTAGGTCATCTTTGCAGAATTTAGATCAGTCTTTGACTTGAACCTGAACCTCTCCAAAGATCAGCAGGCTTTGGATTTGTTCAGTTTTGTTGTGAAGAGAGGCCCAATTTATGATAATCTAGGCCTGATTCCATCCCCATCTCTCTTACTGACCTGCATGTGTCTAAACAGGACAAGAAGTGAGGCTCCTGTTTGGATCCGAGTCATGCACCAACCTTACTGTGGAGATGTGGTGTAGATACTGGACAGCCTGTGTGCTGGATCATACAGAGGACAATGTGGCAAACATTTCAGCAGCCCACTGTAGAGTAGCAAAAAGACAGAGCAGCCAATCTGAGAACTGGTGATGGTGGAAGAGAAATTGCCAGAAGTGAAATAAGCATTATCAAGAATATTTTAGCTGGATTTGAATGTTAGTTGGTATTTATCTTCAAATAAACAGCTGCACATGATTTTGGACAGGAACAAAAACTCCAGCTTCCTCAGATGCACAGAATACCATGAAGTATAGAATTACCTAAGAGCCTTCAACTTGAAAAAACACTCATTCAGTTCTACAAAAAATGAGCAAAACCAGAGATGAGTAGTAATGGTTAGAGAGGAACAGACGTTTCAGTCATTATTCTTGATATCTGCAAATGGCACTGCATCCCCGGCCTGTACCCATCTCTTTGTATAGCACTTCTTTCCTGAAAATATGCTTTAGTCACTAATCTTAAAATACAAGATTAAATTCTTCCCTTCCTTTGACAGCACCTTGTTTGTTTGAGAGGAGAAGCGGGTGATGTCATAGCTCAGGGCTGGATTTTGGGAGGGTGTGACAGGTCTGGAGGATGTCACCAGAGTGTCATCTGGAGGATATCTCATAGCTGGATAGATTCAGGTAAACATAAAGGTGAATGAAGTGAATATCAGGCAATTATTGAAACTCAAGGGCAAGATGAATGTTTCCGACCAAACCTCTAGAGCACTGCTGAAAAGTGGCAGTTGTGACACCAAAACAAATCACCCATAGTAGGTGCCTAAGGGTAGCATTCAGAAGGCCATCTGGCTCACACAGAGGACTCCTGCCAGTAGTCTCTGGTCTGTATCAAGCCTCGGTAAATATGACATTCCAGAAGGATATTTTGGAAAGAGTTAAATGAAGAAGGAAATGTAGAAAATTCAGGATGGGAAAAGAATTACAAAATGATTAATTATAAGTTCTCTCCATGCTTTGGACCCAGCCCAACAGTCTGCTTCTTTCTTAGAACATTTGGTCCAGAATTTGGGGAAAAAATATGAGTGTTCATAATGTCTTTGTGGATGACCTTTCACGGTTAAAGGCTATGGTGACTCTTTATTGTCAGTCTCTGATCCAAGATTTGGCTCTATTTTTACTCGCCTCCTTGCAAAACTTGCTATCGCTTAAAGTCTTTGGCAGAAGATATGAAAGATACTTCAGAAAATAAAGCAGGAGGGGGGTCCCACTGCTACTAGAGAGAGGTTGTTACTAGCTCAGCAGTAGTTTTGTAATGTGCTTTACATGAGGTTTGTTACCCTTGTGGCAACCTCTCCAGGCCTGACCTTTCTCCTTAGTCCTCATGTAGATCTGGAATAGGGGCTCCTTCAGGGAAAGGTTCTCACACCTTTCAGCAGAAAAGCTGTCTCTGTGGTGCAACCACCCATTCCTCTCGATATTTTGGGGTTCAGTCCCAAGTAAGATTGTACTCCCAGGTTTGGTAATCCACGGTTCATGGATGTCACTTGAAATCGTTTTCTCTCTGTGCTGTTGCTGAATTACCCCATTGAACCACAACTCTCATTTTTAATGCATTTGTTCGAGGTGCTTTTAGTACGTTTTGCATTACAAAGAGAAAGACATGAAATGGGTGAGTGTGAACCATGGCCTCCTGCAGGGTGTGGATGATAGCACATAAGCCTATCTCTGTGATGGAGCATTGAGGTATTCATTATATCTGAAGCACAAAGAGAAGGTGTTACTGTGCAGGTACTTCAATAGGATAACTACAACTTCTATCTTTAGAACATTTTCTGAAGGCAAATTTTATGCTTAAGAAGCAGGACTGGGAGTAAAGATTTTAATGTTCTGATATTTGCTTTATGTCTGACTTTCCATTTTTGAAATCTTACTCTATCTTGTCCCTCCACCTGTAATATATGACAATGCCAACAGGCACATTGATTTAGCCCTGACAGATCGTTGAAAGACTGTCTCCTTTATATCACCAGCCAGAATATCCCACAAGAATTTCTTAAATACAGTCCAAACATTTTGGTTAGGCCAGTTGTTTCAGATCTTAAAAATACTGAGTGCTAGGAAGAAAACACAACCCAGGAGTTTGTGCACCCTGTAGCTTTGTGATAGCAGTGAATAAATGAAGTAGAATCATAGAATGGTTGGAAGGGACCTTAAAGCCCATCCAGTTCCACCCCCCTGCCCTGGGCAGGGACACCTCCCACCACCTGTGCCAGTGCCTCACCACCTTCATCATGAAGAATATCTTCCTAATGTTTAATCTAGATCTTCCCCTTTGCAATTCAAAGCCATTCTGCCTCATCCTGTCATTACTTGCCCTTGTAAGAAATCCCTCCCCAGCTTTCTTTTAGGCTCCCTTCAGGTACTAGAAGGCTGCTATAAGGTCACCTCAGAGCCGTCTCTTCTCCAGGCTGAACAACATCAGACCTCTCTGTCTGTCCTCATGGCAGAGATGCTCCAACCCTCATCTTTGTGGCCCTCCTCTAGACCTGTTCCAACAGTTCTATATTGTTCTTATGTTGGAGATTCCAAAAACTGGACATGATACTTCAGGTGGGGTCTCATGACAGAGGAGGATCACCTCCCTTGACCTGCTGGCAATGTTTCTTTTGATGCGGCTCAGGATACAATTGGACTTCTGGGCTGCAAGTACACATTGTCAACTCATGTCAAGCTTTTCATCCACCAGCACCCCCAAGAACTCTCAATCACTTTACCCCCCCCCGGCCTGTACTGAAACCATGGATTGCTCCAACCCAGGCGGAGGACCTTGCATTTGGCCTTGTTGAACCTCATGAGTTTCACACAGGGCCACTTCTCCAGTTTGTCCAGGTACCTCTAGGTGACATCCCATCCTTCTGGCATAAAAACTGCGCTACTCAGCTAAGTGTCATCTGCAAACTTGCTGAGGGTGCTCTCAATCTCACTGTCTATATGATCAATGAAAATATTAAACAACACTTGTCCCAATACAGACCCCTGAGGGACACCACTTGTCATGGATCTCCATCTGAACTCGATCCATCGACCACTACCTTCTGAGTGTGAACATCCAATTGATTCCTTATCCACCTAACAGTCCACCCATCAAATCCATATCTCTCCAATTTAGAGAGAAGGGTGTTGTGGGGGACCATGTCAAAGGCTTTACAGAAGTCCAGATGGATTGCATCCATTGCTTTTCCCGTGTCCACTGATATGGTCATCCCATCATAGAAAGCCACGAGATTGGTCAGGCAGGACCTGCCCTTTGTGAAGCCATGCTGGCTGTCTCGAATCACCTCCCTGCCTCCATGTGCTTTAGCATGATTTCTAGGGGGATCTGCTCCATGATCTTCCCAGGCACTGAGCTGAGGTTGACAGGTCAGTAGTACCCAGGGTCCTTCTTTCTACCCTTTTTAAAAATGGGCAAAATGTTGCCTTTGTACCCGTTACCAGGGACTTCCCCTGACTGCCATGGCTTTTCAAATATTATGGAGAGTGGCCTGGCAAACACAGCAGCAGTTTCCCTCAGCACTCTGGGATGCATCTCATCAAGTTGCATAGATTTATATATTTTCAGGTTACTCAAGCAGTCACAGATCTGATCTTCCCCTACAATGGAAGGGGCTTTATTCTCCTAGTCCTCATCTTGTTGTCCATTGATCCAGGAGGGGTGAGGAGAGACGTTGCCAGTGAAGACTGAGGCAAAAAAGTTGTTGAATACCTCAGCCTTCTCCTCATCTGTAGGTACGAGGTGACCATTTTCATTCATCGGGGGGAGTACACTTCTTTAGCCTTCGTTTTCTGGTTGACACACCTGTAGAAGCCCTTCTTGTTATTCTTTGCATCCCTTGCCAAGTCCAGCTTAATCTGCACCTTGGCCTTCCTGACCTCATCAGTACACAATCGGGCTGCATTCCTATAACCTTCCCAGGCTACCTGTCCCTGCTTGGACTGTGCAGTTCCCTCTTGCTCTTTAGTTTGATCAACAGGTCTCAACTCAGCTACACTGGTCTCTTTCCTTCTTTGTCTGATTTCCTACATCTAGGGATTGAGCAGTCTTGCACTCTATGGAAAGTACCCTTAAACATTTGCCAGCTCTGTTCTACTCCCTCATCCCTGAGGTCTGTTTCCCAGGGCATCCTACTGACTAATTCCTCGAAGAGCTGGAAGCAGGCTATGATATAATGGCTCTGCTTGAGACCTACATCTCATGCCACAAAAAGGCAAAATTCTTCAGAGCCTCTGTCAATGGAAATCAGGGAAAAGCTACCCTTGTATGTTCCGTGTTTCAGGATCATTGCAACACTAAGCAAAGATTTCCTACTTGCTACTTTCCTTTTCCTCTCCAGTTCCTTGATTCTTCCCTGCTCTACAGCCAAGGATCAACCTCCTTGTTCCAGAGTGGCAAGTTTCCACACGTTTCCCTATCAAAAGCCTACTGGCACTAATACAAGCTTTGTGGCATTGGCACAAACATCCTAGCAGCAGCATAAACCAGTGACAAACTCCTAGCCCAGCCCAACAAAGACAATGAAATGCAAGGCAACAGCATAAATTCTTCCACTCTTAAAACAGGCTTAACCTCTTCTGAACTTCTCTGAGCTCCTTGTCATTTGCTGTCCAATTTTTTAACTGGAAACTGAGGTCAGAGACTGCCATAAGCATTGTGTCTTTTTGATCATATTGCACATGCCTAACAAATACTAATAAAAATCAGCAACATAGTTAATCAAGCAGGTCTGAACTCTCTGGACATAAGGGCACTAGAAAATCACAGTTTTATTAGGTATGTACTGGACAGAATAGAAATGACTTGTGTTTTCACCCAGACAAATTGTTGACTCATGTCATCAAGTTCCTCAAGCTTATGAATAGTATCTTCTTAGTACTGTATTGCTCTACTTGTCTTGTACCACAAGCATTGGCAGCTAGTGCCATGTACACTGTGATTTACACCACAACCTGTCTCCCATCTACTCAGCCTTAGCACCCCAGACTGGTCCCCAAAGTTGTGGCAGTGACACCAGCTACAGAGACAAGTATTAATAGAGTGGGTGCATCTGTGTCTTTGAATGTTGCTGCCTGCAACTGGAAGGAGAGAGAAAAAAAAATCATTTGTGCTCCACATTCCCTCACCAACCATCTATGGCCCTCAAGTCTCTTTTGATTGCCCTTGGACTACACATTGCAACTTCATCACCATCCATATGGAAGAGCAGTAATGGGTAATAGTCTGAGGTCTGTGCCAAGCTAGGAAGTTTCCTAGTGATGTCCTTAACACAGGTCCCTGGGAGGCAGCAGACTGCCCTAGAAGAAGGGTCTGTCCAGCATATTAGACCCTCTGTTCCCCTCAGAGGAGAGTCACCTACAACTATAACCCCTTTTTTTCTTCCTCATGGAGTTAGTCATGATATAGGGGTAGAACCTTTCCAACATTGGCAAAACCTTGTGTAGATGAAGCCTTATCTTCATCATCCATTGACTGGCTTTCCACATCCAGAGCCTCATACCTGTTGTGCAGAAGCACCTGAGAAGGCGAGATGGGCAAGGAGGGGGTTTGTGTGCCACAAGTGACCATGAACTTGCCTCCTTTCCTTTAAGCTACTGCCTGCAGCCTGGCAGGGGAAGGATACAGGATCCCCTTGATGTTGTTTTTTTCTGGTCGTTGTTCCTGCTTCTGTCTCAGGGAGGACAGAGCATGACTCCAACAGTCTATCTCTTTCTCAGACTCCCTGATGCTCTTTAATCTTTCTACTTCCATTTGTAGCTCTGCTGCCAGGCTGAACAGATTGTCCACCTGGTCACACCTCACACAGCTGTTCTCATTACTGCCATCCGATACCTGAGATGGATTCTGCTGTACGGAAATGAGATTTGTAGTACCTGCTCCACACTTTTAGAACAGTACAGGCAGGAAATTGATACCTGTTTTGATATTGTTAGACTGCCTAAAAATTGGATCCTCAGGATTAGATTGAAAAGACCTTTCCCTCACATTTCCTGATCCACATTTTAGGAAAAAAAATGACAGGAGATATCTAAGAAATTTGCCCCAAATTCTCCATGGGATCTGGTGCATTTTGGGGTGGCATTCTTTGGATTATTTAGGTTTGTACCTTGCCAGCCTCTCTCTCAGCTGGAAAAAAGTCTGTAAAAGCTACTGCTTCTTTATCTTCAGGCCAAGTCTTGAAGTGTTAAAGCACAACTCCTAGTAACATGGATTACAATAAAATCTGAGGTTCTTTAGCTCACTTTCACTGCTGCTTTATAACATTGGGTCCTGAAAGGTTGTTTTGCAAACTTAAAGAGGACCAAGTGTCCAGTAAACTTTTTATACCATGTGAGATTTGAAAGCCTTAATAGCAGAGGCTTAGTAGTAGTGCCTCACAATGCCTGGGCATTTAATGAGTTCCATTTTATGAGTCCGTTTTTCTTGGGGGCAATAAAAGGATATATGAAAGGGTCAAAGTTAGGAGACTGTAGAACAACATATCTTGCCAGGGTTATATACAACTTATCTAGGATTTTCCCAAGGGAAGGATGGGTTAGGTCTGCAGTCATGGAGTATTCTGGGTGATTTTTAAAGACCTTCCAATAAAAGAGGGTACTGTCGACCCTTTTTTCTTTTTTTAAGTGGATGTGGAGGGAAGCAGAGACAGATATTGGCAGGCATCTGCAGCCTGTACAGTTCAATGCACAAATGCAATCCCAAAGCAAGTTGCAAGTGTCTGGCTCCAGTGATATGGTCCCCCTTCCTTTTATTTCATGACATCCGTTTTCCACTTTTTCCCATCAAGGGTAAACATGTGACATGAGATCAAAACTTTTATAGCTGTTCTCTAGGCTGCCATATGAACTTCCAATTAGCTAATTGTTGACTGTTATTAGTATCATTGCAATTATCACAGACATATCTCTGCTCTGGAAACCTCATCTATAGAGAGCTGAAGCAGAAATGTCCCAGAAATCCCAGGCAGGCAGCTAAGTCAGTTTGGATCAGCCCCTACTGACGCTATATTTCTGCAGAAATAATTTTCTTCATATCTATGAACTCTCACCTCAGAGTTTTCCTGACACTGCATTTCCTCAGAAAGATGTTTTCATAATGTATTTGCGAGATACAAGTAAGGAACATGACAACAGCTTGTGGAAACAACCTCCGTCTCATGTACCTCTTGTCTATGGGATATAATTCTGAAATACTTGAGAAGCTTTTGATCACGTTTTGTTGTCCTTCAATTACCAAGTAAATCCAATGTGCTTTCAGTGACTTTAGTTTACTACTGTAAGTGAAACTCTCTGAAATAACTGGAATGTGGAGGTATGGCAAGCAATGCAAAAAACAACTATGGATGGTTATCCTTTTCCTCATGTCAGTGTCTCATGTCTTTTACACAGCCATACACTGAAATGTGTATCCAGGTCCACGTATTACCTGTGCTATCGCCACCCCCAATGGCTTTAGATGTGCACTGAATAAACATCTTTATGGTGTTAAGCTTTTTGACTACTGACTCTTGGCAGTAGCCCTGCGGGCTCACGGGTAGTGGAGAACAAGCAGCTGGATTTGTGCAGTGGTCCTTCACTCTTTGGGGAATGTCCTTTACTGCTCTTGACCTCAGATGTGCCTTGTCAAGCTGCAGATGCTACTAGAGTGCCTCCCAGCTACCAGTGCGTGGCTGATGACTAACTGGGACGTCTCCCATATTTCAGGACCAGCCCCTCCTTACCAGTGACAAAACCACTGTGCTGGGGCTGCTGTCCCCGGCCTTTCCTGCCTCTGCAGTTGGAAGCAGTTGGGATTTGCCAAACCCCAGCTTCATGTGGCTTGGTACTCTGTTCATCATGAGCAGGAGCTCCATCCAACACATACTGCTGCATACAAGTCAAGCAACAGCCACAGTGAGGACTAGGCCAGACGCTGGCCCACAAGTTCCTCTTTAAGTTTCAGGAGTTGGGTCAGTAGCCGCAGGGACAGGGTGACGGGAATGCTATGTGCTTGGAGGAATAACGAGCCAAACATTTGTCGAAAAGGAAGGGAGGCAGCGGGAGTTTTACAAGCTGCAAGGGAGGTAAGGAAGAGGCCAATAGAACAAATATGATGTATTTTAAATACTTGTTTCTCCCAAAATATGCCTCCTCCCTGGCCCCTGTTTGTAGCCCTGGTTTTTAAGGCTGGAGTGATAATCTCTGTGCCTTCTATTAAGAAGACAGTGCACAGGTTTTTCTTCAGCCCTCAGCATGACCCAGAAGCAAGCATCTGTGGGAACACAGAGGGAGAAGACTGGAGGGGACAGATGACTGCCTGAATTGTCCTTCTGAGGCAACTCTTCTTGTCATTGCTACCATTCATTACAGGAAGTCTGCTTATGTCCATTACATATCTTCTGTGCAACCTAAAGATACAAGGGAGGGTAACATTGGACAGGGGTCAGTCCCCAGGGATTTAGCCACAACATGTCCCCAGCAGCTTCCAGGGATCCTGCAGTCTTTCTGGGAACCATAAATTCCCCTAAATGCCCATACAGCTGAGGCTGGGGTGGGGAAGGGCTGGCGCTGAGGGGAAGAGGTAGGGGTGGGAAGAAGCCAGTTGCAGCACTCACACACCCCAAGCAAGCTGGGGCTTTCTCAGCAGCAGAAAGAGCCAGCTTTTGCCTCCACCCCAGCCAGTGAGGCTATGGAAAGCACAGCCAACTTGTTTCCTGTAAACAGGCTGCTGTTCCCAAAGCTGTGGCAGTAACACAAGCCACTAAAACACAGGCGAGTCCAAGACTGGGACAGGTGCCACTACTTGTGATGGTCTGAAAAGCTTCACTTCTCCCCATCCTTCTCCAGCGCCCTCCTTCTCCAATGGTCTCACCCTTTTTACCCTCCACTTCAGCTGTCCTCCTTTCTTTACCTCCTTCCCAGGTCTTGGCACAAGAGGGACCTTTGCAGCTGCAACTTTGTGGTAAAATCATGCACATTGGCCACCCTTTGCAACCCTCATGGGCTGCCCCTGGCCAATATTCAGGAACTCTGTGATGTTACAGCTAAACCTGATTTGGCCTTTTCCTAGTACCTCTCCATTTTAGGGAATGGGGTGGAGTATTGTGTGCCTGTACATATTTCATTCCTGGCTGAAACGTGGCCAGGAATGAAACACAAATACTCTTGAAAAACATAAATACTCTTCTGAGGAATCTTTTTTAAAAGGAGCTAACATAGCATTGTGCAGGACCAAGCAAACCCTCATACCCATCCATCTTCTCTCTATCATCTTCTCCGTGCTTTTGTCCGACAATGAATTCGGGCTGCATCATAGGATGAAAGGAGACACCATTCCAAAGTCACGGTAATGATCCATCTAGTCCATGGTAATGATCCATTTAGTCCCATATTCTGCTCCTAACTAGGTAGTAACAAGTGATTTGGGGCCACTAACCAATGTCAGCTCCTAAAGTTTCTCATAGGACACTCCACCTTCTTTATTTGTCTCAGCTGAAAAAATGAACCAGGTGACACGGGCTTTGACATCAACTGTGACCCATAGTTCAGGCATTTCTGCTTTAAATGACTAACACATCACCAGTTCCTGCGATAGCTAAGGTTTTCCTTAAAACCTCAACACCTGGACTGCTCACCGTTACCAGATAATCTCTGTTTTCTTTTCTTTATAAATCGGGCATGCACACAAAAATCAGAATTTTTGACAAACACCTGATGATGTGAACAAAGATTATTCAAATATCAAAGTGCAAGCAGATGTATCTTGGACAGGCTCTTTTCAAAAACTGTGTGTCTATTGCTATCAAACCTTGTGATTTTTGTTAGTCTGCCTCATGGCAATAAATCACCTATTATTTGGCAATATTAGGATGAGCTGGCAGGAGTACTGATGAACTCCCCAAAAGAAAGACATAGAACCTTTGTCTCCCACCAGAACCTGGATTCAGGATAGCTGGTAACATAATATCTTGTAACTGTGCAGAGCTGGACACAGGGTTTGAAGCCAGCCAATGTCAGGGTGCAGGAAAAAAAGAAATAGGCTCGGGCTCTTCGCTGCCTGCAAAGCAGGTGGATTATCTTTTGTGAGTTAAAATTCACTGATTATTTATTTTTAACCTTGTTCTGTACATACATATTTGGTAAAGAAGAGACAGGTCCTTGTTTTTTGCTCAGAAACCAGAACACAGGGGAGAAATGAACACACACACACGCGTTAAACCTCAACCAAGCACACAGGATTATTTGTGTTTGTTCTATTGGTTAGAATTCATATTTTTTGTGAATCTAAAACCTGCTCTTGGATGTCGGTGGCTGGCAATCTTTGAATATACTTTCTCTCCCTGGACTAGACGGGCCTCCAAGGTGCCATATCCAGAGCCCCTGGGTCCATACTTCCCTTCTCTGGCCTCTGTGTTCCCTGTTTCTTCTTGCTGATGAGAGTTAAGAAGGGCTCTGTTGACATGGCAACGCAGTATTGTACCTGTTTTGGAAAATGTACAAGTGCCTACAACTAAACCTTTCCAAGTCAAAGCCTGCCGTGATATCCTCAGTTCTCTCCCTTTCATGACAGATATTGAGTATGAAAGACATTTGAATATGACTAGAGTAGACAAAAAGATGAACAGAGCATGGCCAAAAGGTCATCCAGGGGGCAAACTGGGTAGTGGTCTGTGAGGAGCAACCAGAACACACTCTGACTCAGAAGAGGCCAACAAATCCTTAGGTGTGGGTAGATCACTGACAGAGTTATTTTTAGATCAGACCTGAAATCACCAGAGGTGGAAAGTGCAGCCTTGAAAAATGAGATCAGGGGGAAAATCCAAAAGTGCAGAGCCAGCCTGTTGTTAGCAGCTGGTGTACCCAAGAAGGTACAAAACCTTCCCTGAGGGCTGCAAATCATCACTCCTAGGAAGGAAACAGCAAGGAAAGAGATGCAGAAACACTTGGAAACTTTCAGAGAACACCCTGAATAAAGTAAAAAATGGTGGTTGGGCCACTTCTCCGCTTCTTTCTCTACATGAGGAAAGAGTATGGCCAGGCTGGCCTTCTCTCCCATCCTAACCCTACTCTGGCTTCAGAAGGGCCTCTAGAGAAAGCTATTTCCTTCCTATCTTATCACCTGGCATGGATCTGGGGCCTTCCCTCAACCTTGTCTGACCTTCATTTGAGAGGGTGTCTCTTATCCAGTGCCTTGGAGGTCCTCCAGGTAGCTCTTTGCTTTGTATTTCAGTAGGGATTACACAGGATGCCTCTGTTTGATTTGGCATCTACACTGAACAGAATAAATCGTGTGTCCTTTAATGTATTTTCTTCCAATAAGGAAAATGGGCCTTCCTGTCCCAGATGATTTCAGGGCTCTCACTGGATGAGGAAGTCAGCATCTTATCTTGTGTGTCTGCAAGGATACGTTTACTTCATACTCACCTAGAACATGAGCTTGCTCTACTGCCTGTTCCTGTGGAATCTTTTCTATATTAACGCTGAAGTTTTTTTGTCTTCTGTTGTTATTGTTTTTGTAACCCAAAGAAAAGATGACCTTTAGCAGGAAGGATGACAATTTTGATTGTTTGTTTGTTTGTTTTCATTCTGAATGCCACAGTCCACTACTGGAAATTTGGAATGGTAAAATAACCCTCCCTATACTCACGCACTGTGAATCCAAAACCAAAACCCAGGACTGGGCAAGCTCCAGATGCGATATGGGCCTCTGAGACTAAAAATAAACAGCCAGAGAGTTGGCTGGAAGAAGAAATCCTCCCTTCTGCTTGAATCCATGAGGCGCTAAGCCAAATGGGGCTGGCTTAATGCATAGAAGCTGCTGATTCTCAAACCAGTGCTGTCAAGGTAGGACGTCAAGGAGGAGGAGGGGCAAAGTTTATTTCTGTGCCACATTTTTAAGTATTTGGAGTTCCTTTCATACCTGTGCTTCTTTCTGTCATGACACAAACCAGATGCCATTTGCAGGATGCTGTGCAGCTAGCTAGCACATAATGAAAACTTTTACCAGCTCTGGAGCATCTCATAAACTAATCTCATAAAAAAATAATTCAAACTCATCCCAGCAACATCTCTGAAAATCACTGCAAAGCAGCCTCTGTCACTCTTTCTGGATCTCTAAAATGCAATCAAGAGCATCATGAGAGATGTAATGTACAGGCTAGGAGAAAACGTGTCTGGATCATTGTAGTTACAATTCTGAGTAGGAACTGAAAGATTTAGTCTTTGAAAGACATATTGGCTCCAGTTTGGAATGGCTTCATCTCTAATTAAGCATTGTCCATGTCTGGCAGAATATAGAAATATACTGTTCTGACTCAGGAGGTAGGCTAAACAGAAGGAAATTACTCTGTTTGAAAATTAGACTGTAAATTTAGATCTAGCTGTTCTGATCCTGGCATGATCTGTTAAAAGTAAATCAACGTGGGTTTTGGCAAAGATCATGAAACAAAAAAAAATTTAAAAAAAATAAGAAAAATGGAGAGAAGGAGAGAAGAATAGAAACAGAGTTTTCCAGAGGAAACTAAACAGAGAGAGGCCAGTTTGTGTATCATAGATTTCAAGTCACTGGTACTCCAGCCTATTGACAGCTGCCTTCTGATATATTCAGTACAACCAGCTGGAAGGAGCTCAGCATAGTGATTTCAGAGGCTTGAATCCTGGGTTTGCATCTGGCTCAGACTTGCCACTGTCTCTCCAGCTGTCTCTGCCCTTGGCGGTTCTTCTACCTTTCCTCTTTTTTCAGGGCAATATTTGGGCGAATTTGGGTCAATATGGAGAAGGGCCAAAGCTACCTCCAAGACCAGAAAGCCTCATGCCCAGAATAGGCTATGCTGCTGCTGAAGCAGAGGGAAGCAATATCTAGTGCAAGCACAGAAGTGTAAAGGCTTGGAGCAGGGAGTGTAAACCACTGGGAGTTGGAAACGGGATCAGAAGCATAGAGGGCAGAGTAGAAGACCTAGGCCTCTTGTGTGCATGAACTAAGCACCTGTAACTAAGTGCCTAATGCTCTAACTAGCAATAGGCAAATCCCAATACCAAAGGAATATGGGGATTCAGACTACATATTGCCAAAGATGTAGCACTGCACTGGTCTACTCACTTTTCTCCCATTGCTAAAGCCCCCTCATCAGCTGACCTGTTTTATCTTAGGAAGAAACAATACTTTGGCAAGTCAACATGGTGCAGATTTGTTCTGACAGCTGGAGAGGAACCTCCTGAGAGAGTTATTCCATTTGGTTGGATGTAGCTGGAGAGGCTGAGTTCAGGGAATCCCCATTTATAGTCTCTGCATCCTCAGGCTGAATACTACAACAGGAAAGTGAAGAACCACTTAAGAAAAAGTCCCAGATCTGGGAGGAGACTTGGCAGAGTAAATGTTTCCGAAGGTCAGATTCTAGAAATCTGGTTAAAGTGAAGTCCTGGAAAAACATCCAGGTCTGCTGATCTGCATCATGAAAGGGTAGCTTGTGTCACCCAGCGGGGTGGGGAAGGCAAAGGAAGAGCCCAGAACATGATTCACTTGGCACTATCCCAATTTCCTCTGTTGGAGCCTCACTAAAATCAGTGCAGCGAGCAGGGTTGTATGGCTACCCCTTGTCCTCTGTCACGTATGCCCTTCAGGAGCAGTACAGTTCCCAGCCTCCTGCAATGCAGCCTGCAGTGGAAGATGATGGAGCTGTCCTTGCCCACAGCAAGGGAAGGTCTAGCCCAGCAACTGCTAAAAAGTATAATTCAGAGTCTAGTTTCTAAGAAATGGCTTGGAAAGAAAAGTAAAGAAACGGCAAATCTCCTGGGAAAATCTAGATAGGCAGAATATTGTTTCCTTGCTTTGTGTTTAATGAAAATACTGGGTTTAGACTGTGCAAACAGAACATTTCTAGCAGCCACATGCAGATAAGTCTTCCCTTTTCTGTTCTCTCTGCCTATTAGTATAGTTCCAAGTAGCTCTTTTGCTCTGTAGAAAAAGCCTGAAAACCCAAGTTGGACCCATACAAAGTGACTGTCTCATACTTAGATCACCTTTAGATATTTACGCCAGTGTAATGCCAATAGTACCAAATAAGCAATAATATTTGTAACGTAAGAATTCATAAGGCAATGGCCAAGAATTATGGCAGTGGAAAGAGCTTTACAATTCTATTGCAGAAAGAAGCAAAACATTTTACTTGCTTAGAGACCCTGTCTTTCCTCATTGATGGTCACGTCATACCCATCTTAAGTAGACTGGGCAATACTAGAGAAAAATAGAGAAAGAATGTAGCATCAGAGCTGAGGTCGACATCTGGATGGACTTAGGCTTCACAAAGAAATTCACTGACTCATTGGCACATGTAAGAACTGTCATCTCCTCTGCAGTGTTCAGTCTTTAATCATAAGAGCCCATTGGATTAAGGCTTGGCTTTCAGGAATATTAATGGAGTAATAATGCTATGAAAATTGACAAAAACAAGGCAAGAAACTGAGTAGTTCCAAAGAACACCAGTATGACTCCCTCCTTACATCTAAACACACGTACAAACGCACACACAAAGAAGGAGTTGCCAAAAGACTAACACTAAAAACTTATGAAGTCACTCTCTGAGCGTTAGAGCAGGAATAGGATAGGAGTCCCATCTGTGCTCTGACCCTACCTGACCTTTAGGGGCTTCACCAGTGGTGAAAAAGGTTTGTGGAGTGACTGAGGTCTCCCTGTGACCTCAGTGGGGTGTAACTTGAACTCTCCCAGCAGGATATCCGCACCAGCATCTCCTCACTGCTCTGGGGCAGTGGTGTCCAATCTGGGGAGAGGGAAGGGAAAGGAAATAGAGTAAGAGACAATGGGTGGGGCTTTCCTGTGGCAATTGTTTGGAAGAAGATGGGCCATAGTGTTACTCCTGGAAAAAATATGCCTTGAATGAGTTGCTGCAGGCACAATGCCTTCCCTCACACACCCAACACAGTCCTCTCCTGCCTCGTCAGAGAAGTCCCACAGGTAACTGAGAGCCACAACTTGCAAATCCGTGCCAAGGCACATCACTCAATGTGGCATACTCGCTAACCTGGGTCACATCGTTGCCTTGCTGCTCCTGGGAAATCTTTGCTGGCATGTGGAGGCTTACTGGCCAAGCATGTGGAGAAATGGCTCTGAGCTGCTGGCCCATCTCATGCATCTAGGCCCACCGTCCTGCTGTCCTGCAGATTTTGATTGAACTTCTGAACCTCTTGAAGGTGATTGACAGATCAAAAGTGATGGAGAACTTAGTGGTTCATGACTACTTAGCTGCTGTTTCTCTTATTTAAACCAATATTTTATGAAGTTCACTCCTTATGATCAGAAGAATTTGGAAACACTTGCTTTGATTCTCCTATTGCAGTGACCTCATGAGGTCCCAAATTGTATTCCTCAGAGAGCTAAGAAACTTCTAGTGGCAGTTCCTATGAAGCAGAAAGGGCAACAGCTGCTCAGGTATCCCCTGTTCCACATGAGAAAGGTCTGACTAGAGGAATATGTTTCTTCTGACTTGATTGTGTGTGAACAGTTCCAGCGTCTCCTTCTGGTGTCCTGCCTCTCCCAGCCATGGTTTCTATTTACCCAGAAGGTAAATCACTAGCTTGCTCCAGTCTATCCAGTCTGTTCCAATCTGCCACTAGCCTGCTCCAATCATGTCTTGTTGTATGATCATGAGAACCATTTTCTAGGCAGCAAAAGGTGGCCTTTCCTGGTTAAAGACAATTAAAGCAGCAATGAGTTTCAGGCATTTATACACAATAATCACCTGAGCAACAAATTAACAGTTAAATATTTCCAGTAACATATGAGGCTGTTTTGTTCTCAGGCTAAGGTTGAACTGCTACTCTAGGGCAACCCTTAACCTTGTTTTGACAAATCCCCCCAGTCCCACACAACCCAAAATACCTTTATTTGCATCACCAAAAAGATCTCTGAGGTCACGTTCTAGGGATACCACAAAAAAACCCAAGGAATATAATGCATCCTGCCCTGTTTATTGCAAGTCAGTTGTTATGTCAGGCTGTTTTTATGCCAGGCTCTTCCCAGAAAGCAGAATTGTACATCATACAGTTGAGGTGGAATCTCACTTCTGGCCTCTGACTCTTGTCCCTGCTGCATTGCTTCCGATACTGCCTGTATCTTGCCATTTCTGCTTTCAAGATCCTGTAACAGCATGGCAACCCCCTGGCAGAGCTGCCTGTTTCTCCAATGAATGGTCCTGCTCTGTATTAGATGGTGAGTGAACACATATCTGGCCTATCTTTAGAGGTCATCCACTACCATGTATTGTGTATTTGTGATACAAGAGAGTCAGGTTTGCAGTGTTTGGCTATTTATTTTTCTATCACAATATAAATTGTTTCATCACAGGTCTTTGACTGTGATAGAAGAGCTACTCCTTGCATCTCACAATCTATGAGCTTAGACTCGAGGCTAAAAAAATGACCTCTGGTCTTTCACTTCAGGGTTTTCACTGTGTTAGAGGGAGGGCAAAGACAGTGAAAAATGAGGTCTGTGATCTCCAGAACAGAACTGAAGCTCGGTAGTCCAGAGCCTACCCATGTAATGCTGTCTTCTCTGTGACCCATCCCTTATAATCAGCTCTGACATGACATGACAAAGAAAAGCAAAATAAAGAAGAAACAGGCAAGTTTGTCAAGGATAGGAAATACAAGCTGGTTTCTATTGGTTTCTATTAATTATTTCTTTTTCAGTCCAAAAATATCCTCCATTAAAGCATTGATCCCTGTCATATAAGAATTAAAAGTCAGAAAAGCCAAACCACTCCATAACTACAAGAGTAACTTTTTCTGCTCTCTTATTGAAGTGACATATGAATACTGTGAGGTTACTTCTATTGTGCAACTGACGCATTGTTATACCACATAGCAGGATGGAGCTGACCCTAGAAACTCCCAACACACAATAAATTGAGATCTTCTTTTGGAAATGACGCTAGTAGTATGCCTCTCAGTAATGATAGCCTTTGGGCCTTGCTCTGGAGTCATAGGGAGTTTATAAGATGTTATATTCTTCCATTTCCTCCCTGCTGAAATGTCCCTGGGAAGGTCTTTCAGCATCAGGATGTGTCACTTCCAAAAGGATGTCTGGGCAGAGTCCATGGCAAAAAAAATGAGACTACTGATCCAGAGCTAGGTAGGCAGAAGGGTGCAGTCTAGAGCTGGAGCTGTTCCCAGGCCTGTGCCACCAGTCCAATTTCATGAAAACCTGGTTACAACACATCAGTCACAAATTAAAGATGGTTTATGTAGACAGCAGAGCAAGAGAGCTTTAAGGCAACCCAGAGATCATGATGAAAGGTTGCAGAATTTGAGGGAGTTTCTCCTGGGAAGAAGCAGCTGAATGGGACAAAGAATGAGGGCACTTGGAGACCTGTCAAGTATGAGGACAGGAGGATGAAAGCAACAATGATCACAGAGCTGATCACAGAGCTAGAAATTACAAGACTGGATGTGTGCGCAGGACCACATAGTGGACTTGCATTCATTGCAGTCACAAAGTTATTCTACAATAATTATTAAAACTGGTTGTATATGATCAGGTATAATTTTTCATGATAGTGGATTCTGGCTTTGTTCTTTGTGTGAAGGCTATTACTAAAAAAACGAGCAGTTAGCTCGTATGATTCAGCCAGCCTGAGGTGCGATTTTTTATAATCATGTCTGCAGTACAGCATTGTGTCCAACCTAGTCCCACGGCACGGGAACGCTCACAGAATTAGACCACAGCTCCTCAGTTCAACACTGCCACCCCAACAGGCTTGAGATGGTCTACCAATACATCAGATCAGTCTACCTATCACCTGTTCCAAAGAAGAAGAGATATTAGAGTGGAATAAGTCTAATTGCTCCACAAATTATCTAGAGACAGGCTTGTTTGGAAGAGTAAAGCAGCCTAATACAGCTTCAGACTCTTCACAAATCCTTCCTTCATTCACTAGTGCAAATTCAAGAGACTGGCAGTAAAGAGGGGACAGATGAATGATGACAGCAGACACTACACTCTTGTGGTATTTTGTTCTAAAGCTGTTGCTGAGGTGGCCCAGGGTTACTAAATGCGTGCAGGGAAACCGAAGGTCTCTATCCACATAAAGCAAGTCAGCTCTCTGCTGACATTCTTGTAAACCAAGAGCCACTGCCTTGCCATCAACAGATACCCAGTACGGAGAGTTGCAAAATGAGCATGAGATCACATGTAACCCACTAGCACTTGGGTTCTTTGCCTTTCCTAACCCTTGTGATCTGTGACATTAAGCCACCTTGCTTGTATGATAGATCCAGTGGGCTAAACAGTGGGCCAAACACTTTTTTTGCCCTTTCTCCTCTAAGATAAAGACACGAGTAATATGTTCATTCCACACTACCACCCCAGCTTTACTTTTTTTTCTCCCAGTATGTAGTCTTAAGGGTCATCATAAGAAAAGTTTAATAATGCCTACAGGTTTTTACGCTTCAGTGAAAGATAGCAATGCACGTCCTTAGGCATTTTTTTTCAGTGTCTCTAGTCAAAGACCTCCTTTGTCTACAGTATAGAGTCATTCTTTTCAAATCACCAGTTTACTGTTTTTTTACTGTGTTGTATTTTACTGTGAAGGAGGGCTCCTCATGAAAACAGTGCATTTGGTCTTTAATAAAAAGAGTAACTACATTAAAACAGAGGTTTGTAATTTTGTAGGTAAAAAGTGGTTTGTCATTGATTTTCAGACTCTTGCTTGATTTTTAAGGCTACCCAAAGAGCATGCATGATTAAGTGCAACTTTCTGGTCATGACAGTAAAAGTCCATAAACTAGAAATAATTCCTCACTGTTTGCAGATTGCAGGTTCAAAATCGATAGGACATAAATATATACTGTGCAAGAAAATTAAGTCAAGTATTTGTCACTGGGGGTGCTAACAGGTACATGCATGGATAAAGAAATTTAATGATCTGTAGGACAAAAATCTACCAAAAACTTATAGATACCATTTCTGTCCAGATGGCCTGGCCCGTGGGGTACGATTGGTGTACAAACACAGAAAAAACAACAAAGACGATCTCAGAAGCAGGAGTGGAAAAGCCCTACTGCCCTCACTATCCTATACATATTGTCAGAAAAAAACAATTACTTACTGCAGAAAACGATGGGGACAGTCAGTGTCTCTCTCCTTAGGGGCTGACAAGAGCAGAAATGCATTCTCTGGTCTTTCAAAAGCAGTGGACCACCAGCCTCCAAACTTCAATCAGAGATGTACCTATTTCATGGCTTCATCCATGGCCTTAAAGCTATTCCTTAGCCCTAAATATTTCCTTTTGTTTTCTATTTGGATACATGCTTCTAGGAAACAGGGCCTTCAGAGAGGGTCATATCTTTTATTTTGTTGGTAAGGCAACTTTTTGGAGTCCCTCGTTGATTATGCTTGTTTACCTTCTGTGATAGCCTTGTTTCCTGGATGGCTGCCATGTGTTTTTCCTTTCTAGTTAATCTTACAGCAATGATCCTGGCCTTCAACAGATACAGAGTGTTTGTCCTCCTGGTGTTCAATAGGGCTCTAAAACATAAACAATTTTTTCATGTATTTCTGGGTACATCAGCAGTCAGAAACCAAATTTCTTTATGAGTAGCAGCCATATCCAGCACTCACCATTTTCAAATATCTGTAGACACATGGATCCATGCTCTCTATGCTTTGCAAAGCAATGACGTTTACAAATGACTCTGCACACTTCCGGGAAAGAAAGCTGAGAAATTAAAAGTTCCAGGTAGCAGGAGCAAAAGCTAGTCACGTAAACAGGTAACCAAACATATAAGCCAGTAACAATTTAAAAGTCATCCAAGGAACCCTTCGAGCAGAGGCAACATTTCATTGTAGGAAACCGATGTTTTGTGGTGGATCACAGCAGGCAGGTTTGATCATTTGTCTGCCTACATCTATCCTCAAGGTACATATTCCTGACTTGGGAACCTCACTGACATTTTTTAACTCTCCATCATCTTTTACCATTTTTTTCTCTCTGTCTTGTGCTCTTTTGCAGGTTCAGCTTTTGTATCTCTATGAAGCATCTGAGTTTTCTGTAGCTCCTTCAGTCCCACACAGTGTTGTAGAAATGCTGTTAAATGAGTAAGACTTTTCCCTGACATCAACACTCAGCAATGCTGAGCTGAGAAAGTGACAGACCGTGGCATCTTATTGTATTTGTCTGAGATAGGATTCAATACAAAGAATCAGCACATTGTTTCAATGTCTGCACACCAGTTAACTATTAATGAATTCATAGTCAATAAAACATACTCTTTGGGTAATATGCGGTCAACAGTTAACCTAGTAGTTATGTTTGGAAAAGAGTTTATGATCAATCCCCTGTTGCTATAACCTTGTAAGTTCTAGAACGTTCACTTGTTGGCCTGAAACTTCTCAGAGATTTTAGGGTGGCAAATTCAAATCTTCCCAAACTCAGATCTTCCCAATACAGCTCGCCAAAAATTTGGCTTCAATATTTTAAAACCAATGCTAAAAGAAATATGCACCCATAGGGGATAAAAGTTTGCCAGTACAGCTGTTTTTTTCAGAAATAATGACTGCCCTAACCGAGGAAACAACATGTATGGCTATCCCAAAATTAGGAGCACAATGCTGAGAATATAATTTTTTATTCTCTTTTTCTTACATATACAGCTATTGGGTCATTTCTGGAAGAAATTTTCCTGTGCCCATTAACGAGATAAATAGTTCTCAAGACTGCTTTGTCAGACTCCACTGTTCACAAGTATTATTTACATGATGCACTGTAAATCTTCAAACTTGATTGCCTGGGAATCTCACTGGCATCATAAAAAGAAGCTAGGTTTGAATAAACTTGGTAGAGTTATAAATCAGTTTCAAAGTTATTGACAATAGACAAATGCACACACGTATATAGATGTATTACTAAGCATTACACAGTCATTTGAAGTCTTTAAACATTTAAAATGTTAATACTGCAGTAGTTCGCATTACACTTCATGTCTAAATGCCTTAAGGATGCACAAAAACAAACAGCCAGACCAATAAAAACCACACAGTTCCTTGCTCAGTAGTTTTGAAACTAATCATTTTTCAACAAAGGTCCCAAAACAATCTCAAAGTGAAATCCTAGCACTCAGAATCTGGTCCATTTTTGACCTGGTGCTGCCTTCCCACACCTGGTAAGGCCATACATCTACATGGGAGTGCAACGCAGGAGTGGGTAGGCTGGCTAGAAAGCTGTGACAAGGAGGTATAAACAGGGTTCCTCCTGCGTTGAAGCTTTCCTTACGCTAATACAGAGTGACTTGAATTTGTTTATGGTGTGGGACCTGGATTGCCCACCAAGTTCTTTTTCATGGATGCATTTTCTCAGTCCCCTCTCATTATAGTAAATCTGATTACATTTCAGTCTCATTTTTTAAAGAGAGGAGAGCGAGCGGGGGGAGCTGGAGCCACACACTTAGATAATTCCCATTCAAATCCAGCACAGCAGTCCTCTCAGCCAAGTTGCACTTAGAGGAAGGAGACAACAGGGGAAAATTTTGTGCTATTCTTTAATGGGCTTCATCGAGTGGATGAAGCACAACCAATCATCCATAACCTGACAAGGCTCTCAAAAAGGCAGAATCATGACTACATCACGTATACCTCCAACACCAAGACAGTAGGGGATACTGTTGTGGGAAGCAGGGGTGGAAAGGAAGAGCATTTGAAGCTGTAGTAACAAGGAGAAATTATTATCTGGGGGATGGTAGGAGATAGGGGCAGTCTGGCAGAGGACATTAGAAGAAGCTAGGGGGGGAGTGTCTTGTCCTTTCTCTGCCCCAGCCTTCATCCTCCCTGAGACATTTCAACATTCGTTATCCAACAGCAAGTTCTTTTCTATGACAGGAAAGAAAGAAATCTATTGTTTTTAAAAACTACTTGGATCCCACAAAAGGTGCATTGTTTCAAAATGGCCTGAGGGGGCTGGGTGCTCTGAGGGGAAAGAGTTGAACTTACACCATCATTTCATCTAATTATGCCTGATGTTATTCCTGTTGTCATGTGGGTTACTACAAAGCCAACTGCCAGCTTGTGTCCCTGAGAGCAAAGACTAAACTGTTTTGCTTAAAGGACACCAGACTTGGTCCCCTCTCCCTCCTCCCCCTCCCACACTACCACAGGCGCTGGCTTCTATTTGAGATACCCACACTTTTGGAAGAGATGTGGGGGCAGAAAACACCTAGGAGATAGCAGCCATTTCTGCCAGTTAAGAGATAACTACTGGGTTTATCCTGTAAAACTCCAAGGATGTGCTGAGAGACATCCAACAAGTCACCTAGGCAACGGCCTCTTCTGTTTAGACAATGCATTTGCCATGTCCAGCTCCATGTCCAGGCACATATTTTACCTGATGTCAAAGCAAACTCTCCTATCATCTCATTTGGATTTCCTCTTAGATGTCTTTGACAGAATAGAAGCTGGAAGCCACCAGGGTGTTGCATATTGCCAACAAGGAAAGGCACAAGCCCCAGGACAGAGTAGACCACAAAAAAAGAGCAGCCACACCTATCACCTGTTTAAAATCTCAGATGCTTCAATAAGTTTCACCTGCTCATCTGCAGGCCAGCTCCGGCAGGTCAATGACTTGACTGTGTCCTGCTTGCACTAACCTTTATCTTGTCCAGGATGTGGACCTTGGTAGCTTTCTAAAAGACCCTCTAATGATGTTTAGAAAACAAGCAGGGCTTGGACTGTGCTTAAGCTGGCTCTTCTGCATGAATCCATAAATATTATATTCTGCCAGTCTGGCTCAGCTTGGCCCAGGGAGGGTGTGTCCCAAAGCGTGCTTGGGGTGAGAATGGACTTCCAGCACTGCCCCTGGATTTATGTCAACCAAAGCCAAAATAAATGCGGTCAGAGCCTGATCCCTTGGCAGACCCTGTCAGTTCAGGTAGGATCACACCTAATGGGTGAACTTGAGTCACAAGACATAAACAACAGACCAAAAGCCTAACACAATATTCACGGCAGCTTAGCAGAACTTTCGTTTGCTTTCGTGTTAACTTTTATAGGCTGCACTCCCTGCCTTCTGCTGTCATCTTAGCCTAATAGGACACACCATTTCATCATGGACTTGGTTCAAAACAGAGACTCAATATGTTTCTTCAGTGCTAGGGATAATTCTCTCAGTATTGAAGCACTGAGGTGCACGGTAAGCATTGCCAGGCGCTCCTGAATCCCACAGGTCCAGGCAGGTTTTTACAATGTTCTTCTCCTGTTTGCACATATCAAAAAAAATAATTTAAAAAATGATGGTGGGAAACTAGCTTGGGAAAATAAACTCTTTCTTGTTTAAGGAGGCTGTGCAAGGGATTCTTCTCTTTCACCTTTTTAGAAAATTCGAGGTTATAAAGACACATCAGCTGCCCTGGTCCCAGTCTCACCTAAGTACTTTGTGCTGTACTGTAAAGAATGCTTTCAGTGTTCTGCTTTGGTTTGTTTTTATTACGTAGGGACACACATTGCTGTACACCTATGCTAGAGATGGCAAAGTCAAAAAACAGATACTTACTTCTAAAAGCAACCCTTGTTTTACGCTCAGAAACCTCAAATCATCCTCCTCATCCCCTTGCCCTTTTCTGTGTTACACTGAATTACAGTGAAGGTCTTGGAAGACAAGTGGGTCTTGAAGCGTATTTGGAAGCTATCTGATCTGATTTCTGTAGGCCAGACATATTGACGTTTAAAACTAGACTGTAAAGCTCACCTTTACAAAGCAGCCTTCCCAGCTCCAACAAATGACTGTTGGGACAGGCATGCTGGAAGCTGTAACAATAGCTGTATTCATGGAAGGAAAGATTTTATTGTAAGTTGCATTCAGTAATGAGTAATTATGCAAACAAGCAATTAACTAAAATAAATATGAATGGCTTCCTCTTTGGGGAGATGCTTTTAGTTTGATTTGTAGCAATATCAGATGCAGGAGATTTCTCAGGGCTGAAACAAGCCTTTAAAAGAAAGATAAAGGGGCCATTGGCAATGAAGGGTCAGACACTATTCTATCCTATGCATCATTAAATGCTATGTGCATGTGCATGCAACAGGTCAGCTGTATTTTACAGAATCAGGAAAAAGCATTAAAATGTTGAAGAGCTGAGGCCAGGGAAGGCCCACTTCATCGATCCTCCCATCTGTTGAGCAATATCGTCTATTTATTCCTAGAAATTTCACTGATGCAAGACAGGACTTATTATCTTGGTGGTTGTGTCTGTTATTCTAATTTCTGTCCCCCCTGAGAAGGCGGGCTGCAGGCTTGCAAGAAAGCTGAATACAGTGATACCACTCTCTGCCTTACACCTTCAACCAGCTCAGCTCATTAGATGAGAAACTGAAAATCCAAAAATTTCTGAGGTTAGCCTTCTTCTGTAGTGCATCACCACCTTATTCACAAGGCCTGTTCTACCGCACACTCCTGTGCTGATGGAAGTCAGCTGGGCTGAGAAAGCAGTGCCAGATGTCAGAAAGAGAGAGATCTTCCTGTAAGAGAAAAGGTAGCCCTGCAAGTTTCTGAGTGGGAGAAGAGGTAGTGAATGATGGTGTACATCATCTTTCCCTGTTCAGGGACATTTCAGCACAAAGAATAGGATCTGGGCTTCCCTTTGGAAACATCATGCTGATGAGCCCGCAGAGAGGAATTTGCTGGAGATACAATAGCAGTAACTAAGGCAGCGATTTGTGAATTTCAATTTGACAAGCAGGAAAACAAATTCTTCCCATAACGATTCTGCTTTTACTATTTGGAAACAAAATGCGTACAAAATATATATTCCAACGTGACTTTGACTTTTTGTTCCTAAATTATTTGTCTCATTTTGAAATTCACCTGCGTGTTTTGCTTTTTTGGAAGGTAGCATTTAAAGAAAAAAAAAAAGGCCCAAATTCAAATGTCTTGTTTCATTTCAGGTTGAAGGAATGAAATATTCTCTGTAGAACAGAAGCAATTCTCTTCACTATTATTTAGTCCGGATGCAAAACCTGAAATATTTGCTATTTACAAATCCTTTTGGCTTTTTATCAGCTGAGGTCTAGAGCCCCATCTCCTGGAGTCAGGTGATTTTGTTGGAAGCTTAGTTTAGTTGCTTTTGACATTTCTTGCCCTTGTGGTTTGGAAGGAGATCCTGAAAATGTGTTTTAAGCATAATAAATGCTGTGACATCTGCCTGAGCCTCCACACATCCAGAAACAAAAGTTTCATGTAGAGCAATCCGTTCCAAATTTATCAAGACAATGTTAACTCCAAGACTCACTTATGAGGTTCCAACAGCATCACTCATGATGGAGAGCTTGCATAGTACCAAATGCTTTTATTCAAACTTAGTAGCACTTAGTTTATCCCCTCAGTTGATCCACTAGAGCACATCAGGAGGAATATTCTACTCAACATGGATAAACCCTTTTCTCTATCCGGTGAGCTGTCAAGACCATCCATTCCCAGCGCTGCATTTTTATGTTCCCTTCACAGACTTGCATTCAAGCTTCTGGTTCACAGGCGATGTCTGACTGAACAAGAGCTCTCATGCTTCACGTCGCTCCAATGGTGATGGGGTAAAGGCCAGTCTGTGCTACAGCTACAGGCAGGTAAGGGACTAATTTTCAGTATCGCTGTCTGCAATGGGGAAGTCAAAAGAGAACCATGAGGCTGAGCCAGGATCTGGTCCAGTGCCAAGATCATTTCCTCTCTAGCCTTGGTGTTTACACCCTTCAGCCATCTGGACATTTATTAAGACTCTGCCACTGCCTCTTTCAACCAATTTAGTTATTCATGAAGCCATGACAACTTGATTGTGAGTCTTAGCTCTTCACCACTTTTGGCAAATCTGGGCAGATATCATTTTCTCAATTGCAGCTCAGAAACCAAGCTAGCTCAGCTACCTCTGGTCATTTTGGTCATCCTTCCTATGAACTGCCTCCGCTTTGTCTCTCTGTTCCTGGCAGTGACCTGAAACCAAGTTTCCTTCTTACCACTTTTTCACAACAATACACCAGCTAGAAGGACATCTTCTCTCCCAAGGACAGATGCTGCTGTTTAGGATTTCTGAGCTACATGTTGCTCAGTTCCCTGGTCTCTTACAGATGCACTTTCAGGCCTTGAACAGTTAAAAAACATCTCTGCTTCCTCAGGTCCAGCTATCAAAGGACAAGCAGTTTTTCTGCTGAAGAAACTGGCTGCCATTGGCCTGGACAGGCACAGCCTCTGCTGGGTTAAAAACTGGCTGGATGGCCCGGCCCAAAGGATTGTGGTAAATGGAATTAAATCCAGTTGGAAACCAGTCATGAGCGATGTTCCCCGGCGTTCAGTGCTGGGTCCAGTCCTGTTCAACATCTTTATCAATGGTCTTGATGAAGGGATCAAGTGTCCTCTCAGCAAGTTTGTGGATTACACCAAGCTGGGTGGAAGTGTGGATCTGCTTGAAGGAAGGGAGGATCTGCAGAGGGATCTGGACAGGCTGGATCCATGGGCTGAGACCAACGGGATGAGGTTCAACAAGGCCAAGTGCAGAGTCCTCCATTTGGGTCACAACAACCCCGTGCAGCAACACAGACTTGGGAAAGAGTGGCTGGAGAGCTGCTTGGCAGAGAAGGACCTGGGGGTGTTGGTTGACAGCCGGCTGAACATGAGCCAGCAGTGGCCCAGGTGGCCAAGGGGGGCTATGGCATCTTGGTCTGTATCAGACACAGCGTGGCCAGCAGGAGCAGGAGGTGATTGTGCCCCTGTGCTCAGCACTGGTGAGGCCGCACCTCGAGTGCTGGGTTCAGTTTTGGGCCCCTCACTACAGGAAGGACATTGAGGGGCTGGAGCATGTGCTGAGAAGGGCAACGAGGCTGGTGAGGGGCTGGAGAATAAGCCCTACGAGGAGTTACTGAGGGAGCTGGGGTTGTTTAGCTCAGAGAAGAGGAGGCTGTGGGGAGACCTCATCACTGTCTACAACTGCCTGAAAGGAGGTTGTGACGGGGTGGGTGCTGGGCTCTTCTCACAGGTGACAAGCGATAGGACGAGAGGAAATGGCCGCAAGTTGTGCCAGGGGAGGTTTAGACTGGACATTAGGAAGACTTTCCTCATTGAAAGGGTGTTCAGGGATTGGAACAGGCTGCCCAGGGAGGTGGTGGAGTTGTCATCCCTGGAGGTGTTTAAAAGATGGGTGGATGAGTTCCTTAGGGTGTTGGTTTAGTAGGGAGACAGGTATGGTTGGCTCGATGACCTCAGAGGTCTCTTCCAACCTTAGGATTCTATTCTAAGAGCTATCCTTTTTTCTAACTTGCAGTAGAGCTCAAGTATGTAATTCAAACCCAGCTGAACTCCTCACCAAAACAACACACACACCCCAAAAAAGATTAAAAAAACACACAGTTTTGTTTGCTTGCTATTAATGCCTTCTAAATTGCGCAGCCTGTCATAATTTGGGGATGAAGGGGTTCCATCCATCTGTTCTTCCATTCACTCAAATCTTCCTTACCACCCACTGCATATATATTGTAAGAAGCACCACTCGGCTCTTTGCTTCTTATTTGGAGCCCAAAACCCATCAGACCTCTGCCCCTCTTTGACCGACTTTATTTATCCCTCTCTTGGATGCTCAGCTCTTTCCAAGTTGAGAGAGCACCTCCAAAACTTTCCTAATGGAACCTAAACTCCTGTCTCTGAGCAAACAGTGGGTTAGAAATCTTTCTGCTGTGGAGTCTTTCTAAGGTTTGCCACATCTGGTTTTTCAAAGGAAGGACAAAAGAAAAGAAGTTAAGAAAGTCAAGAAAGCCAAGAAAGCTAGAGCAGCTGCAGAGGCTGCTGCTGAACAGTGGCTTGGCACATCCAGAGAGCACACCAGAGGTGAAACGGGGCACTGGGGGATGGAAGAAAAGAGGAACAGGAGGTTTAAAGGAGAGGGTGAGGGCAGATGTGGTTACAGATGATGGAAGGAGGGAAAATGTTGAGGTGGAAAGTGCTGGTTGAATATCAGGAATGAAAGTGAAGGGGCCATAGGAGGGTAAGTGGACTACTTTCCCTCTAGCTGCACTTGTATTAAGAATTATAAACTCATTCACCTGACTGCCTCAGACAAAATGAACAGGACACTGAGAGCATCCCAGTTGCAGACCCACAGAAGAAAACAGATAAAATTCATTTAACCACTCACAGAGAACTTGACAGTTGCTCAGAAAGGCGCAAATATTCTTAGAAAATAACTTCCAGACTGCATCAGGTGTTTTTCCAGTCCACAAATGTCAACAAGTTAACAGCCTCATGGTGAAAGCAAAAGCCCTCTTCATGGTGATGGGTGTACGCCTCACAAGATGTACTTGGATCAGGCAGGGCTGCTGACACACCACGCTGAGGAGTCTCCAGGGCCTATACTGGATGTAGAGATCAATCCTCAACCTTCAGGCTCAGCTTTTAGGCAAAGAGAAGAGCACTGTGCGTTCAGGACTCAGAGCAAACAGCAGTTCCAAGAAACCAGATTAATGACTCCGTGTCCCCAGCGCCATCACAGCTCTGGGGAGCGCCTGGGCACCTACTGCTGAGAGTCCCTGAAGCAGTGACACAGGCTGTCTCCCAGCCAGTCCCTCAGCAAGCAGTGCTAAGGAGGAGGCAAAGTCTGTGAGAGAAAGCAATATCTTTAAAACAGGCTTTATGTGATTTCATCACTGCACAATTCTTACTGCCTCTGCTCCACAGAGCTTCTAGATGGAGTCAGGTGGATCATCTACTGGGGGTGAGCGGAGAGCTGCAGTCCAGCTTCCCCATTTTGTGCAAAATGTAGGCAGTCTTACTCCAGGGACTGTAACATCAGTAAAAGTGGAAGTGAATCTGGTTACTGGAAAGCCAGGACGCAATACGCATTTCTGATGTTTGGGGGGATGATGCTGTCTTAAAGATGATAGGATAGCACGCCAGCTGCTGGCCTTGTAGCACTTGGAAAAGAGCTGGGGATAAAGTTCCTGTTTATGCAGAAGGGACTGAGTAACCAGTAATTTTGGGAAAGGAGCATTACACACTCCTAAAGAGCAGTCTTCCACTGGGAGGTTTTCAGTTCGTGGTCAGTAGTTGCAGTGTGAGATTCGCGAGCTGCCATCCAATACGCCTCAGGCTCAGGTCATGGCTGAACAGCTCAGAGAAAGTCCCCCAGAAACAACAGGGAATCTGGTTCCTGGCACATGCGAAGCAGATTTGGAACTGGAACGTGACGTGCACATGGAGTCACACAACAGACACACACACAAGCACAGGAGTAAAATGGCACCTCATGAGAAAGACTAGGCTGGACATGTTGCAGGGAGTGGATAGTGGGGGGAAAGAGCTCTCCACCATAAGCTCTGCCTGCACATCTGGAACCCATCTGATTGCATGATGCTACTCAGAATATTACTCTTTATCTGCCTTTACCATGGCTGCAAAATCTGATCGTTTCTCTGTCATCTCCCAGCTTGCTGTTGTGGCTTTTGTTGCCCAACCCAGGAGCTACAAGGAGCAGCATCGGCCCATGTTCTTGAATAAAAAGAGAAAGGACAAGCCCACATTCACTTTGCAAAGGATCCAGAGTCTCAGCAAGTCAGATATGCCATGAGCTTGAGTTTAGAGTTCAGAATTGTCCACAGGGACATCAGAAGTTCGAAGTCCTGCCTCATCAGGCAGGTGATGGCCACTCCAGTTGTTCCTCATGGTGACAACTGCCCATGACAAGCCTTTTTGAGTGTCACCCATAGCCCTCATGCAGGCTGAGAGCCTACAAGAGGGCTGCTGTCTGAGCAGTCCTTGGCTGGGAGCTCCTAAAGACAAAGACTTATTGGTGAAGACATGCTGGAAAGCCAGGAACTGCATCCCAACCAACGTTAAGCCAAGGACCTGGCTGGATCCTTGGCTGCTTGCCAAAAGGGAATGGTGCTCACAGGGCAAAATCTATTAGATTTTAGCTGAAGAAAAACTACCTCCCCACTCACTAAGGACTCCATCATTCCACATTCACCTCATTTTATCAATTTGGTGATAAACTTCAGTTTGGTGATAACTTATCAAGTTTGGCTCAAGTTTCCACTAGTGCTGAGGCAAAGCAGAGAAAACTCAGTGGCACTGAGGGAGGACAAATCTCATTTTTATGAGAGTCAGGCTGCTCTCACCAGGTGATGCTGCAGCTGCAGTTCTCTTGGCCTTGCTGCCAACAGGATCTCACTCATATTTCTTTCCTTTTGTATGGACCTTCAAGGTAAAGCTGAAAGATCTCCATGAAGTCTTGGTTTCCAAAATGTCAAATCCCTGCTACAATGCTCCTTTAAATGTTATTTTTTCAAAAAAAAAAAAAAATTATATTGGGAAAAAATCAGCCAGAAGCTCCATCATGAGCACTGATCCAGAGGATAAACCTGCAAGAAGGGCTAGCCTGTGGTTAAGAGGAAAGAGGCAATTCTCCGTGGGCTGCACAGCACTCAGGTGCTAAGAAGTCTGGTTGGGAATCCAAGTCCAGCCTCTTGGAAGAGGTAGTTGCTGGAAGTCTAAATATCTAAGAAAAAAAATTAATACATCTCTCCATGCAGTTAATATCTCTACTGATACATCTAACTTCACCAGTTTACCACTTCCCTACATTTGCCTTGGATATTTGCCAAGCAGTGTATGCTGAATGTAAAACATTGCAGGCTTATGACTGTTTTCCTTTCTTTTTCAAGATCCAGAGTTAGAGACGGGACTCTTTTCCTTTTCTGCTTATTTTTCCTAAAGGGCAGAGACAAAGCTATTCCTTATGTGAAGAAGCTGAGATACTGAAAAGATTTTTGCCTTTGCATGCATAGCTTTACATGTCCCTCTTGCTTAGCTCTGAGAAGTGTTCTTCTTTAAAAGAATAACATGGCATGCAGATGCCTATAAATGGAAGATAAAATTGTTACTATTAAGCCTGAGCTCTGCCAAGGCAAACAAGTGCAGGGCAAACTGTGTGTGCAAAGGAAAGGAGCTGAGAAAATTTCAAGTCAGCTGAATCATAACTTCACTTTAATTTTAACATCACTTAAAACTACATAAACACAGCCATCTTATTAATAACAAAGCTAGCTTGTCAGTAGAGCTGTTGTTTGGAAAGCCAAGCCCGTGCACATGGGTGCAACGGGAAGAATGTTGCAGGAGAGACATGCCTTCCAAAGCTGTGGTTTAATTTTAAAATAGTTGGGATGTCTGAGACGCAGCAACTTTGCAGGAGCCATGAACAGCATTTGATGTCTCTGCTGCAGTTCACCAGGGTCCCAGCCTCCACAGGTCCAGGAGCTTGTCACGACTGGTGCAAGGAAAAGGAGCGCCATGGGGACAGCCGCTACCTGTCCATGAGGAGCACAGCTCCACTTCAACAGGAAAGCGCTCATAAATCGCAGACACTGCCCAGCCTGGCTTTCTGCTTTCTTGGTGGAGCATGATGTATTAGGATACTTTCGTTCTCCTTTCAGGCTTTGCAAGAGCTGTCAGTACGACCTTGAATGAGTAAATCATGTGTGCACTCATTTTAAAGTACACACACCCACTCAGCGCATGCAGAAGTTGACAGGGTGCAGCAGTATAAATCCTCAGTGCATTTTTCCACCTACAGTTTTGACTTTCCTGTTGAGGGGTGTTTGTGGGACACTCAAACCCGTACATTGCACAGAAGTGAGCAAGATTTGACGGTGCACTGTCGTAAGTGCATATAGTTAAGTTCCATGCTCTGTTTGTTGTTGAGCAAAATGGAGAAAATACCACTTTGCTAATTAGGAGGTGAAAGTGGTAAAGTTAGAGGAACCATCTGCAGGAGTTCTGAGATACACCCTGGCAGACAGCACAGCAGAGCAAAACATTTTTACCATTGTCTTGCAGGAGTGATTTGGTGTCTGTGGTGATCTGGTAATCTCAGGGTGAAGAGTGAAAACACACTGGTACAAGGCTTATTCTTTATTACTTCTGACATTTTATAAAGGCAGGCTGGCTCAGCGACTCCACTAATATATGGCTCTTAAAGCAGAGATGCAATTCCTAATGCATTCCTAATGAAACTCCCCTGACTTCTGTGGCCTTGTGTTAAGACAGGATTTGGCCCCGCCAGTAAAGTACATTTAGATTCCCAAACTGAAAACTGCCTCTGGATTCCAGAGGGACTTGAAAAACTCCCAGAGCACTGGAGTACAGCAGTAAGATTTATGTTTTTCCCTGACTTTTCGCTACTCAGTAATACATTTGTATGGCCAAAGTAAAGCCAGATCTGGCATTCTCCGCTCCTGATTTCTCTTTTACCCAGGGAACTAAATGACAGTGTAGACTGGAACAGTAATGCTCTAAGGCCCAGAAGAGCTTTTCAGAGGTATTTTCACAGCCTGTGGAAAGAATGTATCTTTGGATATTTGAAATATAAGGAGTTGACACTTTAGCTCACCCCAGTCTGGAGAGCCACTGGTGACACTGGTTCCTGTGCAGAGGCAGAGAGGTGAAGCCAAAAAAAGCTCCTTCTGATATTTATTTGTAGGAAAGTAACACCTCCAGTCTCCAGGTGGATGGAAGACTTGGTTGTTATTGGGCACTCTTTTTACCCGTTGCCAAAACCAGTCCCAGCTCTGAAAGAGGATGATCACTAAATGGATAAGACAAGCGGTGAAAGGAGGAAAGAGACACAGGGAAGATTGTACAGAGCCACAGCACCCCAGCAGATTCAAGTCTTCTCAGCAGCACAGGGAAACTGGTGGTTGCTGCTGCCGTCCTGAGGCAGGAGAGTGGGGACAGGGAGCAGGGAGAAGAAGAGCTGGACTGGGAGCCAGAGGTAAGCTTAGCTGGTCCTTCTGTTGCCCAGGGACAAGAAGAGGTAGGAACTGTTTCCCTCAGCTTTACCTCCTGCCCCACAGACCCTGATGACCCCTAGGGTTCAGCTTTCACATTCCTGGGGGTTTGGTGTGGATCTTCCATGTAGCCTCCAGCAACCAGCTGAGACTACTCCAGGAAAATTTCCCTGTCTTTCCTATTCATCATCTCACATCCCTTTTGCTTGGTGGTGGGGCTGACCGAAATTGCTCGATCGCTTCCACCGTCACACTCACATTCCTTTGAGCATCAGTCCTTGAATGGTGCTTGGCGAAATCATAAAGTCTGAGTCCTACTGTTAGTTGCAACCACACACCCACAACCTGTCTTGTGAGGGATGCTTTAGCTGCTTGTGACAGGGTTTTGGAGCAGAGAATTACAGAAGAACAATATTTCTCACCCAATTATGCATGAACCACTGCCAGACTGAAAGGCTGTGAAATTACTGCAAATTATTAATTTTAATATTTCGTGCTCTCATATGTAAGCACACAGCCATAATGGGGAAAACAGTAGGACGAACTTGCAAGGGACAGTCTTCTTTTTAGTAAACTGTGAATCAAAAGTATTGTGGTCACGCTGACAAAATGGTCCCTGACTTTCCTCTCTTAGGAACGGTTGTCGTATTACCAAAGGTTAAAAAGCCTAAAACAAGCAGGTCTCCTGAGGCCTTTCTCAGCTCCATTTCTATGACTTTATCATCTGAAAATTACTTGGTTTCTTTTTTTTTCACTTTTATATTGCTGTTTTCCATCTGTTCCCATTGTCTAGATGTATTCATGGACAGCCTGTACCCAGCTGTTCTTGTGCCAACATTGTACTTGAGTTAAATAGCTCTCTCTCATCCCCAATATTTAGGCCCCTGATGTATCTGTGGCATCCAGTCCTACCCTTTTCAGCCTTCATTTCATCAAACTCAACAAGCTGAGCCCTTCCAGTCGTTGTCTGCAACATGAGTGTGCTCGTCTCTGGGCTGTTGCGGGATCCCTCCTCTGCACTTCCTCTCGCTTTAACATTGTTGGCATTATGGTAATTCTGCCAGGATTTTCTGCCTAAAAAATATTGTCTAAGGGAAAGTTACCCTGCTGAAACTGGATGCAAAGACAAATGGGAATTGGTGGGAAGAGGAATGTCACTATAACAGCAATTTCTAGTAGCAGAACTGGCTATATATAAAAGGGATGTTATTGCTGTCGCTGTCTTTCTGTGTTTTGCATTGCAGCTCAATAGTTCAGATAGATAGATAGGTAATTAAGGTTTCCAAGCAATTCATTTCTTTAGTTCTGGCTTTGTTCTTACCATAATTTTCTCAGACTCCTGACTTCAAACTGGATGACAGCATCCTACTCCATCAAGATAGATGAGCTCTCCTGCAAACATTGCAGCCAGTATGAACCTGCTTACCCCTGGGCTCTGCACACTCCCCCGGCGACTTATTCTGGCTGTTACCTGGCTTCCTCCTTAGGTGCCTCCTGGCCAGCAGCACAAGCAGGTGAGGCACCCACTGTTCCCTGAGATGACACTAATGCTTGGGAGACTGTAAGCTGCAGTCCTCTCTTAGCCACAAAAAGCACACTCAGTATGCAAAGAAAGATTTGCTTTCCACTGGGTCGTGAGCAGTAAAACCTTATGGAGGACAAAGTTAGGATGTGCCAGTACTTGTAGAGCACAGAGAACAAACTATCCAACTGGGAAACAGCAGTAGCTGCAAAGGAAAAGGAGCAAAGCAGACTGAGTATTGAAAAGTAACTCTGTACTGAAAAAAATATAGCTGCATTTAAAGAGGAAGGGGAGACAGACACTCCTGGAAGGATTTTATTGTTCGAATTTATAAGATGCTAGGCATTTTTAATGATGTGTTAATGACCATATTCTGTTCAGATGGGATTCATCACGCTGCCTTTTTTTGTATTTAAAAATTTAGCATCTTGTCTTAGCCGGTCATTTCAGATCCCTTTCTGCTGTCTCTCTCCAAAAACATGCTCTAGGACACAGCATGCACTGCCATCCAGAGCTGTCAGCCTCTTTTCTTGCACTGTAGCAGCACATCCCAGCTCCATCGCAGCTAGGCCTCACAAACGTCCCTTAAGCAATGGCCACTGTCTCCTGTGAGAGCCAGGGATTTCAGAAAAATAAAATTATTTAAATTTCCCCGAAGTTAGAAGCCAAGTCAAAGTAGATGATGGGAATCCCATTGTTAACACTGGTGAACAATAGATACACATAGTCCCACAGGATCAGAAACACACCTCTGGTAGCATGTTGTTCTTCCTTCCCTTTAAGATTCATATATCTGCAACCAACATTAAGCTCAGGAGAATAAGATTTGGAATTTCTATGCCCTGTAAATTGCCTTTCCCACCCTCCAAAAAATGCTACTGTGCGTATTCCAACCTCTGCTGCCCTGGGCATCAGTTGATGAGTGAACCAAGACTTTGCAAAGCGCCAAGTGGTGCATCGAGCTTGCTGCTGCTGAGAGAGAACCACCCTTTGTGAAATCATGCTCTTTTTAATCTGTGTTACATTGGGCAGCCAAAACTGTACACCTTCGAAATCCTGAGTCATTGGTGAAGATGGTGGTCTTTATTTTAAATAGTCTGGGGAGGAACGGCAAGCACTGCCTGCTATGACTATTGCCTCTGGTTTTGGTTCTTCAGCCCTCCATAATCAGGACTACAGAAAGACAGAGCGAAATCCAGAGGTCTGGCCCCTGCATTCACAGCAATTTCTGTCATCATCTGACTGATGTAGACCATCTTAAAACCTGGTATCAGTTTTTACAGGTGCTATACCCATGGTGGACCTGCTCCAGACGTCCTCCCCTCTGCTGCTTTGAAACCCCCTTCTAATTACTAGTTTCTGAGTTCATTTCTGGCTAATTCTAACGCCTTATTTTTTCTCTTTTTTTTTTTTTGCTCTAATCGCTATTTAAATAACCCCCAGCAGCCAGCACAGTTTGTTAGCAGGGCTGTAAGTTGTTCCCCACTGAAGGCTTTGAGAACTCCAGACTTTGACCCAAATTGGATCACAGCTAACGGCATCTGCTGT
Organism: Neomorphus geoffroyi; assembly: GCA_033558235.1. NCBI lineage: Eukaryota > Metazoa > Chordata > Aves > Cuculiformes > Neomorphidae > Neomorphus > Neomorphus geoffroyi. The sequence continues at coordinate 16,686,136 of JAUMJM010000027.1, read as the reverse complement.
TTTTCACAGGGAAGGAGAGTGGACTTAGTGGGTCAGATGTTGCTGTGACCCAAGTGTTGTGTTGGAAGACACATTTTTGCATAACAGACGTTTTATCTGCAGCATTAGTCAGAGCTGACTTTTCACTGTCCTTTGTCCCGTGGCTCTGGTTTTTGGCACAACCTGACATTTGACTCAAGAATCTGTCTGTACTTCCATAATGATTAACCCACCAATTGTCAATTCACAGTTTGTTGTTAAATACAGGAATACTTCGATTGCGTAGATGCCAAGTGACTGTTGCTAACCAAATAAATATGTGTCTTGAAAGCCACCTTCCAGGGCACCCTCAGTGCTGCAGGGTGGCCTCAGGAGGCAGTCGGGAGTGCTTTCACTTTTGGCTGTGCTACACAGAACTTCCAATGCATTAATTATAATTCAGAGCAAAATGCGTGATTGGCAGATATCAGGTGAAGAGCTAAAAAGTAAAAGGAGGAACTATGGCACTGAAAGAATCTGAAGGAAATGACATGTCCAGGGGAATCTGGTTTCTTGTAATACAGAGTTTTCTTCAACTTCAAGCCATATTCTGTCCCTTTCAAAGCCAATTTGTTTCGCCAAGAAATGCCAACAGTTTTCAGTTTTAATTCTTCTAAGAGGCCTGGGGAATTTGTTCTTATTTTATCTTCTGAATGTTTTCAAAAGAAAATGTGGATCCAGAAAGTTATTTTGAACAAACAATCAAATAAGAAAACAACAAAGTGCTTGATTATAAAATGAAATATTTCAGATTTTCTTATTTTGCCACCCCCCAAAATATAAAGTAGAATTTCAAGATATCTCTCCATGTTTTTCCATGAAAGAAATTTTCATCTGCAAAGTGTTTCTGGGAGCTGTGAGAACAGTACTGTGAGGATTGCAGGTGCACCAGGGCAGCTCGTTGCTGTGGGAAGACATTGAGCTGGGAAATCTCTGTTTTTCATGAATTCGTGTTGCTGCCTTTGCACTCAGGCAGACAGTAATAAGTGTAATGCCAGGAAAAGCCAAATACTTCAGCATAAGAACTATTAAGGGCATGAGGATTCCTTCTTATCTTTAGCATCTTGCATCCTGCAAGATGGGAAACCGGCTCTTTTTTTCCATGATATGTTAAGCAAGTCACTACTCTGAGTACGATAGAGCAAAACTTTCCTAGTGTCCTGCAAGTCACAGAGAGACTCTCGGAAGAGGATGCAGTGATAATCAGCTCAGTCAGGAGAGGAAAGAATATGGTCCTTGGGCTCAGAGCATTCAAGGCAGGAAGAGTCTGCTGCAAGAGAGGAAAAAAAAAACAGGTCAGAATATGGACCTGCCACTCCAGTGATGCAACTCTGACCCGGAATGACCGTATATATGGGTCCAGGAGATCACGGGATGTTTGTAAAATAGATCTTCTCTCTTGTGTAAGCAGAGGATAAAATTATCCCGGCAGCAGCTGTTTCCCAGAATGAGGATCAAGGCTGACTGTTTTTCCTGCAGTATTCAAGATATCAGGCTTTCCTATCCCCACAGTCCTGCAGTTGCCATCCTGTGTAAGTGGTCTCAGACACACAGACATACACATTTATCCCTGACGCGGTATCCATGCTAGTGTGGTATAATGTTCCTCAGCACCTCATACCATGTAAATCTGCTTCCTTTCTCATTTCTGCAACATAAAAAGCAGGAGAGGAAGACTGAGGAATGCAGAGAAAAGAATGGAAGGTAGAAGAGGAAACCAGAGTAATCCAAGAGATTCTGGCAACACATCTTGCAGTATGCCCAGGACTTGAGTGACAGACAGAGTTGAAGTTCATTTACAAAGCTCAAAGTCTCAACTCCAGTTTTTGAAGAGGACATAGACTTTCCTCAAGTCTCTATCCAAATGTGTGCTCAGCTGGCACAGTGAGGACAGATCCCATTGGTGAGAGCAGCAGACAGTCATTCAGCTGTCTGGGAGAGTTTGGAGAAGCAGATGTCTCATCACGACACCCAGCAACACAGCACCACAGAGGGAGATAAGAGAGCCAGAGCCATGAGGGGTTCCTGCTTTAGCAGGTTATGGGCTTCTTTGGGGCTTGCAGCTGGCCAGCTGGCCACCATCCCATGCAGCCTGCTCAACCTCACTTTGGTAGGTCAGGAATGAGCTCAGCAAAGATCGAGCGCCTTTCCACCACAGTATGAAACATCGCTGCTCCCTCTTCCCTCCCCAAAGGAGTTCACATACTTGAGCTTTTATTTTCCTGGGCAAAGAGGAGGCTGAGTAATATATTTGCTTTGTCACTGGCAGCGCTCACCACTGAAGTGTGGGCCTGCATCTGCTGCTGAGATAAATCAGAGGACATGGCAGGGTGGTCAGGCAAGCATCTGATCAGAGCTTTAACAGTGCCTTTAATTTACAAGCAGAGGGAAGGTTTAGTATTTCCATCCCTCTGTAAATACACTCATGTGGCATCCCCCTAACTGTCACCTGGGGAGTTGGGCTAATTGCCACAGGCTGAGGAGCTGAGCACAAATTGATTTGACAAGGAACTGCAGCCAAGTGTGGCTGTGGGCAGAAGCATTAGGCATTACTATATCACAGTAAGGGTCCTTTTATCAAAGCTGAGGAGCAAGTAAACACCTGGTTCTCTAGGTTGCATTTATTGCAGTATAAAAGTTTATTTGTACTGTAGAAATGTGCAGCCAGATGCTGACTATGACAGGCAAGATGCAGCAAATTTCAGCTTTCAGAGTCTCCATCAAGACTGGCTCCTGGAGTGTGCCACCTTCATCACCCAGAGCCAGTGTACCTTTCTTGTGCCCCATCTTTAGGGCATTCTCCTGGCTACGTGCTCCCAGCTCCTCCCATAACTCTGGCAGAACTTCCCTCCATGAGGCTCAAGGAGAAAAGCATCCCTTCCATCCTGTCTGTAATTATCACATTGTAGTGGTTTGTGGGTCTCTCCAGTGCCCAGGGTGGTGTCTCTGGAGTCCGGACTCATCTCAGGTGGGAGCAGAGGACTGCAAGGGTGTCTGCCAGCAGGGAGAAAGATCCGCCTCCCTCTCCCTGCAGTTGCCTGCTGGGCTTAAGGGAATAATGCCCCCAAGTACACCGCGGCTGGGTGGATTGTCAAAGATCTTCAGCTGAGATCTTTTCACACGGTGAAAGTGCCAGCCGCTGAGCAGCTAACCTGATACTGAAGGACACATTGCGTTACAGCCTCTGAACTGGCTTTGTTTCAAAAGTGCTGTCTTTTGTCTGTAACTCTTCAGTATTCTGTCTCTTTTTACCTTCTCTGGGGCCACCCCCTTCTTCCCCTTTTCAGTCCCTATTTTTCTTCTCCTGGTCAGGCACTTTTCCTCTCTGTGATGTGATCATCAGGTTGTGGCATCAGCTCACTGAACCTATATTTTAGGGCATCCGCGCTAAACTGGTGATTTGAACTCCATGGCTGATGGAGAAAGAGACACTCCAGAAGAAATATCTGCCTCTCTCATTTTGAATTCTTGGTTAGGCTGGCAGAAATCCTGCCCTGGAATTGCCAGTATCTCTCTAGCAGCTATACAGCAAGTTACATTTATGTAAGCCACCTACTTTTTAGGTAACCAGAATGCATGATATGACTCCTGCCCCATCTTCAGAGAAGTGAAAGGTAAATTTTCTCCTGTTGCTTGCTTGAGGTCTTTTTAAATAAGCATAAACACACAAGAAGCTTGCGGGGTAGGTGGGGTGGTGTTCATTTTTAAAAAGGGGAGGTAACTAGATCATTAGGAAGGATTAATGCCAATACTGAAGTAGCACTTTCCACCTTCAGTTTGCATCAAATCATTGTTCTGCTCATCTGTATCTAAGCAGTATGAATTGCCATCAGTAGCAATGATAGTGCTGTCTTGCTCAGTTTACAGGGGCTGGATAGGAGGCTTGCAGAGTGACAGACATAAATTTGCATTGCTTCTCCCCAAGATCAGCCTCTTTCTACCACTTTGGACTCTCAACACAGCCAGGAGCCTTGCAGAAGTTCTTATCCAAGGGTTAGACTGGCACTTCTCAACACCAAAGTCCCTTGAATACTTTTAAATCACAGCATCCACAGGCATCACGCCATCCAGGTCTTGAATACAAATACTCCACAGCAGGGTGAGACTCTGTTTTGACACAGAATTACTGTGCGGTCTATGGAGCAGCTGAGGATGGTTCTGTTCATCTGGGCAAAAATATGCCTCTCTCATCCTCCTGACATGCTTATGGGATAATTTTTTTTTCTAATATCACTCATGAGCATCACATAACCCCATAGGGAGCGAAAGGAAGAGTGTTACTTCCAGTTAAAGCTGGTATGAAGTCTGCATTTCTAAGACTAACCATTTGAAAGCATCAGTTCTGCAGCAGAAGACAGGAATCACACTTTAAATCACAAACATTTATTTAACATGAAGAGATATGAAAGGGACAGTGTTTGATTTCAATTGTAAATATAACTTTCTAATTGAGTAGGCCAGCTTCAAAAGTTAAGGAGCCTGTTATTATTCTTAGTTAAAGATGATGTGCAATCATCTGACTCTAGGAACAGGCCCTTTAAGAAAAACACCTGCAGTTTGTCAGGGTGGGGGGCAATTTTAATGAAGAAATTTGATGAAAGGATGCAATTCTTCCATTCTCCCCATCTCCCAGGTAGAAATGTGAACACAGATCAATTTAAATCATGGTTTCAGGCTATGGGGTTTTGGCCCTCTTACTGCTTACTGTTAATATCAAAGCATGAAGAGTTTTGCATGCAGAGCAATATTTTTTTATCCAGCTAACACCCCTTTCTCTGACTGCAGCTAGATAAGCTGCTGGAATGTGTCAGAGCTGAGTGGAGAGGTGGTATTCCCCAGACCTTCACCCTGTCTCCTCATCACCACTACTGCTGACCACCTCTGCCGAATGGCCAACACAGGCAGCTCAGCAATCACCTCCAAACCCAGCTCTCTCAGGCGGCTTTTTGGAGCAGCTGAGCTGTTGGGTTGGGAAGGGAACAGAGAGAACAGAGATGAATGGCTGGAGAGTAATAACTTTCAAAGGGAATTGACTGCCACTGAAACAGCACATCTGATCACAGCTTTGCTGCCAAGCATATGTTTTCCTCCTACCTCTTGATGTGGTCCAGCTTCTTTGCTCTGACTCCCTTCCCCCTTACTTTTTTGGAGGTTGTGTTTTTCAAATCTTTATGCATCCTCCTGTGTACATAAAATGGCTCGGCATCATCGCAGGCCCTGCCAGTGTGTTTGACAATTGCCCCCCATCCCCTTGGTGAAGTTTTGCCTAACTACGATATGCCAAACAGGCTTAATCAAGCTCCCCTCAACCTGTCAAATCTCTAGGGAGGCCAAATTTGTATATTTTCTTAGGCAGAGTAATATCACACAGAGTATTGAATGACAGTTAAAACCCACATCTGTATCTTGCTCTATTATAATACATCCATAGCCCTGAGGGGAAGCAGTGTGGTTTAGTGATTCATGAAACCTGGGTTTTATTCCCAGCCCTCCACTGCCTCCTTGGGTGACCTTAACTCAGTTATTTCACTGCCCTGTGCTTCGATTTTGCCATCTATGAAAATGGGGGAAGTGATAGTGCCTCCTGCCCAGAGTGCTTTGATAGCCTCTGAAGGCAAATTGCTCAGTCCCACACGCTGTTTACACTTGTGATTTCAGGCAGCCAGGAGTTATGCCCTTGCTCCTTTCCTCTCCATGCACTCACAGATTCCTCCACAGCTCGGAGTAACTCTGCAGCCTCCACGACATCTCTTTGCCACTTCCACCACTGTCCATGCCCAACACAGATGGAGCTGTGACCCTGTCTCTGCAGCATGAGACCCATGAGTAGGAGGGATGCCAGAGCAAGGAGAAACATCTAGGGCCTGTGTCATCCAACTAGGGAACACCACGCTTAGTTGCAGCCCTGTCATTTCTCCTGCTGTGACAGGCACACATTTAATGGCCTGCCGTACTAATTTGTATATGTCAACAGAGACAGAAGGAGAGAGGTTTGTGCAGCGTGAAGGTCCCAATCTCCCTTTCCTCTTGCATAAAAATAAAAACTTAGGAAAAAAGGAAGAGTGTCTGTGACATAAAATTTGTGTCCTGTGGAGAGGGGGCAAACACATCCAACCCCTCTGCAGGTCAGCATGAAGTAGTGGTTGTCCCTGTCTGTGTTACATGGCTCATCCAGCTGGGATCTACCAAGATACAAACAGTTAATCTCCTGAAGAGCAAGCACAAAGTGACAAGCTCTGCTTTTCCTTTGAGAAATATTCCCATATTCCCCAGGTTACAACCCACTAGATAACAACCTTGAGCTCAGTGTTATCATGACTGAGATTTCCCACCACAGCAACATACAGGATACTTTTTTGGTTTACTACCCACTCTGGAAAAAAAAAATGCATACAGCTAAATAAAGTGAAGGTTCACAGCTCTGACAAAGCCTTTCAGTGGGAATCTGGGACGCTTTTCAAGTGTTACCGACTGCTTTATTTTCCCATGGCTCTTTCCAAGATAATAATTGCTCCGCAGATGTTTCCCTCAGGACAGTGAGATGTTCAGGTACCGGGGCGAAAGCTGAGGCTTTGGGCTATTGTTCACAAGGCTACTGTTACGTGCTGTGTTCTTGCAGAGTGCAGCCTTTTCCCATCACAGAATTTCTTAGGCGTCTGGTTTATCAGAAACACTGTAAATCTGAGCCCTCTGGCTAATTGTCCCTGATTTATGTGAATGACACAGTTGTGTCTGTACACAACATGAACAAGAAAAGGGAAAGTGCTGTATTTCTGCCACACACAGTAACTTGCACATGTCCAAATGCATGACTGAAATATGTTACTCAGCACTCTGGGAAGTTGTCCGAGAAGATTCTTGCTTCCAGCTTTCAACATATTACCAGCTTTTATACAGATCCTGCAAAACAAAAAACAAAAAAAACCCACAAAAACCCAGTGTTTTTTATTTAATTTTCCACTTTATGAGTGCCTTTCTCTATCCTTAATCTGGCAGCAGCAATGTGGACTCTTTCTTTGATTGAGAGTGCCACCTTAGGATGAAGGGACTCCGCTTAATACCTCCAGTGTCACAACGAAGATAGTAGTTATCTTCATTCCTCATAACACTGCCACCTCTGCCTCCTTCATTTAAAAGCAGGGCCCATTAAGGAAATGATTCAGGCCCCCAGAACAACTATCCCCTCCTGCGGTAATCTAAGATCTGTAAAAGTCTGCTCCCTGGGCACTCACTGAGTCACATACGCATGTGGACAATGCTTACAACTGCTTGTGATGTGCATCATTACACAAACTCAGGTGATGGGAGGAGCAACTTGTATTTGTGGAACAAGCACTGTCCATGAAACTGCCAGGCTTTGTTTTAGTGGATCACCCAGGGAAGATGTTGGAGATGTTTAGCACAGTTCAACTAAGAGATCTGTGAACTAAACCTCCCTCCAAGGAGCTGGGATGACAGGTTTGGGTACCAAGTCAACTTCAGAAGCAGGCAAACCACACTGGAAATAGGGCAGACAGAGGCCCGACGCAAATGAAAGGAAGGGCTGTTCTATAGCACATTCCTATCCCATGAGATACGAAAATCACCTGCTTAAAGAAACTGGTGGCCTGAAGATGCTTCCCTATTGTTTTTAAGTCTGCTTACAAAACACTGGCTTTTCCTACCTTGAAAATACCTGGCTCAGAGCTGCAAATTCCCAGTGCTCCCCAGTAGGAGCAGAGGAAGGCACTTCTTACCACCGATCCCCTCTAGAAAGGATGACCACCCAATAGCTTCTCTTCAAAACCTTACTAGAAGTCATTCTGATGAATCCCAAGAACTCTTCCCCACATGACAGCTTTTATGTATGATTTGCAAAATTACAAGGAGTAACTCACTCTCATTCCTCTGCCCATTGTAGGTCCAGGCAAACTGTGTGCCACAGGCTTCCAGACACAAAGATTTCTCTTTTCCCTGCAAGTGGTAGGGAGAGGAATGGAGGTGAGTAACTCTGAATGCAGCTGCAAAACTTGGCTTTGATTTGATTAGGCAGAACGTTGAGCACTATGAAGGTCTGTCCAGCCGAAGATTTGTATGGAGTTCAAAGAAAAACCTACTCTGCCTTGAAATGCTCTTTTAAATTGATCTTTCTTTGCTTCTCTCACATATAACAACAGAAGGAATATTTTCTGCCTAGTCACATTCACGCACACACATTAAAACCAGTCTGGAAAAGATATACCACTTTGGATCCTAACCAACAGCCTCCTAGAAATAGAAAGCCAAGAAGAGAAAACACTTGGTCACTGCCAGACTCCAGTGCTCTGTCTGAGCTGAGCTCCTTGGAGCCAAAGCGGTCACTGTAATGTCAGGACATTAGATTTCGTCTGAGTTCACTGCAAAGAGCCCTGCTTGGGAAAAGCAATCAGCCCCACAGCCCATCACAGCAGGTGATCTTTGATCTTCAAAGCCTATCGTGGTGCCGAGAGCTTGTACCACTGCTCTTGCGCCATAGAAAATAGCAGGAACTGTTTTCCACACAAACTTCTCTTCCCAGAAGCTCAGGACTGTGACTTCACTTGAGTCTCATTGCTGTTCCTTGCATATACACAGGGGGCAGGGCATAGCTGATTTTGGCACCAGTTATTTTCTAGAGGGCAGACCAAAATACTAGTAACACTATTTGTCCCTGATGCACTGAGATACAACTTGGAGTGGTAGTTTTAAGGTTCTCTTTAACCCTCAGCAAATTCCTGGGGAAGCTGCCCAAACTCACCATGCTGGTACTCCAAGTGACATCTATTTTATGAGCAAGCATAAAACCCTTCCTCCTTCTCATTGCATAATCTTGCAGAAGAGGAAGAATGCAAGGGGAACACCTTCCTGAAGACAATTTGCTAATTAATTAGCACACGTAATGCTTTCAGCAAAGCCTTGTCTGTGTGCTAATTAGTAGCATTAGCTGGTGCCCCAAGGATCAAGCTTGGAGGAACACTCAGGCAAATACTTTCACAGGTCATAAAATTATCTCAGATCTTCTTAAAGCCCATCTACAGCCCTTAGCTTTCTAACCGGCTATGCTGATGAGTCATCCATGCCCTCACTGAAAATCATCCTTCTTGCTAGTTAACACCTGCCATAAGACAGCGTAGCATACAGACATAAAAAGAATGCAACATTTCTTGATGTTAAGCTTTTTCTGTAGATTTGCGTATTTGTTTCACCTGAGCTGTGATCTAACAGAGGAGGCACATTTGCTTGGGTCATCTAAGAAGTACTCCCCTCCCCCAGATTCTTCAATGACCCCTGACCAGGCCATGTAGGAAGAAGTCAACTTCTTAAATAGGTTCATCTCCATTATTATTTTAGTTTCTATGCACCAATGTGTGACCTGCACCCCTCAGATCTCCCTTCCAACAACTGGCATAACCCTGGACTCCTGATCCTCCAAAATTCATGGAGGGAAGAGAAAGAACACAGCATGTCCTGCAAAGCATGGTTTGATCACTCAGCTCTTTCCTCTGCACTGAGACATATCCCAGTGGATCTACCACTTCTCTCTGCATTACTAAGTGTAACAGGCACAAAAAACTCTTGACTGCTCAGTCTTCCTGTGATGTTTTACTAGCAGAAGTCACATTTTAAATCCACGTGCTTAAACATTTTTCGAAACCAAACACTTACCTCGAGAATTAAGACACTAGTACTTTATATGCTCACTCTCCTTCAGACTGAAGCTTGAAGCTTGTGAAAACAGGTATAATTAGCTGTGTCACTCAGCTCAAGATGAAACTTGATAAAACCTATATTCAAATAAGGTGCCAATCAAATGAATGCAAAATAACAGTGAGCCATCCTTTCCTCACAAGTAGCTTAATAGGATGAATTAATAACTGCAAATTACTTAGCTCAAAGGAGCACTTCTGAAATAATTAAGGACACGCTTAAACAGTCATGAGCAACTCTTTCACCTCTCTGTGGGCAGCTGCCTTTTGAGCTGGGTCATGGAGGGCGGTAGAGTGAAGGAAAGGGACTTGCAAGCACAAGAAACTGACAATGTCAGAAAAAAAAGAGAAGGAGAAGGATAAAAGGACAAGGTCAAGGGTACAGCACTGTCTCAAATCTGACAGATAAATGTGAAAGGTGCTGTGTTCACTAGTTTGGTGCCCTTTTGGCTGCAAGGTAGAACTGAAAATAGCTGATAGTGAATGCAGAAGAAAATTAAAAGCAAGCAGGCATGTCTCTAGTTCTCCAAGATAAGGTCCACCATATGCATTTATAGTGGTTGGTAGAGACAAGAGTGGACTACGAAGTACTCTCTAAAATCCTAGAAGTGCTTTTCAACCCACAGAAAAAGGAATGTCGTCCAAGGAGCTGAAAAAACAATAGATCAGTATATTGCCAAACTGCGCAAAATGGCTGACTCATGCAATTATCAGAGCCACTATCACCAAGCAGAACAATATGCCCAAATTGAAAAGGAATGCTAGAAAGACATGGGAAGACTCAGTTGAACCAGTCACATGCCAGTTTCAAAATCAGGGCTGGAAGGAAGCCGGGAATACATTGTACGAGACAAAAATTTACAAATGTTCTCATTCATCTTCCTGTCAAGCTGAGAGGGCACCCAGAGCTAATGCGTAGCCGCCTCTGGAAAGAGGAGTTCTTCAGGCAAGCTGACCTGCCATCCTATGTAGCCTAATATGTAGCAGAGGTGTAACGGCATGACATCTTACGGAGTTTCTCAAATGTAGGAGCCAGGACTGATGAAATTGCCTGGTCTTCTCACAGTACCCATCATAAGGCAAAGCAATGAAGAACTTCAGCCAGCAGTTAACAGGCAATGAAACCCCATTTTTCATGCCCTACGTGCGTACTTTATCCAGGAATACCTTCTGGGTGACGTTGCGCCACAGTATTGCCACTATCAGGCACAAGGTGGATTTCCTAATTTTAGTAAAGTAAAATATACTAAATTAAATGTAAAATTTCCTAGTGCACTGCCACAGAAACAGGCAAGATCCAAAAAAATATTAAACCAGCCATTTTCAGATTTTTTCTTGTGGTCTTGATAGCATCCACAACCTCTACCATTAACATACATGTATGTAATACACACATATACTCTTCCATGCTACTACTCTTAGCACGGTGGGCACCTGGAGCAAATGTGTAATAGTGAAAAAAGAGTGTCTAACTCCTTGGGCTACCGCACAGAACCCCAGTCAGGATCCAGTTAGTTCCTCAGAACACATCATGCATCCAAGGAGGAAGAAACATCAGTGGAAATCACAAATCCTTGTTTCTGCAACAGGCTTGTAAGTGGCCATGGACTTCTCTGCAGCCAAACACCAAGAACTGGGTAGCAGCAGAAGCCACAAGCTCATTAGAAGAAACTCAAATGCAGAACCATTGTGTAGACCCTGCTGCTTGTGCTCACTTTTATTCAGCCCAGGCATATCTGGAAAGCAGATACTTGGCAAGGCATCACCTCTGTAGTTCAGTAACTACAAGATTAGATGCCAGAACATACCTCACCCATCAGAAAATCAAATGGAGAACAGATTAATGTGGTCACAAGACAGATGTTCATTAACTCCCCAGCCCACCTGTGAAGTGTTAAGATGGGCATAGGAGCCTTTAAAATCCTGCTTCCTAAGAGCTCATGAGCCAACACCATCCTCCCACGCTGAGCTAAGCTGTAATTCTGTAGACTTGAAGACGATTGTTAGCACATTAACTACCCGGGCAGAACATGGCATTTGAGAATATTTTGCTATCTGTTGTAAAAATTACAATAATGTTGCTAAAATGGATTAAGGTATGAAAAGGAGGGAAGATGTAATGCTGAAGTATAGAGAGTGAAGATTACATTGCTCCTTCAACATCGCATAAGTATGGGTACCGCATCCAGCAATGACTTTCTCCTCTTTCTTCCCATGCTGGGAGAAAATGCACCCCATACACCTGACCAAACCTGGTTCTCTTTAGCTGAAGACTTGCTGAGGTCCCAGAACAGAGCGTTGCAAAATTGTATGAAGTTTCACAACACAATAATGAATCACTATCCTTGTCATCACCTGTCCTGGGTGACTTGGTCATGTGGCCTGCTTGATTTCTGAACAAAAGCCGATTTGTCTGTGATGCAGCTATTTTTAAGAACACGTACCAACTGATTGCTCACAAAGCCTTCATTATTTAATTCTGCAGTGAGGGCTTTGCAGACTCGAGAATGCTTTTATATGTTAAACATAGCCATGAGCCTGTGTATTTTCTCTTTTTGTTTTCAGAGCAAAAGTTGGAACAAAGATAGTAGGACTAAACCAGAGCCCCTTTTTTCTTGCTGGTAATCCTCTTGGACTCAGTCCAATTCTAAGTCACTAAGTAACTCTTTCCTCTCCTTCAGAGTTTGCATCCATTTCCTCCCTGCCCATATTTCCTTGAAGAAACAGTCCATGATCTGCAAGCCACTGATCTGAAAATAGAAGCTTTGCTAGGCATCACTAATATGTTTTCCTGTATTTGGGGCTTTACTGAAATGATGTGAGTCAAGTATTTCATAAACCAGTTCATGGTCTGCTCAGCCATAAGCTTCTAGGCCAATGAACGTGTCATCCTTCTGCTGTAAGGAGGGAATCAGCAGTTGTTATTGGAGTAGCAAATAATGGTGCTTCCATGGCTGATGAGAAGGGACATTTTTATCTTTTGGATTTTAAAGGAAGAGGTGGGATCGGGAAGTTTCTTCTGGAGAAGTCTTGCAGCTCTGCATTTTATTCCTTGCTTTAGAGCGGGACAGCATCAGACAAAAAATGAACTTTCCTATCAAATAAAATTCTGAGGCAAGAGACTCAAATATCTTTTCAGGGCAGCCAAAATATTGCAATTCTGGGGAAAAAAATGGGTTTTGTTTTTTGTAGTTTTGATATTCCTGTTTTAATATCCATTATAAAAAATAAGTTATATTTTTCAAAAATGGGACATCTAAAAATTTAGTTTCTAACAAGAAAATGCTAGCTGTACCAAAAACTTATGTTGAAATAGACATTCATCAAAATCTGGAGTTTTTGTCTTTCCATGCGTTCTTATTTTATGAGAGAAAATATGTTTCTTTGGGAAATTTCCAAACAACTTTTATTCATGTTGTCTCTTGGTGAAATATCTGAACACTGGTCTTCTAAAATCAAGAGCAATAAATATTTGTTTAGGTTTGAATTCTCCAGTTGCTGAAGTCCTCTGTGCTGCTGAGGCAGATGGCAGGTCAATGCAAAATGACAATGAAGCCAAGCACAGTCAATGATGTCTTTATACTTATATCTAGCATCTTAGATATTACTATGATCAGACCAATTTCTCTTTCCTTCCAGTCTCACTGAAAGGAGCTGAACAAAGAGATTGGGATTGATTCATTCCCTGAAATTGGAATGTGGAATCAGGATCAAAACTTCAGATCATGGGCATATTTCTGAGGAAATCAGATAATGCTTTTACCAAGAATGATAGAATAGGCTATGTCTACACCTGGAAAGTAAGAGCAGATCTGTAGCACGTAACTGTCGATGCAGAGAAGCCAACACCCACACTGTGTAACATCCACACTACATACATCCTCCATGTTTTGCCTGACTACCTTTAGCTTGGCTCCACGGACAGAAATGTTCTAGTGTGGGTGGAGTGTACTAGGCTCCTGTCTGCTTGGCCTCATTTGAGACTACTCTGTGACGGAAATCGGATTGTCATGTGGAATATGGAGTGAGTGAGCATGGCTCACACGGCTCTCCTGATCTGCTCTAATGCATCCATGTAGCTGCATGCAGCATCACACCGAAGCTTGTTCAGACCTCCAGAAAGTTTTAAGAAAGTTTTCTCCATGCACAAAAACAAGTAATATATTCTTTACATATCTTGTTTTAATTTTGTAGCAAGTCTCAGGCGTGCCTGTTACAGAGAACAAACTATAGTGCATTTCACGTCTACGAAACCAGTCTACTCCGCAACTGTGATTTGATTTACTTATGCCTTCTGCATTTTTTAAACATGAGCTTATGATGGGTACATGGTAGGAAAATGAGAGATGTGGACTCCTTGGGTAGACCCAGTAAGTTTCACAGTAGCTCACCTGGGTACTTGGGGATGATAACTTTGCAAGCAAGATACTCCATGTAATTTACTACCTGAGTTTTCCTCCTAAATCCTTTTTGCACTACAGCCATTCCTGAGCTTGTGTTCCTCCAGATCACGCTATCAGCATTCACCAAGATTGTACAAAGCACAGGCAGGTGTATCTACATGAGCTGCAGTCACACCTCTGACTGTAGGGTGGACTTAACCCCCAAAGGATTCACCCCTCAATTGAGACTGACTTCCTGAGAAGGCAAGAGCTGCAGCAGAGAAAACAAGATCTTACCAAGAAGGACCTATTTACTAAACTGATAGGATGACCAGCACTGCATGGTATAGTCACCAGCTGCCAAATACTGCTGTGATATCTCCTCTACCAACCAGCAAGCCTTGTGGGACCACACAATTTGATGGTGGCCCTGTTCCACAAAAGGTAAATTGTCTTCATCAGAATTACCAGCACCAGTCCCTGAGGTGTCACGGCTGGCCCTGAGGGTTATTCTCAAAAATCTAGATACTTCGTATCCTGCTGAAGTTCACCAGTCAGAGGGACATTTAAGAACCAGACTGATGTCTCAAAAGGAATAAAAAAGCCCTCCTGATCAGACCACTCTCCCTTAATTCTCCTGGACAGATCAGGATCTGTTGGTTCTACCTATATTTCATGGAAATAAAGTTTTCTCTAAGGTGGTTTTTTTTTTTAAGAATATACACCAACCAATTACCCACAAAGGATCCTTTCTTTAATTCTACAACAAGGCTTTGCAGATATGAAAATGCTTTCATATCTTGCACAAAGCCAAGAGCCCATATATATCTCTTTTTTTTCAGAGGGAAACTTGAAACATGGAGAGTAGGAGTAAATCAAAGCCCTTTTTTTGTATTTTTTTGTTGTTGTTTGGGCAGGGGGGATGTTGCCAGCCTTTTGTGTCTGGTCCGGGTTCTTGAGTAACTGTTTCTGTGCTCTCTGGAGAGCCACGCAGAACCATAGGATTACATGCGCAATATTCATGGCACTTTGATTGGGTTTGGTTGTTGGCTTCCAAATGCAATGGCAAAGCAAGGAGGGATCATGCAGAGAGCAAGAGAGTCTCTCCTAACATAGCTGCCATGAAACTGGGCCCCACAACCTGCTGTTCCTCCCTGGAGACTGGAAAGAAATTACATCAAGAATGAATTTAGGGTGATTGGTTTAAACAGAAAACTGTGTCCATCTTGCCAGCTGGATGACAAAGTCTATGTGGAATCCTGGGATAGTCTAAATGACAAATGTCCATTAATGCAGCTATGTAAACACCACAGGAAATGTGTCAGGAGACAGCACTGCCCAACATTTCCATTTTTAAACATTTCCATTTTAAAATTGAAAAATATTATAGAGACCGTGAATCTAAGGAGCAGAGAGACAGTTCTGTCTCTCACTGTTACTGGTCACAGTGGGGAGAAATAAAATTCCTGCCAACATGTGGGAACACTGTGTTGAATCTGGAGCTTCTCTTTCCCCCTAGAAAAAAGAGGTTCTTAACTAAGAACTCGGGTTTCTCACAAAGGGTTTGCTGCAGCCCCAGCCACCATGCCCATTCAATGACTCATTTGAAAACAACCGTTTTCTGAGAATCTTTGTTTATGGATATTTGAGCAAATAAATGTCAGCTCCTCGTCTCTGGTTATTAATGATGCAGTTGCTCTGCACAAATTCTGCATGCTTATCTGGTTGGTGCCTCATCTTAGATACAAACTGAATGACTAAGATAAGCCATGTGCACTTCCTGTACTTCAGCATCATCAGCAACAGAGAATCTCCTCTGGGATAACCAACCAAACTCTACCTGCAAGAGGTCCATAGGGGTGGATATTATAACAAGAGCTGTCATCTCTTCTTATCCATATACCTTCTCTTGAAACCCATGATGGGGGGACGGGAAGGAGTGCACAGTCTTGTCTAAGAAAAACAGGATTAAAGTGACCTCTGTGGGGGTGGCCTAGGCAACTCACCTGGTAGTCAGCTCAAGGAATTAAGGATTTTCTGGTTCACCTTTTCCCTCACATGATAATTTTCATAGGGGCTGTGGTACAGATCACTGAAGATATCGGTACAAGAAGAATATAGCAAAGCAGGTTGTATTTTAGGGTATTTTTAATAGGAAAATGTCAATTCATCTCAACTTACACTGTTCAAAAAGAGTTAACACTACCAAATTGTACTTTGAAAGTAATAATTGCCAAAATTATATGTTCTAGGTTTTTTACTTTTTATTCAAAGTGCACTTACCTTTTAAGCTATAAACTGTAGAATAAGTTTGTTTAAAGGCTGGCATTTAAAAAAAACTGGTTTCTTGATGTTAATTTTTAGTTTGTCGATCTAAGGGAATTGTTCATTTCACATCATTTTTTTTGCCAATTCAATAGAGGAAAAATTAAATAAAAGTCCAAAAACATCAAAAAAAAGTCCTTAAGCAGGATTTCTTTCATAGACATTTATTTGTCTAATAAAGGCAAATGAACAGTTTTGCCTGTGATAAGTGCAATGACAGTGATGGAAAAACAGACCATAGTAACACTGTATCTTCTAAGCTATTATTTTTAACCTAATCTTTAATTTCATTCATGCCTTTTTACAAACAAAAATTGAGACTTTCTAAATTTCAGCAATTCAGCTGTCTGAAAATATGAGTGTGTGTACTTGCATGGTGTAGTGGGGAAAGCCAGAAAACCTGTACCAGCCACCATCCTTTCTCTCCCCCATACCTTCTGCCGCTTACGAGTTGGAATGCAGCTGTTCATTCTTCTAATGTAAGTCTCCAGCTAACTTCTTTCTACTTCTTCAGTTGCTGTAGAAAAGAAATAGCCATGCAAATGATTTTGTTGTTTTTGGAGCCAGAGATCTGGGTTGTCCTTTATTTCCTAGCTCCTTCAAGCTAGGAGACTGCAGCTTCAACCTTGATTGGTCCCAAAATGCTCATGAAATTTCCTATGGTCCCTATTTCCAGACAGAACTAAGGACTGACTTTTGTCTGAGATACTTATGTAGACTTGTTGCCAAATTGTCTGAGTGTCTCACAGTCCTCCCTCTATTTATTTTCCCAGTATCTCTGGGAAAACTCTTGTTAGCTAGGAACCAGATAGATTAAGTCTCTCCCCAATCCCAGGTCTTTCGTAAGTACCTGATATTTATTCAAGTGGAAAAGTCCCGCTGATTTCCATGAAAGCAAAACTATTAAGCACACTGAGGGCCCACAGATATGAACTCATAATTATGGCAGCTTAGCAAGTTACCACCCCTTCCTCTGAGATTTAAGGTAAATGCTTTTACCTCACATTTAGGACCAGATCGGCCAATTTTTGGTGCGTCAACTAACGGTAATGCCTTCATTCCCTTAGTACACGTAGCTGTACTTTCATATCAAAGTTCAAGAGTTTTTTTAATTGAAGGGACTTGTAATCGTTTAAGGAATAAAATAATCCATAGGCCTGCCTCTGCAGTTTTACTATTTTGGTTTTCATCATAGCCCATTAGAGATCAGACAGCAGTTCATGTTCAGTTACTACCTTTATCTTTTTCCTGGTTTGCCTGTTTGCTTGCACGCGTAGTACTGCACACATAAACTTGGGAGCAGGGTATTCATTTTGGTTTCAATTGTCAGTCATTTCAGGACTACCTTCTAATGGATCAGTTTTCAGACATTGTTCTAAGAAGTGACTAACCCAACATCACATACCAGCAGGACCTACATCTGCATAAGTTTCTGATAGAGGCTATACTAACAGCTTCAGGCCAAACAATTTTTCCTATCGTTGCCCTGATGACTATCGTGCCGGCTATTCCCAACAGCTCAAAAAACATGGTGCACTTCAGAAATAATTTGTGGTAACAGCTAACAACACGCAACCCGTTTTACTGTTGCAAATACCTTGGGAAAGGTAACAACAGCCCACAGTACCTCAGAGCTGACAGGATTTTCCCCTTCGGGCTAGCAGTTCACGGTTGTGAATCACATTCCTCTTCAGCTCGAGGTGAGTTATTGAAAGGCTGCCTCTCTGTCCCTCAGCTACAGTAGCAATGCCCTTCGGCAAAGGAGCAGGTTGATCAGCTGTGGGCATTAACTCCAAGGTGTATATGAGAAAGGTAAATATACCCTGCTTAACTAGCTCAGGTCTTGCTCAGAGTTTCAGTGTAGACCCAAAATAAAATAAACCTAACGTGTCTGGTTTAGTCAGTGATAGGAACTTAATTCTGTTATTCTGTTATCTACAAAGGCAGGCACATATCAGATAGATAGATAGATGGAACAGCCTGAAGTCATTCTAGTGATAAATCTATTTATTTCACCACGTTTATACAGGATAATCTTCTTGGCTGAAAAATGCCCTTAAAAGAAGTCCCTGTGGCGTCAGTTTGCACAAATAAAGGCAAAGCAGCAACAAACAAATAACTCCATCTCGCATGCTTCATGGGACATGAAACACACAGCAATGGGACATGAAACACACAGCAAGCACTTTGCCCCTGGAAAGTTTCCAGCAAAATTTTACCAGAGGCAGTTTTGAAGGAGGTGCTGCACGCTTGTTTGGGGATCTGTGTGCACATGCCATTATTCTGAGGGAAGAACAAATGCATTTGTGAAGCTGCATCACAAAACTCAAAGAATTTGTTGTAAGATCAGTTCGGGAGTCGTGTGCTTGGATTGATTTATTTGCTCAATCTGAGTGACAATAGATTTTTTTAAGAATATGTTTATTTGGATATATATATATAGTGTGTAGGGAGATACTAAGTCCTATTTCTAGGGAATCTCCTTCAATATATTCACACAGCCTTTGAGGGATGAAAAAAAGGTTTAAAATAGTCCCAAAAGAAGATTAAGGGCAAGGGAAGTGTCATGCTTTCCTGAATCATCTGTTGTCATCAGAGACAAGATATTGATTGAGCTGAACATTGGCATGTTCTTATCTGACCTCTATAATATTTCTATCACAAGAGTATTTTAAGTTTCTGGCCAAAGATTGTTTTTGTCCTCTCTCTGCTATCCAGCAGGATCTGAAACAATATAGTCAGCAAGGAGACATTGGCTTAACACATAGGCAGGAGTCAATTGCCTAAGACATTTTAGACCCTCTAGGATATCCTTGGCATCCTCTTGGGCCTGCCAGACATGGGGCAGGACCTATGTCCCGCTCCCCTTATTCTGCACATCCAACAGAGCTCAGGTGGGGCACACCACGGGTCCCAAAATGGCACTGCTTCTTTTGTTCAGGGAAGCTAGTACCGCACACGTTGTGAGTGTTGTGTTGTCACCAACATAGACAGATCTTCACGGAAAACAAGGGCACTCCCAGCCGAATATCCTAGTAATCCCCTGGCCTTTCTGGTGTTACGCCATTTGCCAGTTAATCACCTGTATCTAGAAGATACTGGGAGCATCTACTGCCCACCAGCTTCAAGAAGTGCCACTGGAGGGGTCTGTGTTGTATGGGATCTCTGTGCTTCCAGTACCATCCTCTGGACCAGGACAATGTCAAATCTGCCACATCCCGAGTCCATTGTCAAGCAGGGTCTCCACAAAATTTTTAAATAGTAGCCCTGAGGAGACAGGATCAAAGCAGGCCTGTTCTTACAGGTGTTCATCTACAAATGTAGCCACAATATCAGAGGAACAACACTCAGTCAAATATTGGGGTATTTTGATGGGAACCTGTTTTCCATTTGATATTTCACTACTTTCCCAAAGGCACAGGTTCAGAGCTTTCCAGACCCAGGAAACAACAGTGAATACCTTGGGCCACCTGTCCTTCAAGGGAATCAGATAATTTATCTATTTCAACATGCAGATAAGCTTTCAACAGACTTTTCATCATCTTGTTTAAACACAAGCCTGGTAAAGTCCATCTCCTTTGTACCACATTACTCATTCTGCTCCTTTCCTCATTAAAATTCCTACCCGGTGCTCAAACACCAGCAGTCAGTGTCGTTGTCAGATACGTCATTTAAGTCCCAATAAATCATTATTAGTGCCAGTGTTGTTTGGAAACAAGGCTATTAATAGAGCACTCCAATGGAAATGTGGAGAAGCAGCCAAGCAAGGGGTGATGGCTGAGCTAACGTCACCACTACTTTGCCAACAGGGACTCCCTCTCTGCCACTCCTGATGACCAGAAGCTCTGAAGACCTGCCAAAGAGAATGTCCCATTTGCTTGGTAAAGGCAAACCCCTGCACTGGCCCATAGCAAGCTGAGCCTGCCAAGGGAGATAAGCTGTGTGACAGGGAAAGACATAAAAACCTGACATTTAACTCAGAGCTGGAAGCAATGGTTCACAGCAGTGAGGCAATTCTGTACCAAACGGTCTGTATTAGCAGCTGGCTCAGAGCGGTATTTCGACATCTCATGGCAAATGGGACCTTCTTCATCCCCATGCGGGAGTGCTCACTCCCTCATGCACTTCAGTGTTGTGGTGATGAGTCAAGGGAGGGCTGATGGGTGGATGTTTGAATTAGCTGGGTAGCACTCACTGACTAGCAAAGCATTTGGAGACCAAGTGTTTATTTTTCATGTTCAGCAGCATAAATTCCAAGCACCCATCTCTCCCCTAAAGGGGAGCAGCCTGGCTTTCCATGTATATTGCCACCTTCCATACCACTTGCCCCTACACCAAGCCAGCTGCATTTTCCATCTAGCCCATGAAGCTGTCTGATAGCCCTCACACGAGGGGTCTGGAGGGTAAGTGGGGAGAGAGACAGAGATTCTGACTGTGGTGACACAGCAGGGAAGGAGCAACGACAGTCTGCCAGCATCCTCAGTGAGCACCTGGGATGTCCACAGATCAGAAAGTAAGGCTTTGCCTCTGAATTGTAAAATGTTTCTGCTGCTTTTGCCATCAGACATCTGGCTCGGGAGAATAAATCCCAGGGATTAAGATTGCCTGGGAATACAGTATTTTGCCTCCTCCTCTTTCCCTTATCCCTTCACTAATAAAATGAAGATGCCCCCGAAGCAAGCTCCCACCATGCTCTTTGTTCTTTGCTGGCTGAATTAGCATCATTTGATTATGAGACACTATCAGGGAGTATGGACTGCTTCAGGCTTTTGTGCCTTTCCCTCCCAAAACACTGCCTTTTCAAATTGTCTTCATCACAGAGAGTAAACCAAGAAAAACCAGCCATAAGGAGCTCCCTTCGGGAGGCATTTGCACCACACCTATGAAAACACATAGAAGAAGACCACACAGTAGCTTGTGTGTAGACCCAGGCCTTACATTGGTGGCTGGGGAAAGGTGTGGTTATGGAAATGGGAAATAAACCTCCAATATTCTCCAAGCACATCTCTGGGAATGTGTGTGTGTGTGTGCACACATGTGCATGTGTGTGTACGTGCTCAGGCAGGGAGGAAGAATGATGGAGGGCAAGTCTCACATTTGCAGGTAGCAACCCAGGTATTTCCCATCTTGCTCTTCCCCAGATCTATCACAGCAAATGGATTGGCTTGCTTTCCCCTGGCTTTTTTCTGCTTTCTAAGACTCTGCAACTCACAAGAAAACATGCAATCTTAATTGGCACTGTCAATTCCAGCTGATAAATCTCTCATAAAACACATCCAGCAATAAAAAAAGCAATCCTCTTTCCTCCTCTGCAATGAAGTTCAATGAAAGTGAGACAAGGAAGACTCCAGTGTATGGCTGTAGGCAGACTGCAATGTGCTGGATTTATGAAAAAACATGATAATCTTGCCAACACTTTGATGAGGACCACTTTGTACCAATGAAATGAGGTGGTATTTACTCACTGGAAGACACAAATCCCACTGAACTAACAAATAGATTTTAAGGCCGTCCTGGATGCTTCACCATAAAACCCAGTGTGATTTACCAGCAAACAACCAACTCCCACTTGGTCTTCTGAGCCTTGTGCTTCTCACAAACACTCCTGGTCATTTGCTTTCTTTCCTCTTTCCAGCACTGCTAACTGTCACAGCATTAGGCACTCTGCATGCATTTTCTCTCTCCTGAGCAACTTCACGAAGGCTTGCTGATATTTGTGTGGTGAAGTCTGCTTAGATCCAGACTGAAGAGAAGCAGAAGATGCAAAAAGGAGTATCACCCTCCAGCTAGACCCTTCTATCCTATGTTATGATGGGTATCTTCAAGCACTCATTCCATTTGGAGCCGTGCCCCATGCCCTCAGCTCCTCCAATGAAAGCCTCAAGTGGGAGGTAAAAGGGAAACCCAAGCTACTCATCTTACCTCTTGACCCCATGATATTTAAACCCTCTTCTGCACGCAGTCACAGCATCTTCTTTGCCCCCTCCCTGACCATGAGCAACCACCACAGTGCATGGACATGGCAGAGGAGAAGAGTGTCAGTAACGTGGTCAGGAGCGGGCAGGGAGGAGGGGAGCAGGCAAAGGCAGAGGGAAAGCTGGCTGAGGAAGGTGGGATAATAACACAGCAACTATCTAGAGCCTTCCCAAGGGAGTCCACAACCAGATGTGCTTGTGGTATTGCAGCCGGATCTTGAGGAGAGAACTAAGAGGAACCTTTTGAATCCCATCTCTGAGGCACATAGATCAGATTTGCTCAGAAAGTGGGAGGTGGAAGGAGGAAAGGGTAAGACTCATCCTGAAGGCTGGTGGGAGCAAACTTCGCCCTTGCCCTCTGGCAGAGGACTGAGATGCAAAGCCATGATGAGGGTGTGAGGGTAGAGATAGGGAGGGCGTGGGAAATGTCCCAGGTCTTTGGATTTGGGTTTTGTCACGACCAATCCTTGCAAGAAGACACCTGGCTGGTGGCAGAAGTGGTGCCTGGGGAGGCAGGGCTGACAAACAGTGCCTTCTAACACCCAAAACCAAGGCTTCAGAAGCAACGTGGGTAATGATTTTGGCAGTGCCAAGAGCGAGTGAGACGCTCCTCCTGCTTTCCCACTGCCTTACTTCTTGGGTGGCCACTTCCCCAGGGCAAAGAGGGAGTGCAAAGTACTGCATGCTAAGGAGGGGAAGGGCAGGGTTAGGTGAGGGGCAGGAGGAGAGGGCAAAGAGGACTGGGAGGAGAAAATTGGGACCCAAATCCCTGCTGCCACCTCAGCATCATGCTACTACCCAAGAGCCAGCTTCCTTCCCTTTCCCCACAGAGACATCTCCCTGCTCCACTCCCATCACTGCCCAGAGTCCCACAGAGCTTGGAGCTTGTTGCCATCATGCCAGGTGGGACATGGGTCGCAGTCACAGGTTCAAGCCCATGATTCTGTGTACCTGCACATGCTCTTTTGTGCACAGACAGTGGCAAGGAGAGAGGAAAGTCAGTGCTAGCTTTCCCATGCTTTGCACTGCGCCTCTTCTCACTGGCAGCTCTGCCAGGGAGGAGGAGAGGTAGGCAGCCAAGAACGCAGGCTATGAACAGAGGGGGAGGTGGAGGAGGTGACTGCTTGGGACAGGGAAGCTGGCTTGTGCTGTGGGTCTCAGTGGTGATAGATCAGTGTGGTATGCCAGAGCCAGAGCGCCTGTGGGGGAAGCTTGTACTGTCTGGCACTGCTTGGATGTTCTCTCATCTTTGATAGAAACAACTGAATTTGCAAACTTGTTTCCCACAAGAAAGGCCCTCAGTGTTCACAAGGGAACAGATTAGGGATTGTCCTAAAGCCTCACAGTGGCCAGGGCAGTAGAGAAAGCCAAGTACCAGATGATTTCCTTGGAATGCAACAAATCTCACAGCGTGATAAGAGCAACAATAGCTTTCCCTCTGGCCCTCCCTCGACCTCAGCCCTAGCACCTCACAGGATCTTCCTCTCTGGGCAAGTGCTCTGTGAAAAAGAGCAAAGCAAAGGTGATGCCTGATGAAGTCTGGGATGAATGGCTCCAGAGGGATGTGTAGTAGGCAACAGGCTGAGCAGAGGAGTTGAGAGATACCTCCATGCCACCAGTGCTCCACTTGCACACAGCTCATCTCTAGGCATGGTGAGACAACGCTGGTCAGCTCTAGGCATTGAGGAAATCTCCAAGAAAAATTCTGAGATTTGTTTGTCTGCCTTAATCACGAATCTCCTCCTTATCCAGAAAAATAAGACTAGACTCCCCACTCAGCCCCAGTCCATGAATTTGGATGACACATCCCTCCTAGGAATCTGTAGAGGACCATTGATTGCACATACAAGAAAGTCTTGGTGAGTCTTCCTTTCTTCTGCCTTTCTTCACTGCATGATTTTTCATCTCCACCCACTCTCCCCTTGAAAATGGTCAGTGATGTCTCTGCAGTGTGTAGGCTTGCCACCACACTTACATCCAAAGGTAAGTGGAAAGTGTAGCCCTGTGACTGATAGCTGTGGGCTGCCTGCAAACTGAAGTAAAATACCCCTCCACAATATTACACTTGGTTCCAAGTTTAGAAGTTAGACCTTGGCCCATGAGAGCTAGAAACATGACATTAAAAAATGCAAGCATATGACTGTTGCAGCCCATATATGATTAACATCTTTTTTCTAGGCACCGAAGTTATATGCATTACTAGAAGGGCATCACAAGCTATGGTGGTGCTGATTGAGTGAAGGTAACTCATCAATCCTAATTATTGCTGTACAAATGAGTCAGCATGGCCTGAGAGGTATTATTTGTTAGAGGAACAGCCCAAACAGCCTGAACTCACAACTGCTGAAGGAAAGGAAAGGTTTCCCTGGGGTTAACACAAGACATTCAAACAGCCATTCTCCTTGTAGCCTTTAATCCTAACATCCCAGACAGTCTCATGTTTACACCATCAACCATGATGAGGATTATTAATTTTCATCACAGGCCAGAACAACAGTTTGGTCCCTGTCATGAGAAACTTAACAGTGTAAGGCAGAAAGCTTCTGAGGGCCATGGGCAGATGCAGCAGCACAAAGTAGCCATGACCAGTGCAATGCAACAGTCACCTTTGAACTCCGTACACCACCGTGGAGCTGGTGCACTGCACAGCCTGTGACCCACACCCAAAGCAGCTGTATTTAGATTGAAAGATTGAAGTTGCCTGTGAAACAACTATACATAGGCCTGGGGGTGAAACTGCCAGTGACCATAGCACAGCTATTACAGCCCTCGATTCCTGATAGTGGTGATGGTGGGGTTTTAGATTAATTTGCCATCATTTCATCATTTACACTAAATGCCATGATTCTTTGATAAACATTTCAGGCCTTTTTCCAAACAATTTTTCCACACGAAGCTGATGAAAACAGGCTGTCAGCACTCCTGGTAGAAACACTCTGCTCATGGCAACAGTCGTTGTCTGGCCTAGTGGACTCCCTGGAGAAATTCCAAGTGGAAAGGCAGTCTCGGGGCTCCATTCCTGGAGCTGATCAAGTGTGGGAGGGAGGTGACCACTGTTTCAGGGAGATGATGATGCTTTTTCCCTCTGAGGGACTTAGGGGACAATGCAGAGTGAGTTTTGTCAGCCTGGAACCTGGACTGGCAACAGCCAGTCCAAAAATTAGGAAAAGGATGGTGTCAGTCCCCAGTGCTGGGGGCAAGGAACTATTTTCTCAGAAGAAAGCATGGGTCATCTTCCAAGTGTTGGTGCTAGCATTCTTTACCTGGTGAGCTCTCCAGCATCTTCGCCCTCCCTCCCTTCCTCCCTCCCTTTGAGGCTGATTGAGAGACACTGACACTCTGAGCTCTGGAGGCTTCCTTGTGTGGACTGTCCTCCAAATGCTCTTCTGCATCCATCACTCAGGGCTGAATGAAGGCTTCATTCAAGTCTGAGAGAAGACTGAACCTGGAGCCAAACATTGTACCAGTAGAGTCCATCTCTATATGTGGGAGGTCGTCAAAGCCAGATTCGTGGCCAAATTCTGGTTTTAGAGACTGCACCACGCTAAGGCAGGGCCCATGGAACCTGCTGGATACGTGGTTGACACCACAATTGGAAAGATGTCCTTAAGAGACAGGTGCAGGCCTGGTAAGGTATGCCAGACTTAAGAAGACTGCCACCCTGGATTTCTGCATGTGTCCTGCCCACGAGGAGTCCTAAAGCATCTTTCACCTGTGCCTGCAAATTTTGTCCTCAGGAGCTGAGTTCAATGTGACAGTCCTAAAAGGTAAAGCTCAACTAGATCACACAGCAGCAGGGAAAGGATGGCAGTCTTTATGTTGAGTAATGAGAGTCTGGCAGTTTCTTTTTAGATTATTTATTAGGATATTGTCCAAAGAGTCCTTCACTGTTTATGACACACCATAAATACCATCTGTCTCCTCTTGCCTCCCAAAACAGCGAGCTGTTCTTCGCTGCAATGCTATTTGCAGGTCATCTTGATAGCCTGCCCCACAGGAGGAAGTGACAAAAATAGATCTCCCCACTTAAAAAATCTCTTCATTTGCAGTAAGCACCGACATTTTGCCTCTATTGATGTAATCAAACACCACGTTGACAGAGCGTGAAAAGCCTAAAATAAAGACTCCCATAATCTGGAAATCAGCACCTGGAAGTGTGTGATCAAGGATAGCTGAAGTGGGGAAAAAGCAGAGCTTGTATCCAATATACTGAGGCATTTTTCAAGACATCCAGCTTTGCTGAGGGCCGGTGACATCGATAGAAGATAGTTGCTCTACAGAGAGATTTGTAAATAACAGGTTTTTTCCTGGCTGTGCTCCCTTTTCTCATCTTCACTTCTATTACAGGTGGATTTTGAGTTCTTCTATGGGATCTCTGTTGCTTCACAGATGCTGCTGAATCTCAAGAAATGTCAGAAGCATCTGCAGTGTATGCTTAGACTAATTAGACAGTATATGAGGAGCTCTGTGTGGACTTTGGGAGTGTGACAGCGTCACAGAGATGTCTACAGGAGTCCTAAAGTTTCTGAAGAGCTGTTGTGCATGAGCATTATACTCAAAACAATTTGAATTTGATAGCTTTTTTTGATCTCCCATTGTCAAACAGGGTGTGTTTGTTCATACACAACTCACAAGCATAACTTTGATTCTAAGGTTCTATTTAAAAAAAATAGGCAGAGAACTCATAGATAACAGCAGCTCATATGTAGAAGCTGAAGTAGCACACAACCAGGCCAAAAAGAAGGAACACAAGTTCAAGCAAAAGTATGACCTATCCCTGAAACGATCAAATTTTAGTTGATGGTACAACTTCCAGCACAGGAAATATTTTGCTGAAGATGAGGGGGGTTTTCTAGCTGATACACTGAAATAGGGTTGAATTCATGGAAATCCTCAAGTCTCAGTGTTGCAGAACAAAACAATTAGAGATATCCCTTCCAACTTTATAATCAGTGAATCCAAGACTCTCCAAGAACAACATCTACCTGGGACCATTTGGTCAGTCAGCAGTAGACAGCTTAAGCATCCAGTTAAAGGAGATCAGCTCTTTAATGTTAACTAGTCCCAATGGATATCTGACAAATGATGCTATTTAAAGAACTATTTACTGTCATTATTCCAAATTGAAGAACAAATAGTTTTGAAAATTCAGAATTGCTCACAACTGATCAGAGCTGAGGAAAAAGACAGAAAATGTCAGATGACATATTATGAACGAGTTTCCTGTCTCTGAAACTGTGTAATCAACTTGGCTTAATTACAGAACACAGCTCCCTCCAAGCTGAGACTGCAATGCAGAAAAACGTGTGGGCAATTTGGATATAACAAAAAATATAACATCTCACAGAAATCCCTGATGTTCCCATATTGTTTGCTTGGGGACTAAGTTGTTCCATACACACGAGCCCTTGTTTAGATTGTTTGCTGCCATCCTCAAGAGAACATATTGTGGTTCAAGGGGAGAATGAACTAACATACTCTAAACCATTCCTTAGTCTCTTAGCTTCATGTCACGGTAAGTAATGAGTTTGGTACTACATCATGGCAATGTTATGACAGAAAGCAAAGCCCTTCTGACCTCAAATTAATCCTGTCTCCTCCAAGAGCTTTGCTTCAGGCTTCACTGGGGACATATGTGTGTAACTTTAGATGATATCTGAAGGCATTTCAGATGTTTGCCAAAAATGTGCTTTATATTTATGCTGCATTTTGTTGCTCCTTTCCATCTAAAATAATTTGGGGGAAGGTGAGGAAATATCAGGTGGAAAATCCCTTGATATCCCCTGATTTCCAGAATAACAAACTTAAAATCATTTATCAAAAATGTCACTACCACATGACCTGTGTCTGCTGAAATGTAGAGAGCCAGGTTCACAGTTATTGTAGCCACTTAAACTAGAGGCAGAAAGTCAAGCTAATCACACATTGCAGGGAAAAGCTGGTGCTCTCAGAACAAATAGGGGAGAACAAGCCAGTTTATGCATCTATATCATAGAAATTAGAAATGAAAGAAGCCTGTAGGGTATTTAGACCAAGCATATGTTGTGTTGATGTCTATGGAAAAGTTCCCATGCTGATTCATAGAAGAAAAATGTCCTGTTCCCTGTTGGTCTACAAAATATCTTCAGACCATTCCGTGTTCGCCAGTTTCTGTCAATCAGCCTTCTCTTCCACCTGTATTGTTTCTGTCCCTCTCAGGATGCCTGAGACATTTGTCCATTATCTGGCCAGTGAACATCTGATACCTGGTTTATTTTAATCTTTGCTCCATCTGGTTTCAGCTTTGAGTGAAGATGGAGGAAGCAGGATGCTAAGGGTTGAGTTTCTTTGCATACTGGAGGATGAATCACGCTTTCAGTTTTCTAAGGTCAGGAAAAAATTAGAGTAGGACTAGAAACACCTTGCATTCCTCCTCAGAGGAATCTTACTCCTGTCCTCTCAGCTGGGAAGAGGGCAGGGAAGGGCAGACTTTGACAACGCTCTTCACCTTTTCTAAGCTCTTGCATTATGGCAGGCAGGAACTGAGAACAACCCTATGCTTCTGGGACAAGTAGATCTCTGTTGGAAGGTCGGAAACAAGGAGTTAATGCTGAGCAGCAGGGAGGCCACAGCTTTATGGAGGAATGTCTGGGCTTCCCAGGGGCAGCACTGGACCAGCTGAAGTGAGTAGGTAATTTCCCCAGCAACCCGTAAAAGAGTTGGGCCACGCTATTGGTGTGCTCTCTTATTTGACTGGGGTGGGAAAGTTATCTTGGGTTTTGTGTTCTGTAAAAAGCCTCTTTGGATTTATAGTAAGATCAGGCTGGAAAACAACTTTGAACCTTTAATGTAATGTGGGAACTCTTAAGTTTCTTCTCCGTTTGATAGTTCTGGTCAAGCGTAGTGTAAGTGAAGTAGCTGGTAATATGAGGAGTCATAAGACAACTAGAAAGTTATATTTCTTTTTCTGTAGTATAGATGAACAGAAAAGGAGATGTTTGAGTCTCATGGTGGTAAGTTCAGGATTAGCAAAATCCCTTGAAGCTACCTGAATTGAGACTGTCTTGTTTTCCTGTCCCTGGGGAACTGCCGTTTTCAGTCTTTTCATGTAACTGTAAGGTAAAAAGCATAAATTTCAACAGGGGCAATTGTTTGCCTCATTTTTCCCCTCTTTGTCTGAGTCTGTTTCACATGTCTTCTTCTCTGCTGCTTGCTTGGAACAGTTGGATACTTGTGAGCTGTTCACGTGTTGTTACGTTGTATGGCTTGGCCTGAAGCATCTGCTCCTGCCGGTGCGATGGTCCAGCTTTATCTCACCTCAGGCATATAAGTTAGGATCCTGCTAGCTTTCAGCTCCCTCTACAGTTTAACAGAAAGAGAAACCATCTGAGGGTTACACAGGTCACCGGAGGCACACCTAGAAGGTCCTGGTCTCTCTCAATTAACTGAATGAGGAGCTCATCTCATCTGTGCTTCTAACCTGGACAGGTCAGTTACCAGCTGTAACTTAGGGAAATCCTGATGTAAGGGGTATAAATGAGCAAGGAGCACCTGAGAGAAGAAGTACTTCTGTCACAGCAATGAAATGCACTAAAGAGAGACTGGAAAACAATTTGTATCCCTGCTTAGGGCTCAAGAAGAGGTAGGACATCTTCAGATACCTTGGTTCCCTTGCTGCTAGACAGGAGGTAGAAATGGGAGCCACCTGGGAACACGAGTGGAGGAAACAGGTAATGTGGAAAAAGTATCAGGGGATGGTACCCAGCTCTGGAGTAGTTTGTGGGCCTTTAACACACCCCAACAACAGGAACAGTTACGTATGTTCATAAGTTTCTCACAAATTTAAAATGTCTGCTAGTGCTGCATATCAAGCAACCAGGCTGCCTCTGCCACTGCTCTGCCCAGTATTAACATTGCCTTTTTGCACCTCTGTCCTTTGCTTTACTGGTTCCTACATCCCATCAAATGAACAAGTGCTTTGGTGCAAGGTAGACAGAAGAACTTCTGGAGTGCTTAGAGGTGCTATTTCATGAGGGGAGATACAAAAGTAAGATCTTGGAACTTTCTTTGTCAAGAAAATTAGTGTTCGTGTTTCCTGGCTTCGGCTTGTGTGTGCCTTCTTTAAATCCCTCAGCAAATCCTACAGATTACAGTATTACCCACCCAGAACCAGTTTGCACTACTGTCGTTATCCATTAGACAGCTGTCAGGTGGCTGTTTCAGTAGCAGCAGTTCCCTTGAGTCCAAGAGGAGACCAATTGTCAGAAATATTATGCATTTGTAACTTCTGATGACGTCGAAGTGAATTATGTTCTCTGCACAGACCATCTTATTCTTTAACACCTGAGCATTTCTCTTGCTTCCTTCACAAGGCCAGTCCTTTTAGGTGAGCAGATCATGCAATGGAATGCAATGTGACTTAGTTTGCTTTCAGGTTTTTTCCCATTGTTGTGTTTGGGCTGCAAGTGTTACTGGTTAGCATTTAGAAGACCA
Source organism: Neomorphus geoffroyi (assembly GCA_033558235.1). Lineage (NCBI taxonomy): Eukaryota > Metazoa > Chordata > Aves > Cuculiformes > Neomorphidae > Neomorphus > Neomorphus geoffroyi. The sequence continues at coordinate 16,655,260 of JAUMJM010000027.1, read as the reverse complement.
GCTAAACTGATTTAATCCACTCCTCTATTTTGCGTGCCATCCGGAGGTAGCTCTTCCCTGTGGTCCAGCAAAAAGGCATGACATGATCCAAGCATCAGGGGTGTAGCCAGCTACCTGAAGGGGAGCAAGAAGCTCCTGAGAAAGGAACAGGACAGTGGGAGCAGGATTTCACTTAACCTGACAAAAGTTTAGGTGTATCTGATGTCCTTGTTGTAGAGCCGAGGGTGACAAAGTCTTTCTGAGCCAGTAGAGGGCATTTCTCCAGGCTGGGGGCAAGGAGCTTTGTTGTGTCCCAGGGAGATGAGTTTCATTCTCCAACCATGTTGGACTTTTTTTCCTGTGGTTATAATGGAGGACTTGAATCTGTGGTACTTGTCATCCTTACATCTTCCTTCAGGAATTAAACACATTCAAATGTATTAATTTAATTTCACTGGTACAGTGTTGATCCAAGAGCTTGCTGGCAGCCCACCTAGCTCTCTCTGACGTTTCTGTGGTCAGAAGCAACAAGCAACAGCAGTCATGGGCAAGCGGGTCTCAGCATCCCAGGAGCAGGATTTCATTAAGGAGTGTCATGGCTCACTGCATGGATGTCTCTCACCTCCTTTCTATTTGAAGCAGAACAGTCAAGAGTAACAGTCAGTGAACTAATCACCACCACAGCCTACTGGGAAGATAGGAATAATTATTTAAACCGGTCTTGAATTACTCACTGGCATGCATCTAATTAACAAATTCCATTTATTCCTGTAAGTATTGTGCAACAATTAGTGGGTGTTAAATTGAGCTCTTCTGCCAGCAATTTCAATGGTGTAATTTTGCCAAGACATCTATGTTTTGCCTGCAATGCCTGGTGCCACAGAGAGTCTGGAGGTGGTCAGAGCATTTTGACTAAATTTGCTTTTGCTGAAAAGTACCATTCCCTCAAAGCCTGGGGCATTTTTGGTAGGAGGACAAAGTGATTTCAAGCAACTTTTTTCTCTGGTCATATTCCTGAACCCCGAGACCTGCTGGTCACTTCATACAAGAAAGGACAAGTTATCTGAATAAAAACATAGAGTCCAAAATAGATGTTCTGACACGATTAAAAGAGATGTTCTGACACAATTATGCTTCACATGCATGTTGCATTTCAAAAAAAAAGGTAATCCTAATCCACAAAGGACAAAAAAGAGTTTTCAAAACGTTGAAAAGATTCACTAAGCTGAATTGTCTTCCTCTGGCAATGCACGTATATTTGCCCTGGGGTGCAGAAATGCTCCTCGTGCTGGGAGAAGGGGCAAACCTCACTGAGAGCACTACCACACCCAGCGCTAAATAGGTGTTTCCTACAAGCAAATCTTGAAGAATTCAATTGCCATAAAATGTTGCTTCCTCCCTGCTATATTCAGTTTCCGGAGTTGTCTTGCTCCTGTAGACTGGCAAGGCGGTCTGGGCCAATGTCTGTCTTCACTGTGATAACCTAGATATGCTCCTGAAGCAACACCATGGGTCTAGAACAAGCTTACCTACCAAAAAGGAGGCTGACCTGATGCTTTTCCCCCTGTGCTAGGCTTTGAATGTCCTAGTTGCAATTTAGAACTCTATTTCATTTGGAGGATCCCAGAAGCCAGGCACGATTGTGACTATGTAAACCTGATCCCCAAACAAGGACTGAGCTGTGGCTACAGGCATTTTACTTCAGGAGATCTCATAGGGGCTCCTAGAGACCTTTACCTAAGCTACACCTCAAGATATAGCCCTTCCTTTGTGGCTGAGCTCTTGAATACTGGGCGATTAAATAAATAAATAAACAAACAAACAAGAAACGAAGTCCTAGTACCAGCTGTATTTTGCACAGACCCCATCAGGGTCCTGCCGTTTGTAGGTTTCTGCCAACATGAGGCTGTCATCTTCTCCCACACATGCACACCTGATTCTGCCAGTGGTGAGCCTGGCCATTCCTAGGCAGGAGAAGTACTAAAAACATACATCCCTCATCATTATTCTGAAGTGTTTCCTTTTATTCACAAGGTTTCATCTTGGCCAGGTTGAGTCTATCTTGCTTTACATGGGTTTATACTTCTCTTATCACTAAAAGATCTTGTCTACTCCAAGGCCCTTATTTTTTCCAGCACAGAACTGTCCTGTGATGTTTTTCAGTCATTTAGGACACTTGGTATTTTTCTCTTTGACCATCCTCGCTCTCTTCCACTTGCTTTTTATGTCTCTCCTATAAATAAAAAGCTCCCTGAGATATCCAAAGTGTTGCTTAAAAAAGAGGTGGGGGGAGCTTGCTGGGGGGGAATGGGCCATTATAGAAAAGGCCAGGTGCTTGGCATGTCCCCAGCTTGTGAAGGTGGGAGCTGTCACGAGTCTGAAAAATATCAGTGTGGGAGTTATAAATAAAAGCTTTAAAGCCAGGGTTTTAGAAAGTCATCTTTAAATGCTGCATAATTTATAGCCTGCTGTAAAGACAAGAGTGTGCGAGCTCTGGAAGCTGAACTAACCCATTCTTTGCTCCCTCTGTAGTCAGTTCCTATGTATGTGGTGAGCTATCCAAAATTTGGGATTTTAATCACTGGTGCCTCCTTCTGCAGGCTCACCTGGGTCACTATGACTGGGTTCCTTTCATCTTCCGGTATCTCAATATGAACTGGAAATAAATATCATTGGCCTCATATTGAAAAACAAACTAGAGCCGTGCTGCATTCAAGTAGGGCAGCGCTGAGAGATAGCAAGAAAGAGAAACTCAACAATAAACAAGCAGGCTCACCCTGTGGCTGTATACAAGTGATTTACTCTCTCGTTCACTCAACTTCTCTGTAAAGCAGGGATTATCCTAAAAGGCTGAGAAACTTCTTTCAATAGCCGCTACAAAATGCTTTGCTCTTCTCTTGCAGAACAAAGCCATAAGAGAAGCAGGGGGTAAGAGTCTGACCCAAGGAGGGCTGGAATAGCTGCCAAGCTGGCATTTACAGCAATCGTTTCATCCAGCCCTGGAAGTGCAGCTACCTCTAGCATGTAACATAGCAGCTGTGCTATCACTATCCAACAATAACAAACAACGGGAAGCAGAATGGGCTTTCAAGGCAGCTGAATCTCCTGAGAGGATCTAGCCCACCACTTAGCTTCCCCTTATTTCCCAACTGGAAACAAGTCTGGACATCATGAATACTAAAATAAAATAAAATAAACATATGGTGTCGTAGCTTTAGTATTAATGGCAAATAGCTGTGGTGCTGATGTCTCCCCAAAAGATGGTCCAGTGTATGCTCTGCTGTCTGTTTCACTGCCTCGGGGCTTGCTTCTGTAGCGATGCAGAAGGACCAATGCCACCTCTCTGGTCTCTCTCACCTTACTTCTCCCTAGATACCTGCATCCAAGCCTCAACTTGTTTGGAGCTTGCTAAGCTAGTGAGATTTAACAGGATCTTTCTGCCTAAAGTACCATGGCTGGAGGCTATAGATTTAAGCATAAGCACTAAGCATCCCACTCTTTAACTCATTTCTAATCCATTTATTTAAACTTCAGAGTGGTTTTAAAGCACAAGAATCAAAGGCAAGAGCAATTTAGAGTTTTCCAGCACAGCTCTGAGATCTGACCTCTGCACATATCCTGGCTGCCTTTAAAAGTGCACCGGCATAAAAGCACAGTTTGTGACAAAGCATCTGGAAGGATTAAAAACTTTCTGGGATGGAATATACTTCTGTCAAGGACCTCTTTCCTCTCTCAACTCAATTGCCAAAAAAAGATCTTTCCTCAGGGGGCTTCGAACCCGCCTGAGGGATTTAGAGAAGAATTGCTGAGAAGAGTATATAGCAATTTGATTAAGGGATAAATGTGAGAGGGAGACAGAGGGGGGTAAGGGATGGAAGGGAGAAACAAGATTAAAAGAAAATAAAAGTAGTGGAAAGTAACTCAAGGTTTGTGGAAGCATTCTGGAGTCCAGATTTTGGGGGCTGGTTTGCCTCCTGGTAAGCATGACGTACTTCAACAGTGCACAAAGCTAAAATTAAGGGGGTGTCAGGAAAGGCAGGAACAGGAAGGACAGAGCTGCAGAAACAGAGCAGAGAAAAAGCAGAAGAGCAAGGGTATTTTGAAGAAGGGTTTCAAGTCCTAGTGAGAGCTGTTCATACTGCCTGCCTGCTTATGCCTCCTCCTTGGACAGTGCTTGGGAAATAGTTACCTGATCCCTCCCACCTTTGTTTACAAAGGCAATCTGGGTCAATTAATCCCTGCTGCATTTCTTCTCATTCTGTCTGGATAGTCTCTATGAAGTAAGTGGTAACCAATCTCCCAGCTCATGGAGTCAGTCTGTCTTCTTATTTCCTTATTCATTAAAACAGACACCTTAGAAAGGCCGGGAAAATATTACCAAAGCCCAGGAGACTCCATCTTCAGAATAAGGAACCAGTATTTCAGCCTTGGAGGCGACGTGAGTCTGGGACATGAGACAGAGCTGGGTATGAAAACAGGCCCTTCAGCTGAGGAGCAAGCAGTCTCTGGACACACTGCTGTTTGCTTGGTTTGTCTTAGGCTTTTGTTGTTGGGGTTGTGGGATTTTCTTTTTTATTCTTTCACTTTCTGCTCCCTCCACCCCGAATTGGCTTGACATTAGAAACTGATGTGAAATGAAGAGGCTGTTTGCTAGGATGATTTCTTCCCCCTTTGTGCATGCCAACTCTCCTACTGTGTTATTGCAACTGTATTTCTCTGCACCACCATGTTAGGTGTGTACAGAATCAGACCAGAAAAAAAACCCAAAAAAACCCAAAAAAACCCAGAAAGGAAGAACCACTGGACAAACAAACTGTTTTTTCATGTAGTTCTACTGATGCCTGGTTTCCCACTGATTTGTGTCTTGTGATTAATGAAGACCTCTGCTTGAAACTTTTCCTGTTCTCAGGACTCTAATTTTTGCACATGAACTTGTGCTACGACTTATCTCCCTGTATCTCTCTCTGGGTGCTTATTTTTGCTTATATCTCGGAAAAATCTCTAAGAAATCCGTCACTCAGCCAACAGGTTTGACAGTTGCTTGGAGGGGAACAGATTGGCACATACAAATACAGACAATACAATTGCTTAAGCCTAGGTTCCTTAGGAAAACGAGTGAAGAAGATCCTTTCCAAGAAGGATGAGTCCTCCCAAAGAAATGTCATTTCCTCACAGCTGAACAAGCTGCAAGATTTTGGGGCTCTTGTGGTCTGAGCTAAGAGACAACCAGTTGATGCAGATGGACAGGCAGGGGAGTTCAGCTGAACAATCTGACAATATTGTGTTTAGTCAGCTCAAGCAATGCCAACAGGCACTTAAATTGCTTTTTCTTCTATGGCTATACTGCTTCCTAACTAATGAGGCCTGGAAGGCATCTACCCTATATATCTGCAGGGGTCAGAAATCTTTAGGTCAGCTAGTTTGGGCTGAAAGTGAACTGGAAGTAGGGAGGACGTTTCATTATATTGGATGGATGCCCCAGTTCAGCTTACTTGTGCTGAGTTGCATTTTGGAGAGGACATCCCCACTGTGATCTGGTAGTGGCTGTGGCTTTGAAGTCGCATCTCAGCTAGCTTTATTCCCGAGGAGAATGTCAATGTGATGTAAGGAGTCTCAGCTGGGAGCTCTGGCTGCAAAAGCTGACCAGGAAGTTTGACAGATATACTGCAAAGCAGGATCCCAGTAAGTTTGATTCTGTTTCCAGTCTGGTCAACCTGAGCTGCAGTCCTGTCTTCAGCTGTAAGGCAGTTGTATTCTCAGAGAGGCTGGATCTTGGTGTCATCCAGTGACAACTGTGCTGGATAAGGTGCCCCCTCAACGACTGAAGCAAAGAAGATAGAAGAACTGCTGCAAGGACGTAAAGCTAGGAGAAAGAGCAAGAAAGTCAATGACCAAGAAAATGTGCCTTATGCTGACAACTGCTTCACTGAGGAATCTCCCCAAAGACAGAAGGAAAACTCTAAAATACTCTACACTCTTTTTTTTAGTGTGTTAACAGCACAATGGAGATGAGATATAGAGTGGACACCATACTGCAAGATCTTCTGCTTTCCTTCAAGAACAGACTGAAGGGGGAGGCCTAATTGGCCTTCTTCCACACTCATGGTTGGTTAACATATTTCTCAAGGAACTGTAGTTGTTACATATTGCAGTTTGATACAAACAACCTGTGGGGGTTTTTGTCACAGGAAAATACAAACAAGACAATTCATGTACGACTGGGTCCTTCTATTCCATGACACCACTGCTGACAGTGGTTAGTAGCAGATGCCAAGGTGAAAGATTATGAGCAGGGTGAACAGGGAATGTTTCATTCTCCCATCAGTCTGCAGCTTCAGGACTTTCAGAGATGGAGATGAGGGCTTTCTGCTTAAATAGTTGTCAGTACTCTTTTTTTCTGACTGCCCTTTATCGTTTCTAACTTTTCTAACTTAGCTCAGTTAGGGATCTCTTCAACGATGAACTCTTATGAATACTACCTCATGTCAGAAACATGTCAATATTTCAAGGTCTGTGGTTATATCTCAGATGGAATATATTTGTCTATATGTTGACTACATTAATCCCTCCTTTTCGATTGTATCTAGCATGGCCATCATTAATGAAGCTCATTATCACCAGGCAGCAAATAATAAAATACCAAAAACTTGTAAGATACTAAAGGCATAAATATATATTTTCTCTTCCCTACAATTTTGGGTCCATTCCCATCCTTTTCGCTAGTTTATGCTACCAATGGTAGGCTTTTCCATATTCTGACATACTGGGTGGAAAGACTTTTAGAACACCTAACATTACCCCTCTACTTTCTCTTTTGTCAGTCGTGAGACTAAGTCCCCTGAGAACAACCATCCAGGAGCCATTAACACATTTTTTTAGGGGGAAAGAGTTAAACGGAACTTTATCGCTTATATCACTCTTGGCATAACTCCTAAGTCTTAGAATCACGCCTGAGCATAACACGACTTTTGGCAACGGTTTGTTTCAGGCAGTGGTTTTTGGTAGGGACCCTTTCATCTTGACACTGACGCTCAACACAAACTGATCTGCTTCTTTCTTTGATTTCTCTTCTTAGAAAAGAAAGAGAGAGAGAAAATTTTCCTTCAGCATCGTAAGTAACAACCTAAAGGAAGGTCATTACTTACTAGTGCAGAAGGAAAATGCATCACAATAGAGACCCAGAGCAAGGAGACCGAAACAACACACTGCAGGTGTAACTGTAAACAACCATAGAAAATATAATCTCTCGTGAAGAACTCCCAGGGCACTCCCTTCATTTGTCATTTCCCAACCCTACCTGGAACACAGGTAAGTAACCCAAGGAAGGATCACTTACTAGTAAACCCTTCCTCAACATTTCCTCTCCCTCCCATGGCCAGCTCATTCCCGTTGAACATGTTCACTGGATTAGCCAATTTGTCTCTATTGTTTGGCTAATTCACTGACAGAAAATAGGAGGTATCAGGTGCTGTTCAAAAGAAACTTGAAACTGAGCGTAAGTGCAAGGGGGATATAGTATCTCTTTGCAATTTACAGACACAAATCCCTCTCCCTTCCTTTCTCTCCTGGTCACTTTTGCCTTGCTGAGGACTTGCAGTGTTAACTGTTCATGCTCAAGACATGCTTAACCCTTGAAACAGATGATTTAACAAGGACTTTCTGAGGCGAGAGAGAAGAAAGTCCCTCAGAGATAACAGGATATAAGATTATTATTATAGAATAAGAGTTATTCTAATATAAAGACACGCACTATCTCGTTCTTCATGCTGAACTTTGCCAGAACCACCATACATCTCTGCCTCAAACACAAATATATTGACTTGTCCGTTGTAAGTTTTTGGCTATGCCAGCCTTATGTGGTTTGACATTGTTTGATAATTGCTAATCCAGTCCAAGCCCGAACCACACACAGGTGGGTTTCTCTGACCTCTCCTGTGGTCCTAATCTGATGGTCTGATTAGTCACAAGCAATATGTCGTTCCTGCCCTCAATTTCTGTGGGTTCCTGGAAGACTTGTCTTAACAGAAACTCATTCCTTGGGGTTTCTCAAATCCTGACTGGATAAAGCTGAGCTGAAAATTTTTGGTGTTGTGTTGTTGTTTTCTTTTCCCATGGAAAATGTTGAGATTTCACTGAACAATGAAAATGCTTGGTCAAGAGCCCTCCATTTAAGTTCAGAAATGCTCCCTCATGGGAGCTGTAGCTGGTATGCTTTGTGTCCCTGTCCTTGTCTGTGAGCTGACATTCCTGGCTTGCCCACATCTCTCATGGTGCAGCATGGACCCCTCTTGCTGAGACAATGCCATGCACCACGGAAGTTGTATCAAGATGGTGCTTTGTGAAAAACACATTTCACATGGCAAGCCCAGCCATTAGATTGGGTCACAAAGCTCTGTAGTCACAGGCTCTAGGAGACACTGTCCAAAGATTTCCCAGCTGAATCTCCAAGCCTCCTGCCACACTCCGAAGCCCTGTTGAGAGATTGGTCATAACTTAACACAAAAGAATTTTGCTTTTATTGAAAGGCAAATTTTCCACTGAAAAATATTCTGATGGAAATTTTCAAGCAGCCCCAGAGGAAGTCCTTTCCAATGTCCTTTGCATTATAGTTTACCAATTTAATCTCACTTTTGTTGGATTTATTCTCTGTTGTGTCTGCTTACTCTCTGATAACAGAGGGAAAGCTCCCTTTCACACGAATGTGAGATCAGGGAAAGCTGACACATGTTAATATCAACATATGGAAGTGTTTGTACCTTTCTGAACAGACAGATTTACAAGGTGAGCTCTCCCAATTCCCTGAAGAGAGGACGATCTTTTGTATGTATTAACAATGAAACAAAAACCCTTTCAGATCTAAATCCAGCCAATAAAGATATCTTCAGTTTTTTATGTTTCTTCAGAATCCCACTAAAGTTGATTTTTTGTCTTTCTTTTTAACTCCTATCAGGCTGGCGAAGTGTGCCAAACTGTCTACGCTAGAGATCTCACTCACTCTTTTTCTTTTTCCTTTTCTTTTTTAAGACAGAAGCAAGAGAAAAGAGCTTACTTTTACAACCAGCATCTACCTTAGCGAGGTCGTAAGCCTATCCACCTAGGATAGTAAGACCTTTTTTCTTCCCAGACTACCAAACAGCAGCTTCCAGCCACTCTCCAGTGTTCCTAAGAAGGATGTGACCAAAAGCGGTGGCTGAGAAGTTAAGAACTGGGTATCCTTTAGCAGGGCATTGAGCTACGTGCCATGCCACAAACTTTTCTTTAGCTATGCTCTTTTTTCTCTTTTTCTTCCTCAAGTTTCTAACTTACATATATTCTTTTGTCTGAAGTGATGCTGCAGCAGCTGCTAATCACCTAGAGGCATTTTCGCTGTGGATGTCCTCTAGATCAGCTGCATTTCAGCCTGGAGAGAGGGGTAGGGAGCATGTTTATATACTTGCGGGTGGGAAAATGCAGTAGACAGCATATTCTGTTCCAGGCTAGTTGTACAGTTCATCTCCAGATCCCAGGTTCCCCCATTAAAACCTACCCCCTGCCCCAGGGAACTGCCTGGCAAGCTCTTCTGACCCGACAGCACTGGCAGCTGTTTGGCAGCTTCTGAAGTGGATCCAATCTGGTATGAGTTTGCTACATTTTCATTTTGTCTACCTCTTCCAAACAAATAAATGAGTCCAGAATCCCAAGCTGTGTTTTACACTGGAAATACTTCAATGTCTGAGAATTGCTTCTGCTGCAGGGAAGATATAGAGCATTGTTAACTGTTTAAAGGGTCAGTGAAGAAAAGAAGGTAGTCCCACATTTACGGGCCAAACACTTACTTTCAGTGCTTCCTAATGAATGCCACATGGTTAGGGAACCTGGCGAAACCAAGGGAGCCTGGAGATGTCTGTCTCTCTGAGTCAGTGCTCTCAAAATTCTTGGACCAGCATTTTTCTGTTCATTTCCTACCTCTTCCAGGAATCTTCTCTTACTATCAGACCTCTTAATTGGAAACACTATACCTTTACTGTTCCAGTACAGTTCCACTGAATAACTGAGAGTCCCATTCCACAGCCTTGTAAATGATCAACACAAATTGGGAGTTATCTTTGTTTTCAGACAGACATAACTTCTCACTTTTAACATCACTAATCTTAAGCACAAGAAAGGAGAACTCAAGACTGTTCAAGACTGCTTTGCTTAGTGATGTACACATACACAATTGTCTTTCTGTACCTGACATTCCTGTATAAACCAAGGCTGAATCAAATAATAACTGATGCAAACTTTCACTTAAAGCTGGAAAACACTGGGGGAAATGTGGCTGCAGGAAGGTCAGGTTTCCATTCTTGTTTGTGCAGTGCTTGAAAGAAGAAAATTTAGGAGGGAAGAAATTCTTGTCTTCCATCCAGAGGTCTCTACAGCTTCTGATTCCCCTTGCAATGGCCTCAGAGCATCCACATGATTTGACTTAATGGATTAACTGAGTTATATTACAATGTATAAGTGAATGGATACTCTCAAAACTTCTCCAAGCAAATATAGTTGCCTTATTTTACAGCTGGAGAATGGGAACAGGAAGAGATGGAGCATCCTGCCCCAGTCCACCGAAGAAATCAGCAATAACACTAGATGTGGAATTCCTGTCCTTGTTTTATTGCTACTACTGCCCCTTCAGCCCCATCACTCCTTAACAGTACACGCCTTTCTAAAATCTAATTAAAAGAAAGACGGTTAAATTAATATTTTTGCAAATTCTCTTTAGAATTTCTTTCACCTCTCAATGAGAAATCCTAACTGGATAGTTAAAAAACCAAATTCATCCAGATTTCTGCTCTATTAAATTACAGATGTCTTGATCACAGAACCAATCACAGTTCATTTCATCTCCCATTCTTTCCTTATACTACTCCAGTGCAGCAACAGAAGGCCTGATCCAAAGCCACACAATTCCCTGAGGAAGGCATGTCAGTTCAGGATGTGTGTATCTTTAAACCAAAATTTGCCCAAATACAGAAGGATGACAGATCAGCTCTACACAGCATCTTTATTTTTCCTGCCAAATTAAGTTTTATTCAACTTTCCAGCTGCTCTGACTCAGGTCAATGATTTGCTAAAGGTCAAAGGCTGAGTCAGGAGCTTGGAAAATCCACAATCGTGTTGGATCCTAGTTCAGTTTAGACCATACAAGCCCTTTAACTCAACCCCCTTCTCACTGCCATCAATCTCTCCTATCCCAGAGCAAACAGCTTTCTTTTAGGAAGAGGTAATAACCATTTAAAACCCCTGAGTAGAATAGACGAAGCTGCACTGGAACACACTTGTACTTTTTTAAGCCAAGTACCTTGCAGGTATCTTGAGGGTGGATGATGTCAGGTAAGTTCAGAAGAAAAAATTACCTTAACCAGCTCTTTAGCAAGACACCTAATCCCTAAACCATAACCAGCTTGATTTTCCTTTCATTCATAGCTCATCCCAGAGCTGCCCTACCTCAAGCTATATCCAGCCCCCAGAAATTCCTTCTGGCTCAGAATCACAACTCTTCTCTGATGACAGCACTGGCAGGCAGAGGTCTGAGTTGTGTTTACCTCCTTTTTTGGGCATAGCTCTCTCCCTCCATCCTTGCTGGAGCTCTGCCCTGATCACAGTGCAGGGCATCCTGCAGCTCCATCACAGTTATGGCCTAAGCTGCAATCCCAGCTGGTGGTGGGATGGCACTGGCTTGCAGCCCAAGGACTGACAGAATTTGGATGGGAGTCTTCTGACATAGTGTTGACAGCCCCATCTCAATTAATAATGTTAAGAGTTCCCTGCCGCCCATTGGGATGTAATCAGTGCAGTCAGTGGAGACTTGGGCATGGATCACTACATCCAAAAGTAAGTGTCTACATTCATACAGATGAATTGCATCCAAAAGAGACTATTTCTCCTCCCTAAATCTGGCTGGAGAGACTAGTTTGGACAGCAACCTCCAAATCACAGACTAAAATATTGGGTAAGTCCTTTACTGCACCCAACTGAACCAACGGATGGGCCAAATTATTTTGCCACACAAAATCCTTTTCTCCCTCAACTTTATCTTCATTTATCTCTTCATTGCTTAAGAGCAAAGATTTTCTCTATCATATGCTGTCCAGAGAGCTCAATCAATAATAACTTACATCTCTCATCTCACAGCCACTGACGTATTTTTTTCCCAGAACTTCCATTTCATCTTAATGTTCTTCACTTAGAAGATTTTTATTCCATAACCTGTGTAAGTCATCTCAAGTTCAGACATGGGACCATTCCTCTCAGCAGCAGACTTGCATCAGATGGGGTTGTCCCAGACACAGTAATCTAAGTAATCTTGGTTTCACTCACAGTTTCTCTGAAGCCCTTGGTAGAAGGAGGAAGATGTACTTAAGGAAGCCCAAGTTAAACTCAAGGCTATGTTATGGTGAAGATTCAGCAAGAGACATGGGGAGTCTTGCTCCCAAATAGCTATCATTTGATTTTAAAACAACATTTTGACAGGGAAGCATGACATAAAACACGGGAAAAAAGAGGAAAAGCGAGCAATCCACATGGTAAAATCTATTGGGTCTGTGTTGTACCAAGTCACTGGAGAATGATTCGGTTTGGACTTGATTTTTGCATTTCTTAGACAAAGGCATACACACTCCTCAGTAGGTGCATTTGTACCCATGACTGACTGACTGACAGCTTTGCAAAGTCTTTGGAAAGGTTTGTTCAGAGGGTGGTTCCTCTCTAGAAAAGAATTTCATAAAGGACTATCCCAACACTAGTTCGCTATTTTAACATATTTAAAATTATATCTTTCCTACTTCTGTGTTTGTTCTCCCGATAGAGCGCTCAGAACATCTGACAGTATATCAGGAGCATTATTGTCAGGGGAGAGTCTTGTTGGGGAAATGAGGCACAGGTTTATGGGGGGCATGATCTTCCCTGCAGGTTGGTTTCAGATCTGAGAAAAGACTCCAGATCCTCCCACCCTTTCGGGTAGTGATAGCCAATATTTCCTCAGTTTCCTCCATGGCATGCCTCCAAACAGAGTCCTCATAGCAAAGCTGGACTTGTATCCCAAAATCAGTGGTCATACCCTCAACGGAGTCTGTAATTATTCTTTTCGCTGCCTGGCTGCCCTCTCCCCTCTCTTCCCTCTGGGTCCGGACACCTGTGTTGCACTGTGATTGCCTCCTCATTTATGGCAAACAAGTCTGGATTTTCCCACTGTATATTTTTAAGACATTTTGAAATAATCTGTTTTCTTTTTTCTCTCTTTTTTTGCCTTGGTCTGTGTTTTTAATTGGATCCACTGCGGATCTTCCCCTGCGTTTCTTTGGGGAAGCTCAAGTTTTTAACAGCCCTGCTAATACTCAATCCTCTTTGCCAAGCCAAGTCCATTTCTTGGGGATAACCTGGCTCCGAACTACGTGTCAGTTATACAACAAATGCTCTGCTTTCAGATCAGCCTACTACTGTTCAAATCCATACCACCCATCCATCATTTGTACACCTGCAGGAGAGCGGATGAAAGTCATGCTTGGCAGCTGGTTTCTTCAGGAAGGCTGGGTGCTTCCCCCGAGGGAAATCACCCACCCATCCCAACAGTACCAACATTCAGAGACGCCTCTCGTTGGTGCTTGGCTCTGCTTTCAGCCCCCCTTACAATGCCTCTTCTGCAGCAACCCACGCCTGAAGCCAGGCACTGGTGTCAAGGATTTCATCCTCTTCAGTTTCCCTCCGGTACCGTTTGCTTCAAGGAACATTCCTGTGGTTCCTGCCAGGCTCCTTTCCAGGGGAAAAGATTCAGGTGGCTTCATTCCCTTTGTCTTTGCCAAATGTTTACATTCCTGCTGACGCCGCAGGATAGCAGTGTCGCACGCAGAAGCGCTGGCAGGAGAGCCTGGCCTCTGCTCCCTTGCCTGAGTTATATGGCACAGGGCATGGAGCAACTGAGAAAGGACCAATGCACACGGCTTCCACTAGGAGCCCCATCAAGCACATTTTATACTGATGACTGCCTGCTAATTAGCAACACTGCCCAGCCCAGAGGGAGAGGATTCTTTGACTCATTAACAATGGTAGTGATTAACTAAATTCCTTATCTATCTTCTGGCAAGAACTTTGAGATCTTTCCTTCACTGCAGATAGCAGTGAAGACACTGGAGGAAAAGCTCTGTCCATATGTTTCAAGAAAGGGTTGCTGCAGCAGCACAAGCAGCACCTTATGCCTCATAGCCCTGCTCAGCAGGCCTCCTTTGGATAACTTAATTTTTTTACCACAGGTACAGAAGGGCAAATTCATGTCCAGATCCCCTGGTACCCAAGAGGGTTTTGGTCTGGGGAGTTGCGATGTCTTTACGTTTTCCAGAGCGGCACCAGAGGTTCAAGCTGGACATCTCTGAAGTTTTAAGAGCAGATCTGATGGTCTCATCTAGACATCTGAACTAACCCACTGCCGCAATGACAGTGATCTAAGGCACTGTACGGTGGGAGATAACAAGCCAGAACAAAGATCACAGGTTATAAGCATGATCAGTAGCCTCAAGAGCTTTCTATCTGTTGCAACCAATTCTGCAAGGAGCACTCCCAGGCCTCCATAACCGTGCCTTGCCTGTCAGATCAAGAAAAAGTGGTTGCTATGACGCCACAAACCATATTTCTCAGGCTGAGATGTGCCAGAATTTCAAACAGATGTGGCAGTGCAAACAAGAAGCCCCCTTGGGAGTGTGCCAGGAGGCTCAGACAATGCAACAGCATCCAAACATAGTTAGAAACCATTCAGAGCCAACCCAGCAATAAAGGCCTGTACATGTACTTTCTGGCCTGCCTTGCAGCCAAGCCCAGAGCAACTCAGCAAACAGTGGTACTGGAAAGCTTTGAAAGAAAGTTGCTGAGTCGGGAACTCTGCTGAAATAGCACCTGCCTTTTTTTTTTTTTTCAATCTGCCCTCTTTTCTTTCTCTCTCTCTTCTTTTTCTTTTTTTTTTCTTCTTTTTTTTTTTTTTTCTTCTCTTTCAGGGCCACGTTAACAGCTTTTTTGCTGCTTCAAAAAGCTAAGCCTGGGTCTGTTTGGCATTTGCTCTTGGCCTGAGCCTTCACATGAAGATCCTCTGTAAATAGGCTAATGTTGGTTTCATTTCCACTCTGAAAGCAAGAAGGGATCCTTCTGTTTCACTAATGCTTTCTTCTCCAGCTGTAACAGAGAGGGCTGGAGCAGTGCAGGAGGGGGGGTTGGCTGGAAACAACACAAGGCAGATTGGAGAGGTTCTGCGGGAACAGGTTGACTTTGTCAAACCGTTTGCCTGAAAGCAAGGTTTCCCAGGGAAACGTGCCAGCTCCGCTTTCACGTCAAAAGGTCAGAATCCCACTTCCAGTGAATTTGGACATTTTGAGGTTTCACTGAGAGGTGGAATGAATTATTTTTATTAGAAGTGGGTTTTTCAAAGACAGGGAATATCTCTCCTTAGCCTAACTAGGAAAGTCAGAAAGACAGATGCACTTTCAGGCCCACCAGCTCTTCTTCAGGGCCGAAACTGGTGAGCACCATTTTCAGCTGCACACAGGTGGGAAGCACTTGTTCTCAGTTTAACGTCTCCATGTCAGCTTTTTAGACAATTTGAAGAAAGAGCAATCAGCCTCTGAGGGACAAGGGGAAGAGATATTAGAAAGGAGGTCATGGTAATAGCACGAGACAAAGAGAGGTACAGGTAGCTGAAGCTCTGTGTCTCTGTTTAATCCATGCTTTATATCTCCAATTTTACTATCCAATTTTTTTGCATTTTTTAATTTATTTTGTTTTGCTTCTGCAGCAATTCTGGAACATTCCCAGGTGCAGGAATCGCAGGCTTAGCTCCTATTCTACATTTGGATTAAAGAGCAACAAGTGTGCTGCTCTTCAAGAAGACAGGAAAATGTTGGCATAAGAACAGACAGTAGAGAATGTTTTTCCTCTTTTCTCCGAAGGAAGCCAGTATGCCCCCCCAAAAAAGGTATTAAAGCAACCAGAGCTAACCTCAGTTTTATTCCAGCTGCTGTTTTCTGTTGGTCACTGTATTAAACTGAATTAGCCGGTACATGGAAATCTACTGACCCTGAGTTTTCTCCATCCCCAGCCTTTGTCTTACCTTCTATGGGATCCTGGTAGCAGGACAAGGATGAATTTAGCTCCATCAAAACTTCACTTGAGCAGCTCATGTCACAAAGTGAGAAACAACTGTTCATCTGGATTGCTTAGTTCTGCTACAGGTGGTACAGTCAGGAAAAGGCATTTGTATCTGAATAGGGAGGGAGCTGAATGACCAGAGAGAGCAGGCAAAGAAAGTCTCTCTTTTCTGTCATACATTCGGGTCTCCTGCAATCCCACACACTGAGCTCCCTCCTGTATTCCCAGGAGTAGATGGGCTAATGCCATTGCTAGATCTTTGCTTATTTTATTGAGAGAGAATTCATGAGAATAGATCATGGATTACAGACCTGTTCTCTGCATTTTTGCGAGTGTGTCAGCAGCTGAGGACATTTCAAAGGAGAAAGGAATGGTGCACGGTTGTTGGAAACCAGCTCCCAAAGAGGAGAGTCACTCCGAGGAGCTCAAAGGAGCTGCTTAGAAGCATAGTGGTACTTTTTCACGTTATCTGGACTTCCCATGAGAAGTTCCTTTGCCACTGAATGCTCAGGATGCCAGAAGCAGGAAAGAGGAAGATTCACAGAGGATGATGGCTATTAAACACAACGCGTAGCTTTCTCGGCAAGTCCTTTAAGGAGCTGATTCATAGGAGTTCAGAGGTCTCAGCTAGAGAAAGGGTAGTGCTGCAACTTTCTTATGCTCTTTCCCTAGGCAATTTGCCACTGACCAGAGTAGAAAAGCCTGCTCAGCTGGATGGACATTCAGTTTGACATTTGCAGAGGACCTTTGACAAAACACTTGGGAACTGGATTGCCACCAGCCCAGGCTAATGGGGAAGCAAATGACTGCCAGTGGGTTACACTCAGCCAAGGGGACAGTTTCCGCAGCGAATCTGAACCCTTTCAGGAACAAACCCATCTAAATGAGAACTAAAACACTGGGAAAACTCAAGCTGGGCCCATCCAGTGCAGTCTGACCCTTCTGAGTTCACACAGTAGAGAGATTTCACTAGTGAGAACAGGAGACAGTGAGTGACAGGTCTCACAAAGAGCAGTCCGAAATTCTCCCCTAAGGAATAAATATCATGTTTACCAGTGCTGTCAGCACCCAATGCCCAGCTCTGTGCACCTGCAGATGACTTCCTCGTGAACTTGATTCCAGTCCCTCTCTCTTTCTCTAGCTGAACAAGGTAGGAAGGATGTAATTTTATTTATTTGTTTGTTTGCTTATTTATTTATTTATTTATTTATCTATTTATTTGACTTACTGCACATAAATCAATTCTTCTTTTGCCATCCTGGCAGGGTTTCAGTGAGCGGGAGAATGCGTGGGAGCGGAGGCTCCTGACTGGTTGCACACAACTCCCTGCCTCCTCCCTGGCATGGAAAAACGGTTTCCCAGCACTGGGTTTCCATATTGCTCTGCTGGAAGAAACAGAGCCAGGCATGCTCTCTCTGGGCCTGATCTTATCTAAAAACGCTCCCATCTCTGTATTGCGTAGGTATGGGATGGCTGTGGAGAACCCTATTCTGGCAGTCTTCAGCAAACTGTATGGGAGCTCTGATTTTCACATACCCTGCAGCACGTTTTGTCTCCTTTACATTTCAACTTTTTTTTCTCCCTTTGATCTAAGAGAGACAGAGCTTCCTCCATTATTCCCTCGTTAACTTTCAGGCCCTGGAGGATTTATGATCATTGAGTCATGATCATACAGAATCTGATTCAAAGTCAGAGAGACCTCTCCTTCCAGCTGCCCTCTCCAAGAAATGATTTTCCAACCTGAACTTGACCCGGGAGAGAGGAAAACTGACACAATCAGTATCAGGACAGAATCTGAAATTGTCTAGCAGGGAAGATCATTTGTGTGAGAATAACCTCTTGGTATCTGACCCCAAATGGCAGTTAGTCACCAGAGACTCACAGTGGACCAGTGCCACAGAGTCCAGATCAGAACCTGCCTCTCCCTTCACCAAAGTGAAACCACTGATATTTCTAACTCTGGGCTCCCGCTGGCAACAGGCCTGAGTCAGTTTTGCAGTACTGTTCAACTTGGGAAACCTTTATCTGAAGTCATATACTTCTTCCTTTGAGATCAACCAATTAGGATATGTCAGTTAAAATAGATTTGCCCTGCTCTCTTTTGCCTCCTCACGGCAAGAGGCAGGTGTCAGCAGTGTCAGTCAGGAAAGCCAGAGGTCTGGGCGACATGTAAGAGCGGGGAAGAAGCTCCCTGAGATACGCGTCCTCCTTTTATCCTTGCTTTCATCCAGATTTCTTCTGTTTCTTCCTGCTTTCTCACCCTCAGGCTATATCAGTGAACCCACCATTGTCTTACCAGCCCGGAGAGGATCTCACAGAGCACTCATCAGCAGGGCCTTCTGACCAGCCAGAGTAAGGTAGGGTTTTCCTCAGATCCTTCTATAAACTGCTTTAGAGCAACTGAGCAAAATACCAGAGCTGTGGGCACGCAGCAAAGCAGTAGTGGCACAACCAGGCAACCGCTGGTCATTCTGAATAAGGGTCTTGTGGTTTAGCTGAGGCAACGACGGGTTTCAGCCATGATCCTGCCCCCTTCCTAGCAAACCTGCCTTCTGAATAGTAAATTGGCAGACACTCCAGGTTGGCTGGACACCAGACCTTCCTGGATCCCTTCCCTGACTTCTCATCATGCGTGTTTTAAATTACAGTTTAAATCAAGGACGTCAGTGATTCAGGCCAAAGGGTTTTGCTGAGAGGTAATCTCATACTTTTTCTCTGGCATCCTTTCTTGCTCTGATCCCACCACTGAAAGCCTGGGGATCACGAGGGGGCTGCAGTGGCTGCCTTTCCATGCTGCACGGAGTATGGCCCACTTCTTCAGAGATCCAGAACATTTCATCTAACATTTCCTGCTGCAGAAGAACATGGGACAAAAATTACATGCAGATCTCTCCTGGGTTTTGACACGTTGCAATTTGTAGCTTTTAGCTTTGCTTGCGCATTTTTGTTTGTTTGCTCCTTTGCAAAAAAGCCACATTTGTTCCAGGGGCTTGGAAAGAGTTCAGGGTGGGTGGACACAATGGTCTGAATGCTGTATGGACCCTTAACAGAGGAAATTCAGTTTTGCAGGGTTTGACTTCGGCGACCTGGCTGCTCTGGGGTTCTTCTCTCCAGGTACAAGGTCACCTCCTGCTCATGTGGGATGCATCTGTGCCTCACCTGCAGTCTCTGTATGAACTGAAGGATGTTGTCAGAGTCACTGCAGACTAGAAGGAGTGCTTTACAGAACTGCCCAGCTCCTCTACACTTGGACTATAGGACCTCAAATTGAGGGAGAAAGAACCTAATATCTACTATCAAACTCAGAAGGAGAGAGGAAACTCCTCTCTAAGCATAGTGGATATTAATGTACATTCCCTGCCCTGTGACAGCGTACCCCACTAGGGAAACTACCTATACTACTGGTGATATCTGAATGCACAGGAATAGCCTCTCCTGTTTTGGAAGGTGTTTCAGTAATTTTCTGCAGTACTGAACTCTCTAGGTTGGACAGAACGGGAAATGCATTTCCCTCACTGTCCCCTATAATTGTATTGCACCTCCCCTGTCCCCTTTCCTTCCCTGTCCCCTCTAATTGCATTGCACCTCCCCTTCATTTCTTGGCCACAGCAATGTTAACAAGATGCCTCTGGTGGGATGGCTGGCATGATGCATTGGTATTACATCCTGCTCCAGGTCCAAGCAGGGGTAGCTGAGTAGGACCTTGCAGAGTTAATCAAGCTGTACATTTGCCTTTAGTCTGGTGGAGAAATCTAAAGTGTCTAAACCAGATACTTGCTTTGACATAGCTCTGCCTTGTCTTCAGCTTTGCCCAAGAAGTTCTCTATGGGAGTTTATTTCTGCTTTACCCTCAGCCTGCCCTTGTCTTTTTGCTAGTCACTCTCAAGCTCCTTCTCTTGCCTTTCCCTTTGTGCATGTCTCTCTATCTCAGCCTCTTCGTTAACCTGGAATTTTGCTAGACCTAAGAGGCCTTTTTATAAAAGCCCAATAAAATACGATCATGGCTTTATAAAATGCATGAACATGAAAAAGTCAAAGCCGTAAACAGGACTCCAGTTGAAACATCTCAGCCCACAGTCCAATGATCTCAGGCAAGAATAAGGCTCCTGAAGTTAGTCTGAGGGACACAAACCACTTTTATTTCCACCCCTGGCAAAGTCTTCAACCTCAGCGCCTCAGTGGTGATCTCTGGACCCCTTCCGTAGGGGATGTTTCCCCCAGCACCCTACTTGGCTATAGTGCAGCTCTGTTACGCTCCAGACTTCTATCCTCACCAGCCTCTGCCAGGGATTTGTATCCAGATCAGTCTTTTCTGGCGGTCTGTTTTTTTTTCTGTCCTAAGGCCTGAACAGCTGCATCTCATTCTAAGAAGCAAAGAAGTCCCCAGTGGGTGGGAAGTATTTCTCCTCATTGTCATCTAGCCTACTGTTGCCTTTTAACACCTGATTGCTTCTCTTCTGCTCTCTAAATGCTGAATCTGAATGGACCTGAACCTGGACCTGTACTGCCAGTCATGTCCTGCTTTTGCACATTTTAGAAACTGGACAACAAAGACTTAAAATTTACCATCCAGCTTTTAAAAAAACAAAAAGGCAAATATAGACATGTCAGTATAGTTCTCAGTTGGTTCATTTTCCCTAAAAACAAAATTATAAATACAGTCATATACTTGACTCACATCTATCTTCTGTGGTCATACAGTGCTTTCCTTGGTGTCCTAGGAATTGTCATGGAAATATTGTGGTGAAGATTAAAACTACTCTGATTCTGTGTGATTTCCATGGATAGATACTATGCAAGGTTTCTTGTAAGTCTTATTTTTAATGATGTCTACTCAGATATGCACCTGGGACATCAGCAGTATTGAAAACCAATCTAGAGATTCTCTCATTCACCTCGAAGTGCAACAGGAGGGGATGTTCACCTTGTGGGGATATCTGCCTTTTCTGAATTTCTAAATCAGCTACTCCCACCAAAAATGACATCACAGCCACCCCTACATTCAAACAAAGGTTTAGCAACAAAGCACTCCTAAACACAGGTAGAGGATAAATCCTATTACTAATGTTACTAACGTTTTCTTCACAAAACATGTCATTCTCTGAAATCTGTTAAAATTAAGAATTAGATCCAATTTTACAAAACTTTTGAAGATTTCGAACCAGAGATCTAAGCAAAACCAGAACACCAAGCCCACTTATCTCCCAGTTTGAGAGAAGGCTGGAAAGAGATACAAATTCATTGTCACAAATTATTTTCAATCAATTTGTCCCAAGTAAGAATAAACACTGTCTCCTTTGTGAAGTAGAATCTGGGTGGTTTGGGAGGCCAATTCAAGTTTATACACTATTTTCCTCACTTAGTCTACAATGTTTCTGAGATTAGGTTGTTGTTGCTTTCTTCCTTCTACAACTAGAGCATCTATGCAAAGCCCTCCTAGCACTTATATGTAAAAGAGAAGAGCCTGTTTTCAGTTTTATGCTCAGAAGGAAGCCAGAATAGCAAACCAATTTAAATATGATGAGAAAACATTGCTCTTCAGATCTGACAACTGACTAAAGAATACCAAGACAACCAGGGAGGTGTCTTGTTCCTCTGCCACTTATTTTGCCCTATCAGTCATTCTCAGTTTTCTTGGAATAGGTAATTCTAACACTTGAGAGAGGTATAGACTCCCCGCTTAGACCTTGTGAGCTCTACTGGGTTGGCCAGTTAGTCCCAATGGCCAAAGGGCAGCATACTCCTTTTTCTGTTTCCATGGAGTATCCATTCCCTGAGAGAAAAGACATGGCCAAGTGATAAGCATGGGCCCTCTGTATAGGCTAGAAGTTTATTTCCAGGGTTCACAGCAGTTCAATCAGCTGTATATATGACTAATCCCATTGTGAGCTCTGCCTGGGAGATCTCTGGAGAAATGTACTTGTATATGGAGAATATCATGGTCGACAGTTTCTGCTTGACACCTTTCTTCCCTGGACGACCAGGTACCTCCTCTTTGGATCCTTCTCATATCTTCTCCAATGAAAGAAGTGAACTAATGATATATAACTAATGAAACTAGAGAGCATAACTAATGAAACTAGAGATGATAACTAATGAAGGAGCAGAAATGAAATTTGTGTGAGGAAATTAAGGTCTAAGGGATGGTTAGCTCCACAGTCCAGAGACAACCTCAGAGCCCCTGCACCAACTTTTTTTGTGAAACAATGTTAACAGGGGTTAGTCTGTGTTTTGAGGCCTCTCCTTTCCCTTCAGAAACAGTAACCCCCAACGCCTCCATATCTTGATGAGTTGAGTTTGTGGAGAAGTCCAGGTTTTATTTTGTACCATCTCTGTTTGAAGGGTTCAGCCATGGGCTAACCCACTGACC
The DNA here is from genome assembly GCA_033558235.1 of Neomorphus geoffroyi. Classification (NCBI taxonomy): domain Eukaryota; kingdom Metazoa; phylum Chordata; class Aves; order Cuculiformes; family Neomorphidae; genus Neomorphus; species Neomorphus geoffroyi. The sequence goes on along the minus strand of JAUMJM010000027.1, from coordinate 16,632,765 downwards.
TGTAACATTTCAGAGCAATCAGGGAAGACAGACAGATGGAAACACAAGGGGATGGAGGGAAGCTGATTTATATGCAGCTGAAACACAGCCGTGGGGCTGCTGCCAAGCTATATAGATGTGGTGGCAACACAAACAGAGACATGCAGAACAGCCTGTGCAAATACAAACACTGCCACACGTGATGAGAGTTCACTAAGTTCATGCAAACACCAGCGAAGGAAAAGAAAAGAGAGATTTAACTGGGGAGGCAAGTGTAAAGATTATGTCAAGCACAGGAGCTCTGTTAAACAAGAAAACAAAAAGAAAGTGCCTCTTCCCTTGTTCTGCAGAAAAGCATATTAGATGACAGGAATTTGCAACAGATATAAAAGACACAGGGCCATCTTCTTGTGTCACCAGGAATTCTTAACACTCCTGTGCATAACAGTTGTTATCAGTGATCAGCTTTCCCCTCTGGTCTAGATCTGGTGGCTGGCAGTTCATTAAATCATGTCTCAGATAATCATTGTACTTCGTCAATTCAGGACTGTTTTCAAATATAGAAGCCTCATTACGGAAAGCTGACCTGGCACTGGCCACTCCAGTGAATGGCATTTCTTCTCTGGCTTTCCCATGTGAATCTACATCAAGTTCAGCAGAGACTAGAAGTCATCATCCTGCTAGAAGGGGCTTGCATGGAACAAATTTGTGGAGCTGTGTATAGTCCCTAGAGGTTATGAATTGTAGGGTAGAAACCACTGAAGTAATTATTGCTGACTGCCATCCTAGGACAGAAAGGACACGAAAACTAAACCTTCAGCCATAGCTGAGGACATCTGCTCCACCACCATGAAGTCCTACTGGCCACAGATGTAATAATAAACCGTATTCTTGCTTTTGAGTATCATGTTGCAGAGATGCCAGTGCAGCATTTTTTAGCAGTACCAAACTGTACAAAATAATGTATTCCTGATAGTTTGTTTTCCAGGATAGTATGCTTTTCTTTCACAGAAAAAGCAGTTCCAGCACTTCGTCTGTTGCACATACCCCCTCTATTCACATCCTGGTGTCCCTCTAACGTCTGCCTCTTTGCTGCCATCCTTTGGCAGCCTCCAGGTAGAAAATGGGAAGAGAGTCTCTGACTGCCATCCGTGAAACCTTCAAATATCCCCATCAAAAGCAAAGCACTCAACAAACAAAGCTGTGGTGTCTTACCAAGGGCCCACAGGGACACCACAATTTCCTTTGGGCTGAGAGATTAGATGGTTAGAGTGCAGGCCTGTAAGCCAGAAGGCTCCCATCCAAGCCCAGCCACTGACTCAAAGTCCATAACCACCTACAGGCCTTTGCCAAACACAGCTGTAAGCAGAAAGTTATATCCATGAGACTGATGAGACACAGCATCCTCTTGTTTATTGTCATCCATAATATTGGCCTGAGCAGGCCACGCTGGTTAGCTGAAATTGGCTCAGATATCCTCAAACAACCGGTCTTGCCATTTCAATACCTTCAGCTATAGAGACCCTCTTGGCTGTTTGCACATCCTCTCTCCCCCCCGCCCAGAAGTCAGCTCCACGCATGCCAAGAATATTCCAACCTTTTAATTCTCCAGTTTTTCATGGAGTGGTTCTCCTGTGCAGAAAAGGGGAGACGAGACTAGGAAACTGAAGTTGCACCTATTCTGTATCCTATAGTTTCTTGTTTCTATAAAATCTTTTTACCCATACTGAGTTAGTCGAATGCTCATCATTTGCATTCTCTCTTCCAGCTGAATGAGGCTGTGCTAGAATCTGTCGTGTACTGATCAACCTGCCTGCAATAATAAATAAAAATACATGCTACTCCAATATCTCTCTTTGTCATAGTGATTTCCTTCAGACTATTATTTTCTTGATGATTTTTTCCTTTTTCTTCAGTGTCTTAATCTCTCCAAGTCTTTCCCAACAATTATCAGACACTGCTGTTAACTAATCTACTAGATGACTGTGCCTTTTGCTTTCCAGAATGAGAAATTAAAATGAAGTGACTACTGCTATTTGCATCCCATTTTTGATAAGACGACGGAATGAACTCTAAAATACAGCAGCACAAAACTAATTTATCTTTTCAGAAATGCATCAAAATATTTCCACATCTGCTTACATTCTCCAGTTCTACATCTCATCTCCACAGGGACTGAGCAACTCTGACTGGTCTCACATTGAAGTCTGGATATTTGTTCTGACTCCTTGTGAAGGCTGTACAACGCAAAGTACAGTTCTTTCGGATACATCCCCATTCCAGCAAGATCATATTTCACAGGTTTTTTTGCATTTATAAAGTGTTGTCTGTAGTGTGAAGGAGGTTCAGTTGACAGCCCTGGAAATGGGGGTCCTCTGCTTAGCCATAGTAGATGCAATATGATTTTCACCACTCCACCCACTGGCAACAAGACCTTAACTTGGAACCTTAGCAAAAAAACAAGAGCAGTTAAATTTCACTCTCCATGAAGAAAAGTTAGCCCTTCTGCTGTTGCAATCAATAGAAGTGGCAGTTTTGAAACAAAGGCAAATCCAGGCAAGTCTTGCTTACCCTCTTTGGATTAAATACCATATGTTATTTCTCTTCCATTAATAATCGGTTCCACACATTCACTTTTCACCAACTTTCCTTAGTTCCAGCCAGGAACCCTCCAAGCAATGGTTCAAAGTTGCTCCCAAACCAAACACCAACCTCAGTTCATGCAGTACTTTGAAGATTCAGAAGGCTCATAAGAATCCATATTTCTCTTGGTTACCCTATGCACACCAACCAGCTCTCACCATTCCCCAGCTCAGTCAAAATGCATAGATGAGCCTAGACTGCTATGATGCACTGGACAACTGGGAGAGGCAGTACTGAGCCTGACAGCAATCAGGGCTTCAAATTAATAACAGCCTCCCCTCCCCCACAAAAAAAATAATAATGAAAGAGGATCATCTTCTATGTAAAAATTCTCAGTTTGCAGTTTCCTCTGCCAATAAATATATTTGCATTTCAAACTGACCCTACAATATAATTATGCCCGATTTAGGGAAAGAGTTCAGGAGAACAGAGAGGAGTTGGATAGGATGGGAGATTTTTTTTTTATTGAAGCAGTGAAATTTTAAAATATAAATAATCTGCTCAAAGCCAATAACATTGGAAGTTCTCTGGAAAGTCTCTGCTCCTTGACCCATGTAAAAACATTAGAATCTCAGACTAAATCTGACTGGGCTTGTGCCTCCATCAGCAACACTACCATAGCTGACACCATTTTGGGGAATCTGAGACCATGCAGACAAGTCTGGACACGTGTTTGGAAAGTAGGAAATTGTTCTAGGGGTTCCATAGCCCATTTTTCACATTCTCAGACAACTCCTTTCATATTTTGTCCCCATAACATCCTTTAAAGGAGGCACCTATGAATATCTGCAAAATTACCGTGTTATTTTCTTTGAAATCCATCTTTAAAACTTTCTATCTTTATAGTGTAGAAAGCAGCCTCAGGACTTGACAGACCTTTGATATCCTGAGGCACCTGATCACTACATTTCAGTCCCCATTGTTCAGCATTTCTGTGTCCATTTTTCTGTTCCCTCTCTTACAGAGGGCTCTTTTTTATATATAGTTAATTGAACACTCTAGTGTTGGCTTAAGAATGAACACCAATGAGCATAAATAAACTCTATTTGTAACATTCATATGACGTGTTTACATTTATTGTCTTCCTCACTTGCAAAGACAGAAAAATTAATTTTGTGGAAAAGATGAGGTTTGGAAAATGTCCTTTAAAGAATAAGATGGAGAAGAGCAGGGTGGGGAACACTTAGAAGTGATTCCTTCTTTCCTGGAAAAGGCCTTTAAAAATCATTGGTTTTGGCACTGGAGTTACACTTCAATAAAAGGAGGTCTTTGCCAGCATCACCACTCTTTTTTAGTAGACCTGTGTCACACAGATAAAGTATTCGAAGAAAATGAAATGCGAAGGAGGCTATCCTACTGTATAGCCTTAGACCGATTCTGTCCAGACTAAATAAAACCCATTGGATCTATGTATCTCTCCCCCCCTGAATTGTTGTTTCAGTAATCAGAAAAGTGTGAGAAGTGTTGTGTGGTATTTACAGCTGTCAGTGATTTCATGAGCTGTTGTAAACATCCCTGCCACTTAAAGATCACGAGGCAAGTTGGGAATATATTGACCATGTACTGTCACGGTCAGTGCCTTTTTAGTAGAAATGAAAATCCATCTAAGACCTTATGGCTGACTGTGATGGATTGGTTTGCATCATAAAAAGTGAAATGCTTTAATGAGAACATGCTTTACAAGTCTAACTGTTAGCCGGGGGGGTGTCATCACACTGTAACCTTCCGATTCTTTCCCTCTAGGATGAACTGAAGGCAGCTGGACACTAATTTGTTACAAAGACAGGTGCTGGAGACAGCAGAAAATAAGAAAGCAAGCAAGGAAGAGTGAGAGAGAAAGCAAGCAAGATAAAAAGAGCAAGAAAAAGCAAGCAAGCAAGATGGAGAAACCGACAAACTTATCTACAGGATAGAATTTGCCTGGGCTGCAATGTAATTGCATGCCAGACGTCTGTGTGGTGCAGGTTGAGAGAATTGCAGAGGATGGGAAATTCAGCACTGCCCAAAGCCAAAAAGAAGACAAAAAAAAATAAAACTAGAAATTATTTTGCTGTTCATTTCCTTCACCAGTGAAAACTGGGTCCCTCCAGACACAAAGTTGACTATACCATGCACTAACTCTTTCCCTTGCAAACATGGGGTTGGAGACCTCCTAAGAATTTGGCCACACCAGCTGAAAATATAGATTTTAAAGCAGTAGGCTGAGGGAGCTGTAAAATGCATCTCTCTAATAAGTTTATCAGTTTGAGGGTGAAGGACTTGGGTGAAGAAATGTAAATGATGTCAGTTCCGTGATATTTGAACTGACTTATTTACATTCCTAACCTTATAGTTTTTCCTATTCTGTGCATCTTCCTTTCTTCACCTCCCCCTTCTCCCCCCTGCCATCCTTCTTGCTTGCTTGCTTCTTACCAAGTCCATCGTATACCTGCAGTCAATCAGACAGTTCTGCAGATGGGTTGACAATATTGCAAAACACTCGGTATGAGGTGTTTCTATCTGGCCTACAGAGGGGAGACTCATAAACACTTGATACACCCAGTCCCTCAGTACTGGTTTAACAGCTTTTCTACTGGGAAGCCAAGAGCTTCGCCAGGCAATGCAAGGGGTTGTGATATGTTTGACATACTAATAGTCCCTTTAAAAACTCATATGTTCTCATGCTAACAGAAGAAGTGAAATTATTTTCTTAGTATGTTTTCAGTGCTTGAGAAAGGGTCCAACTATATGGGCTGTTCTGTGGGTATTGACAGGCTTTGCCAACTGGATGTGTGCGAGTGTGAATGATGCTTTTTGTCTTAAGTCATACAGACTGATTGCACTCAAAAAATACTGCGTCAGTATCTTCTGTCCCTGACGATACCTCATCCCAGCTCCTCAGAGAGACCACTGATTAATCTGCCTGAGTGTTCATCTGTGTTATCTGCACAGTGTTTCTAACAGAGTTGCATGTATCCCTGTAAAAACTAAGTGGGAAAAAGAGACTGCAGCAAACCTCCAGAGCTCTACTCCACTCTGCACAGAGCAATGAACCTCTTTGAAGCCTTACTGTACTGGAGTGGGAGATAATCAGAAATCTCACTTTTCCCCAGTGAGATTCCAAGTGCTAGCTTAGGCCATCCACATATGCCAGAAGATAAAGTCCCAGGATATTCTTCCATGGGGGGGGAAGGGAGGGGGAACGACGACTAAAAGTGTTCAAGTGTCCTACTGGAACAACCAGTTTTCTTGAATTCCTTTGGCTAACCTGAAATGGAGATCAGGCACAGTAACGAGCAGTGGACATGACAGAATACTCCTTTATCATCTCTATTTTTTCATGAAGTTCCAGAAAGTGAACACCCTGCCTCTGTCTGATATCAACCGAAGGACAGAAGACTTAAGCAAAGATCACATCAGTTTGCAATAGTAGAGGATTCCAGCCTGCATTTAGTAGGAAAAAGCTCATTGGCCTCGATTTTCTGGCTGAATTACTGCAGAGAAATTGTATTCTTCTTCTTGAATCCTTTTTGTGGTTTGAGATTGACAGAGCATCGTTCTTTCTGCACCAGAAATACCTGAGTAGTGTTGTTCTGTGCCACCTTCTGTCCTAGCTATTGTCATTTTTTAATATTATATATGTAAATCCCTAAGGAAACTGTAAAAAGTTCTGCAGACCTTGGTGAAAGCAAACTGCCTTTTCAGTGAGACTGAAATGAGGTGTTCTGAGAAAAGAACATCTCTAAAGGGAAATTCAGAGAGTTGTTTCCTAAGTCTTGTGCCAAATTCCTTTGTAGCCTCAAGGTCTTGGTGGCCAACAGATACTACATCACTCTATTAGGAAGAGGCTAGAAAACATGACTGAAAGTGCTAAAATGCCATTGTGTACACAGTGTCACTCCCTGACCTCAAACACAGTTTGAATCACCAGCCCTCAGAAAATGTATAACACAAACAAAAGATCTAGAGCAGAAACATGGGAAGACTTCCACAGAGGAAGGATTTAGGAAGGAATCCTCTGATGTAGATCATTAACAAATAAAACACAACAGCTATGATTGAAACATGGCAGTCCCTAATGCCTTTCTCATACTCACAGAATGAGGGACGTTCATCTCTTTCTGAAGCACATACCTAGTTTGAAAGAAGTGAGCTGTTCTTGTAACATCTTCATGGGAGCTCCTTGGATTACTCATAAGGTTTAAATTTTGGCACCTGCCTCAGGACATTGCCCATTTGCCACAGTGGGGCTCCACGGACAGTACAGCAGCAGTTGGGATTTCCAGCCCCAGACCAGCAACTGACTCATCCTCCTTTCATTCTTGGAGCCTCAGTTTCTTCACCCCAGAGACTGTTCTCCCTTCGTGTGAATTCAATCTCTATGACATTTGTTCTAGCCTGTGCACTTTCAGGATGACTCTTCCTGCCTTTCCCTGAAAGGCATTTCAAACCAATGTATAAAGTTATAGCTGGCTGTGCTACACTAAGCAAACTAATAGCCCTCAGTTGTTCCAGACCTCATAGTGATCCCCTTCACTAATATGAGGAGTGCTTCCACAAAGAACATGCAGATATGTATCCAGAAGAGGCTGATACTTCTTGTAGAAGTTACACAAAAGTCATTTGTGGTGAGATCTTTGTATATGCAAGCTTCCTTTAAAATCTCTGTTTCATAAAAGGCTCAGTTGTGTCAAAAAAAAATACTGACATATTTACATTAAAACTAGAATTCTTGGAAAACTGTTTCTTCTTCTGTTACTTGCAAAGGAAAGAAGAAAATAGTCTACATTGGTAATGCTTTTATCTATAATACAGCACAAAGGCCATGGGGTCCTCGGCAGTCTTGTCGAGTACTCCTTATTGTTACCTACAGGGTGGAAATAACTTTTGTATCTTCTTAAATGTACCACAGGATAAGGCTGGAAGGTCTCATTCTTATCTACACTGATGTTCATCCCACCAACTTTAGCCATTTGTAAATTAGGTGCCTAAATTAAATAGCTGTCTAGATTATTCAGTTAATGAAGAAGAGCAGTCACTTCCAACCAGTAACGCCCTAAACTGGGAATTCTAAAGCTTGGCAAATACCTAAATACGAGACAGCTTAAAATTAGGTGAGTTCAACCCCATCTTGAGACTGGCCTCTTATGTAACATTAACCATAAGACTTACTGGATTAATTCCTTCATTTTACCCCGTTTCTCTAACCTGCTGAGTCGTTCCCTCGTCAGTAAACTGTGCCAGACTCCTATGGAACAGCAGAGTGATTTTGCTGTTCCCTGATACGATATTTTAAGGGTTGGACTCAATGATTTTAAAGGTCTTTTCCAAACTAAACAATTCTATGATTCTATGATTTCCCCCTCACAGCCTATTAGTGAGCTGGCAGATCATCTTGTTTCATGCTGCCACAACATCAGCCTTCTCTCTTTTCTGTCCCTTTTGCTCTTGGTGTGAGTTCTGGGGACTTTCCCACCCTTTGTCACTTCATCTGGTCACAAAGACACAATCCCACCACAGCCTCGTTTGCCAAACATGCTGCTTAAGTTTCAGCTTTGTGGACTTCTTCCATAGCCAGGGGACAACAAAGATCCTCTGTGGGAGTAGAAACACCAGTCTGCTCTCTCAGGGTGCACTAGAAGGGGCCTTTTGCCTCTTCATTTCCAAGTGACTCCAGAGTTTAATCCTAAATTGGGTTATAGAAGAGGATGAAGATTCTCAAAAATTACTGAAAGTATAGAAAGAACTAAAAGGAGATGATTTCAGCACTGACTGCCCAGCTAACAGCCAGAGTAGCCTGGGGGCATACTATCATCAGTATCCTCAAGGTGCCACTCCAATAACCTCACAGAGGAGTGGTTCCTGACCCTTGCTTCGTGCAGGTCACGCTTCCCACCATCCAACACCCAAAACCCTTGCTGCGTGCCCTGTCTGTTCTCCCTGTACCTCTTGCAATCTCTGTGTGCCTCTGCATGGCAGTGCCAGGTCCAGTAAGCAAGTTACGATAAACTTATTAATTTGTGTCCTGCTCCTGACCTACCATGCAGCAGGAGGCTCTGGCTATATGCAGGGGTCTGGGCACTGGAAACATCTGGTCTAGTGGGAGAAAAATACCAAGAAGTTAGCGAGGCTGAACAGTCGCCCAGCACCATACAGCATTCTGCTATAGCTTTACTGCACATGCTTTGCATGTGAGGAACCAAAGGAGAGCATTTAGGTCTCATGGTTAGTGTGGAAACTTCCCTCAGTGTGTTTAAGCAACATCTTGTGGACCAGAAGTTGTGGGTAAACATATTGGCTCATCATCAAGCAACATTTCTCCCCTCATTCTGTTAATGGCAACCAAGAGGCAAGTATTTGGTATTCTCTATGAATCATAGAATCATAGAATTGCCTGGTTGGAAAAGACCTTTGAGATCACTGAATCCAACCATACCTGTCCACTACTAAACCACATCCCTGAGAAACTACTCCACCCATCTACTGAACACCTCTAGGGATGGTGACTCAACCACCTCCTTGGGCAGCCTCTGCCAGTGCGTGACCATCCTTTTAGTGAAGAAAGTTTTCCTACTGTCCAATCTGAACCTCCCCTGGAGCAACTTGTGGCCATTTCCTCTTGTCCCATCACCTGTCACTTTGAAGAAGAGACCAACACTCACCTCGCTATAACCTCCTTTCAGGCAGTTGTAGACAGGGATGAGGTCTCCCCTCAGCCTCCTCTTCTCTGAGCTAAACAACCCCAGCTCCCTCACTCTCTCCTCATAGGACTTATTCTCCAGCCCCCTCACCAGCCTCGTTGCCCTTCTCTGCACACGCTCCAGCCCCTCAATGTCCTTCTTGGAGTGAGGGGCCCAAAACTGAACCCAGCACTCGAGGTGCGGCCTCACCAGTGCTGAGTACAGGAGTACAATCACCTCCTTGCTCCTCCTGGCCACCCTGTGTCTGATACAGGCCGATGCCATTGGCCCTCTTGGCCACCTGGGCCGCTGCTGGCTCATGTTCAGCCGGCTGTCAACCAACACCCCCAGGTCCTTCTCTGCCAGGCAGCTCCCCAAGCCTGTAATGCTGCACGGGGTTGTGTCCCAAATGGAGGACTCTGCACTTGGCCTTGTTGAACCTCATCCCGTTGGTCTCAGCCCATCGATCCAGCCTGTCCAGATCCCCCTGCAGAGCCTCCCTTCCTTCAAGCAGACACACACTTGCATCCAGCTTGGTGCCATCTGCAAACTTGCTAAGGATACACTCAATCCCCTCACTGGATCGTTGATAAAGATACTGAACAGGACTGGACTCAGCACTGAGCGCTGGGGAACACTGCTTGTAGCTGGCCTCCAACTGGACTTGACTCCATTTACCACAACCCTTTGGGCCCGGCCATCCAGCCATTTCTTTACCCAGCATAGGCTGTGCCTGTCCAGGCCAATGGCAGCCAGTTTCTCCAGCAGAATGCTGTGAGAAACAGTGTCAAAGGCTTTATCAAAGTCCAAGTACACCACATCCATGGCCTTTTCCTCTTCCAATATTTAGGTAACCTTGTCATAGAAGGAGATCGGGTTGGTCTGGCAGGACCTGCCTTTGGTGAACCCATGTTGACTGGGCCTGATCACCTGCTTATCCTGCGTGTGCTGTATGATAGTACTCAAGACGATCTGCTCCATGACCTTCCCTGGTACCAAGGTCAGACTGACAGGCCCGTAGTTCCCTGGATCCTCCTGGAATATTCATGGCAGTTCCAGAAAGGACATATTGAGGATCTGTCATCCATCCCACAGCTTAAGGCAGCTGCCAAGGAGATAGAAGACTGTATAAGGACATGAGGGCAGCTGAGCTATGTCACACATGTACATGTACACGTGTACATCTAGCCCTGCAGCCTGGGGAAAGTAAGAACAAGACAAGTATTTATGCTGTTTCCCTGAGGTCTGCCTAAACATATTTAGTCCCAGCATATTTATTAATCCCCAGTGCATTTCTCCTTCATGAACTCATCCACTCTGCCCTGGAAGGTTTTCTCCATCCATGACATCCTCTGGCCGTGTATCTGACAGACTGACTACATGACACAGGAGGAACTGCCTCCTTTGGCTGGTTCTGACCTGGCCTCACCAGCTCCCTTTGGTGCACACCTCATGGGTGTCCACCTTGGTCCTAGTGCATCCTCATGAACAGCTCCACATCCCCCCGCACCAGTACTCCTAATGTATGGTGGCTGTGGTCAGTGAGCAGGGACCTTTGCAGTGAAAGAGTTAAAGCTCAGTTCCTCAGCCATTCTGCTTCAGTGCTGCAGCCCCTTTTTTTGCAGAGTTAACACTCCACACATGGTCTGTACCATGCAGGTATGTAAGACAAGACAGAGATCAGCTGAAGCATTTTGTAGTTACCAACCAGCTGGGAGTGCTGTTCTTTGAGACCTCCTTGTGTGCATCAGGAGAAGAGCCACTGAACATGAAGGAAGGAGACAGCTCAGCATGTCAGAACACGATGCCTGGTCCTGCTTCTGCTAAGCATGAGTAAGGAAGAAGCAAGAACGCTTTCTTCGGGTTTTCCTAAATCAAAGTATGTGGATAACTGAGGTTGGGCAAGAAGTTGTCCCTTGCCAGCACACACAGACATAGAATCCTTTCTTCTATCCCTAACTCCTTGAGGCAACTGAGTTTCTGGTTAAGCTCAGTGCTGAGTCATTGAGGTATAAATTCAACCAATATAAAAACCTTCCTTCTTGATAGCAATCCAAAAGAGCACAAATGAGCAGAAGAGATGGAAGAAAAAAGATAGGAATGTATCAGGGCTGACAGCCTAGGAGAAGGTCCTACAGTAAGTATCTCTGCACCTTCTCTCTGCAACAGCCTGCCCTGGCAAAACCAGAGTCATTTCTTTCCTCCCACACCACAATAAAAAAAACCTAAAGGATTAATGCTTGTTCCTGAGAAATGCCAAGCAGCCTTCCACTCTTACCTAAATCAGGAGATTGCAGAGAGCTTTACACCTGGCAGGATGAGGTCTTTTGGGTCTTAGAAGGAAGATCCCTCCTCATGGCAGGAGATGAATGACAGCTATCTGAGCCTTTGTCCCACGCTGTGATAGGTGGCAAGGCTGCTGTCTGAGTTGCTCTGGCCAGTTTTTACAATGGTGCCATTATCCATCAGCCATCTGGCAGGCGTAGCCTCTATTTTTTTCTGTATCCATCCCTGTGTTGGCAGATGTTAGGTGGAAAGGGAGGTTGGCTGGGGAAAACAAGAGATTTGATATCTCGTCCCTTCTCCCCTTTGCTAACATTCCTTTGGCTTGTAAGTCTGACAAACCAGCCACGGGAGAAGATTGCTATCAGGTAAGTTCTTTGCAAGGACACGGGGTCACGTGTTTTTCATCCATTTCTTTTAAGACCTCAATGGCAACACACAAGCACATTTCCCAGGAGCCAGCAGGAAAAAGCCTGTTTGGTAAAACAACTAGGAGAAACTCTGGGTTTCGTTTGTTGTTTGTAAGAAGATAGGAATGATGTATCCTTCAAAATATCCTTGAGGTTCACTGATATTCTTGGTTATTAAAAAAACTTCTCATCAGTGTCAAGGGAAAGGCAGCGGGAGTACTGCAGAGAGAAGGCAGAGAGAGGATGAAGGTCTTCAACATATTATTGTCACACAGGTTTCATCTTTAGGCTGCTGACAGGGCCCTAGTTGCTCCACAGGTTCATTTCCTGGAAGGAAAGGGTGCATCCTTCCCAAATATGGCCTGATTGCCTCAGCTGATGATGCTGTTATTCATTATTTTAAGACCCAAAGCAGGGATTGAGGTCCCATTGTTCTCGGCACTGCATTAACAGAATAAGGACAAGATGAGCTCTGGTAATCAAAGCCAGCAGGACAGGCGCTCCCTTGCACCCAGCCCCTCCACTGAGGGGTGGTCTCAGCAGAGCTTGTGCTCTTCTGGGGAGACTGGGCTTAGACGGCCAGCATTTCTGCAAGTGGTTGAGTACCAAAAGCCAAGGCAAAAGGAAAAGCAAGCAGATAGAGGAGCTACCCAAGGCACTCGCCTGCATTGTGAAGCAGTGCTCCTCTCCAAATGGGTTCAGTTGCTCCTGCCAAGGGCAGACTCATCGAGAAGCTTGTCCAAAGACAGCGTGTCTCACTCTCTGAGTTTAACGTGACGCCTTTTGGTCTCTGCAATTCCCCTAGCACCTCTCAAAGGCGCATGGATTTGATTTTGGCAGCTGTTCAGTGGGCCACATGTTCGGCTGATCTGGATGATGTGATTGTTTTTGGGAGGACTTTCCAGGAACATTAGAATTGCCTGGAGGATGCGCGTAGCTGGCTGGAGCAGGCTGGTCTGAAAGCAGAAACCCATCCAACTGTGACTAGTTATGGTCCCAGGTGCATCCCGTTGGTCATATCCTATCTTCAGCAGGGTGTGCCTCCGCATCCAGCCAGGACAGACACCCTGAACACAAACCCATCCCAGGAATGGCAGCTGAAAGGAGACACTGCAGCCCTGCCTGAGGTGTGTAAGTCCTGATTTTGCTGTGTATTATCTTTGGCAAAAAGAGGAAGAAGGGGAGGGAGACATGAAAGAGCAGCCTGGATCTGCATTCGCAGCCTGAGAGGAGGCCTGTAGCACCACTGTGGCACTTGTGTGCACAGCAGGGCTGAGATGTTTGTCCTGTTATCTGTCCACATTGCTTTCCTCCTCCAGCGGGACTCGGCTTTTTGGACCTAGGAAGTGAAGGCAGGCTATGTCCCAGCTGCAGCCTTTTCAGAGAGGTAGTTCAGAGCTGCACACCCCAGCACTCACAAGAGCCCAAAGGGAGGAATTATGAGGATTTTTTTGAATTAGCTAGTGGTGAGGGAAATCAAGCGACGGGCTTTGGAGTGAGATGCAAGGCTCTTTGCCAGCAGAAAGATCTTTAGCCTGAACCTCAGCCCAAGGAGCTGTCATGAGCAATGGCTGGGTGTCATGCTGCCTACCAGCAACCAGAGGCACCGAGTCCCCTGCTCTGGCAGTAGCACACTTGGACCACAGACTGCTCCTTGTAGGCAGCTAGTAAAGTAGATAACAGAACACAGAGATTTCCACTGTCATGCTTGGCTATTAACGTGCCAGAAATAGGTCTCAGTGTTAGGACAGTTTTTTCTGTCCTTGAGGAAATAAAAAACAGGCAGTACGATGTGAGCTTCTCTAAACATTATGGAAAGACAAATTTTAAAAAACTTACTTTTGACTAGCAAAATTTAAAATTACCAACAAGAGGAGGATTTCTAAGTGGGGACACTAGAGCAAAATGAGCATAGTCCTTGTCCTGATTGCCTGAACTTGCATTCCAGAGTCAGTCGCGCCTTCAGGAGTCTTCTCAGGGAGCTCACTCCTGTCCACGTCTCAGCATCCACTATGGACCTGTTCCACTAGTGCCTCACAAGAGGGGCACAGACAAACCTTTCAACAGAGAAATCCTGAGCTCACATGGGGATACCTTTCACAGGAGTCTTTTGTAAACAAATCTTCTCACACAAACACTCAGCACTTGCTTGGAGCCTCATAACATTTTTTTCTTATTTGTAATGGGCTTCAGCTAAACTCATTGTCCATCAAATCCATGTGTTCAAGATGCAGTAGGAATCCTAGAGCACGTGTGTAAGCGACTGCATTTTGCTGTTGGATATCTTAGTTAAAATGCAAATTAGCTGTCACTCTTGTGTAAATTATGTGGTACTAAGCTTTACTATGCTCCCTTTTTTCCCTTGCGTTACAAATAAACATGCGGGAAGGATGGTCTCTCCTACACATCTAGAGATACTGATAGCTCGCTCAGGCAGCAAGATTTGGCTGGGCCTGTCTGTTTATAATAGCTTACAAATCTTGCAACTTAAAAAATACAAACCACACACACATGCTGCTAAATCACTCATTTCTGCATGGCTGGGGGAACCCATCAAGCCTAAGCAAATCACAGATACCCAATAGAAAAATGAACATCAGATGGAGTATGAAAAAAGGACTGACTGTCTGGGGGGAGCTGGTCCACATACAGCTAGAAACCTGTTTCAGATTGCCTCAGGTAGGAAATTTGGCTCACTTCCTTGCAAGTCTTTACTAGAGAGATGTTAAATCCCACCTTTCTATGTTGTCATGTGCTGGGTTTAGCTCCATCCAGGAGGACTTCAAGTCTCAAGCACTAGTCATGCTCGGATGAGCTGCCACAACTGTGCCTGCCTCTTGCATGTTCAAGACCTTCCGATGAGTAGAAGTATTGTTTTATTACTAGCAATTACAGCAAGACAAAATGAATTACTCATTTCTAGTTTGGGTTACAAAAAAGCAGCTAATGCTGGATCTCTCAAGACAATTAATACAGCTCATCTTGGAGAACAACATGACTATGAGAGTTAACAGCCAGCTGGAAGACTGCAAACAGCCTAGTAAAATGGCAAAGTCATTAGTTACTACCTTTACCCAGCTGGTTATGTATCTCATAGCAAAGAGAGGTGACAAACTTTGGTCACTTTACGGACTTTAATACCAAACAGTGCATTCAGTAAGAGAACCCAACCTCCCACAGCTTTGTGTACTCTGCTGTATTTCCATAAAGCATCCCACCGGACCACATGCAGCTACACACAGACTGCCTGCCAGCACCCTCAGCTGCACAAAGTGGGTGTGTCACAAATCA